>CABFVX010000387.1:140255-181209 GCA_902151425.1 Timema shepardi
AAACGAATTAGTGTTTCCAAGAGTCTTAATAGTTTTAAATACGAAAAAAAAAAGGTCAACACTGTTGAGAGTGGAAAAGTCAATATTTTTTTAAACAAATAAACAATTTTAAAGTAAACTTTTACTAATCCATTTTATTTTATTTAAAACTCTATTTTTATTCTACTTTACAAATCAACACTGAATTTTATTGACATGTGGTAAAATAAAATATTCTACTAATTGCAATAGGTGGGTGGGGGGATAGGGGCTTAGAAGGGGGGACCGGAAGAAATATTGGAATTACAAATCGATATTATTATTATTATTATTATTATTACTATGCAAGCTCTTTAATTTAGAAAAATGGCAAATAATCGGATATAACATTTTGTTTGTCCTATACTGAAACTAAATTAAGCCTTACAACTTTGTTTTTAATGTGTTTTATTTGAAATCCATAAAATAATTTACACTAATTAGACGTAAAGTATTAGAAAGCATCAGTAAGGAATTGTCATGTGATGTAGGATGGAGAGAGATGGGACAAAAATAGTTTCCGCTCGTTAACTAGATGATTGTGTGGAATATATGCTAGTAGCCGGAAGTGTACCACGTGTGAAATGGAATTTGAAGGGGGGGGAGAAGGAGCGGATGCTTTAGGGAAGGGGAGGGGGGCTGTGATGATTACCATTGCGTACGCGGTTGTTCATTTCTACGCAATCAAACGCCGGCAACTGATTGGCGAAGGGTAGCTCATGTGAGGGCACAGAAAGCGGTAAAATGGCGGGGGGAGGAAATGTGTTCCAATAGGTGAAAGGTATGAGAAGCAGGTTTTCAAAAATAAAAAAGTTATTTAAAAGAGAGGAAATAACTCATTTAACTGAATGGGGGAGTATTAAATTAGACAGGTGGCAGATTTTATTTGCAAATATTTGATTCTGGATACAGGTTCTTGAACTTCACTTTTAATTAACTCCAACCAACTCCGGGGGTTGTGTGGTCTAACGTGCTACTCACGCATTAGATTAGATCACTTACGATGGAGAGATACAGGTTCGAATCTCGGTCGAGTTAACCGAGTTTTTTTTCTCAAAATTGTTTTCTACTCTCCCTCCACGCAAATTCAAGTGCACTGCCTCTAAATATAACCTTCATAATCATTAAAACCGTTAGAGTAATTAGTACATGACCGTATAACCCAAACCAGTAGTAAGATGCAGTGCTAAAAAAAACGTTAACTCCGAACTCTAATACCCATCTGCCTTCGACCTACTCGAAGACCAAAATTTTATCGCACCTGAATTCAAAACAACGTTTATCTGAGGTTTTTTTTTTGCCATATTATAAACAATTTTTTAGGGTTAAAGGTAAGAGCATGTAAATTTCCTCAAATATATAGTAATTTCAAAACTAGATATGGTTTGACCCCAAAAAAATATTGGATGAAATGCGCAAATTATGCATTAAATATCCTGATACTACATGTGATACAGTTGTGTAATGCAGAGAGTATCATCGCCAGTTACAAGGGGCGTACTAATAAGTATATGCATAGTGACAACCTCGGCGGTTTTGAGATAAGGTGTTCGTCTCAGGACCAAATAGTAGTGGACTCAACCCCAGATGGGGTCAATATATTTTTCTCAAAGCTATGGAATTCCGTAGCACAACTTCCTTCGGAGGGGAAGTAAAGCCGTCGGTCCCATGTCGATTGTGGCATGTAAAAGAACCCAGGATGATTTGTGAAAATCACTTTCCTGGCAAAATTGGTAGACCCTTTCACTCTTGCTCGTAGAAATTATCACGCACTGGTATACTAAAGTCGGTTTAGAAAGTGCACGTTAAATACCTCAAAGATATATATTAAAAAATGCATAATATTTCAGCATCTTCCAGTCATTGACAGACACAACTACTGGCCACTAAATGTGATAAGAAAGTATGAAGCAGGGTGATTAGAGTAAATTAATCCTTATACTCGTACACTTGAATAAATATTGGGTAAATCCCAGTGATTGGTTAAATTTGGAAACACTCTAGGCTTCTATTCACCCCGAATAGAGATTAATACCCCAATATGCCTCCTCTCCCATCATCAACGGAAACTCAAGTCTTACGTTAGTAATTAGTTAGTATATTAATAATGTGTTGGCTCTTTACTTAGCAATTAATTAGCGGTACAGGTAAAACCGTCAAAAATGTAACTTTATGTAAATATATAATAGATTAACAATATGATTAAGATAATATAAAAGTCAAATATTATTTATTAAAAATGGTGGGAATAATAAATAAATTGGCGTACATCCCGAGTGGGTAGTAAGACGTGGTGTTAAAAGAAAAAAAAAGAAACCTATTCGCATGGCCTAACGCGTCTCTCGTTTTGAAATGGATTGTGGATGGAGGAGTAGGCCTACACCAGGGTTTCTAAGCACGGTAGAGTCTAGTGAGGATATTTTTCTCTTAAATAGTTTCTCACTCCACTTTCACGCAAAAGCAGATACATTTACTCTAAAATAACTTCCACAGCTATATTCCATTTGCGTAATTATGTTTAACCCAAACGGTAAAAAAAACAATTTATAGTCAATCTTAAACTTAAACTCAGGGCAGTAAAATTGTTTAACATTCACATATTTTAAGGGAAATTGTAACATTAAAACACAAATGAGGTTAGTATAGGCCTATGTAATAAATAATTATAGCAAGATGTTTGATTAGTAATAAATAGGTTCTGAATATGATCGTATTCATACTATTGCTGGTAAATTTTTTCCTGCTTTCTTCTTTGTGCATGCGGGAGTATTTTACATTAATTGTACAACTAGTTTCGGTATTGACACAATCCTCAGGAACTTATATCAGGCATATTAAAACAAAGAAATATCTAGTTAATCAGTAAGTTACAAGTCATTTTATTAGGAGGAAGAAATTCATAAATGTGTATGAAGTTAAAATAAAGAACTGAAATGTTAATTATTGTTGGAACATAATAGAATGTAAAGGAAACTTAAGATGGGAATGTAGGGGAAGAGAAAAAAATTCTGGTGTGCTTGCAGTTTTTATTGAAAAACTCTTTTTGGCATAAATTTAAAAAATATATCACTCCAGTAAAGAGTTAAATTTTCTTCACATGGTGATATCAACAGTTGTTAAATATCTGTCATCAGCACAGCGACATTAGATGAGAAACTTTTTAGATGAAGAGAAAAAGTTTGTCATTAAATTCCAGGACACCCTTGGCAAGATATTTAGCAACTGTTGATATCACCAGGGGAAGAAAATGTAACTTATGTTTCCACCCGAGAGTTATTTGACCTATTTTGACCCAAAAAAAGTTTTAATACAAAAACTGCAAAGAAAAAAAAACTTAGATTTTCTCACGTCATCCCTAACTTGATTCCTAAACGAGATAATTGTGTGTTTATTCTCATCATACCCTTACCTTTCTAAAAACTAAGGGAACACCATCCCACTCTATAGCGAGATTTTGTAATTCAGTGGGATTCATATAATAAATAATAAAACCTATCAACTAGAACATCTGGTCCCCCTCTGCTTGGACCCCCTCCTCGCCCTCCGGATGGTGTATCGGGTAAAAGACAGGCGCGTGTGGTTAATGTTTGCATAATAAGTGGTGACGACGTGGCGGACGCCATTTGGTCATCTCCCTTCCCCCTTCCACTAAAACCAATCCCACTACACTTGTAAAAAAAATATCCCTACGATATTTTGTGATAAACACACAATGATATCTACTCTCGTGGTCGATTTGAAAACCAACGTGGCATAAAAAAAAAGTTGAGCTCGTATGTTTGGTTTTAGAGAGATTTTTTGCATACACATCGGCACTTTTAACTCTAACCAATATAACTGTTTGATTAATTATATTGTTTGGTTTGTTTTTAAACCGCAGGGTGACTACGTGACCACCCGAGTGGTCTAGTGGTCAGAGCTCTTGTATACAGGTTTAAAGATCCCTAGCGCTTCCAAATTCTCTGTGATGTAGTGGGTCTAGGACGGGGTCAACTCAACTGCGTGAGGACAAATTAGGAGCTACTTGAAAGAAAAAGTAGCAGCTCCTGTCTATAAAACTGAGATTAATGGCTAGAGGTTACGTTTTGCTGGCTACATAACATTCTCTAATTTAACCAGACACTGTCTTCGCCAGCAGATGGCGGCCGCTCGTACGATGGAATTCGACTGCGGGCTGACACCATAGAGTATTTTTGGAAGATGAGTCGTAGTTATATATATTTGTACCGTATGCATATGTGCATATATATATATATATATATATATATCCTGGTACAGTGGTTCTTAATCTTTTATTACTTGCGGTCCTCTAGTTTTTTACTAACATATTAATCATTAGGATTTATTCTAAAATAGTGGCTTTATTTACTGATTATAATAACTAACAAATTAATAGCAGAGCTTGATTTATCTAAATGTATTTAATGGGACCCTTGCTCCTTAACACTTCCCACTAATTTGTCTGATTTTGTTTCGATTGTATTGCTTAATGCTATTCACATAGAGAAGTTGATTTCGCTGCTTCATTTTAAAATTTACCATTTTGGAAAATCCCTTTTCACAAAAATAAGTAGAAACAAAGGGCATACAAATTTTGAATGGTGACGGGGATTATTTTTACTATCCGTGCTTTCTTCCCTTCTCTCCCCCCCCCCCCCCNTTCCCCCCCCCTCCATTACCTCGGAAAATCGAGAGTCTACTGTACCTAAATACTTACGATCATCGAATTCTTTCTTCCAAAATTTAAAATAATTGACTTCAATAATAAGTAAATAATATTTTTAATTATGTTTTTGAAGACCCCCAAAAAACCTTTCGTGGCCCCCCAGTTAAGAATCACTGTAGGATCTAAACTTTGAGCAAGTACGGCCAACCCCAGGCCAGCCCAAATTGAAATACTTCAAATTTCTGAAATAAACAACAAATTAGACTCTAGGAAATGACGCGAATAAGCCTCGATATCCACACATCTTATAAGTTTTACAGGAAACTTGTGGGTGACCTGGTGGTCTAGGGGTAAGGTGTCAGACTTCTGTGCTGGCGGCCGGGGTTCGATCCTCGGTCCCGACACAGATTTATCTGATTGCCAAACCATTCCTTCACCTCTGACAAGACGTGTATTAATCGCAACTTGTGAATGTGGGGAATGCCAGGCCTCCACCGTGGTTCGGATTCCACGTATTCATCTCACAATCACCCTACCATTACACATTATCGTAAGTGCGTATAACCCGAACGGGTAGTAAGACGCGGTGCTAATAATAATACAGGAAACTTAAATCTATGACTTCTTGTATAGTGCATTTATTTTTTTAAATAATAAAAAACCGCGCGTGTGTGTGTTAGATGGTCCTGGATCTGTTGAAATTGAAGTTTGACGTAGTTTGAAAAATATTTCAATCTTCTTTGTCGAATATTTGTCACCTATTAATTTTATCATAAGTTCACGTAGATGTCTTAAGTGTTTGTAATAGACAAACATTTGTTCATTATTACTCTTTTAAATTAAATTAATGAACAACTCGATATTTCTTAATTTCTGTTATGCTGCCTCTAAATTGTAAAAAGTATAAACAAACGTAACCATCGTTCAGATTAAGAGAAATTTGGACTTTTTAAATCCAGATTAATTTATTGTATATAATTGTATAGATTATGTTAATACAAATATTATGTATACATTTTATAATTATATTAGCCTACATTACTTAAAGATAGGGGTATGTTTATATATAATACAGAGAAATTCCGAATATTTGTATTATTCAGTATTGTAGAATGAACGTATAGTTGTAAACACGGATAATTGAATATATATATTTTACTTTCATGTTGACATATCAACTATATTTATAACATGGATAATCATTTACACAAAAAATGTACATAGATATACATAAAAAATACAGTGCAGCTTTTATGGTTTTATTTCTTCCTACATCTGTTTTGTGAAGTAATAGTGCCATTTTTTCTGATTTAATGTATTGTTGAAGTTCTTTTTTTGGTGGGAGGGGGGATATAATGAAAATGTGTTAAGCTCCATTCACAGTAGCACGTTTAATGTTTAGTTAGTTCTTTTATTGAGAATAATACGTAAACTATGGTATATTGTAATATTTTGGAAAACTGTATACGGATAATCTTCAAACAAGAATGTGAAACTACCTAGCATCGAAACACAATATACCTAAATAATAATGTGTAGCACCAAGATATAAACTTACGCACATAAATCCTGGGTGATCAGGCCGTATATTAACCCAGTCAAGATCTGAAACAAGGACCCCGGAGGGGGGAGGGGAGCATGACCTCATGCCATTAGATCGTGGACGTATAATCTGTTTGATACTGTATATACAATAATTTCTTAAAGATGGTGATATATTTATTGTTAAAATAAACCAAATCACTGTTTTTATAATTTATATATTATGCGCGCATGCCCAACCTTGGGCGACTATTTATGGTGTATGGGACTACTGGCCGGCCATTTTAGTATAAATTCTTGAGTTTATAAAACGCTGATCAACCAACATGATGTCCATTACGCTATGCTCTTCTAAGACTTAGATTCTACAGATATTCGAATATGATTTTGTTTCATTAAAACAATTTTTATTTTAAATTTATTATATCTAATTCCGGACAAATTCAATTTATTTTAAATAACATATTACGCCATTTTATACCATGATTACATGGATAAATTTGGATAACATCAAACTACGTCCACATGAGTTAAGTTTTCAACACACAGTGAATATGGTCATCCTTTGTCAGACCTTTCCTTTCCTCTGATGGGACTTCCCCGTCCAAAAAAAGAAAGGATGACATAATTATGTAAACCGATAATAACAAAAGTTTGTATCATGAAATAAACACAGCGCTAGTGTGGTATGGTTGCCAAATTAAATTATCTAAAGATTATTATCATTATTATTATTATTATTATTATTAGCACCGCGTCTTACTACCCGTTCGGATTATAAGCACTTACGCTAATGTGTAACGGTAGGGTGATTTCGATATGAAATGGAAGACCTACAGTTTAACGTGGAATCCGAACCACGGCGGAGGCCTGGCATTCCCCACATTCACAAGATGTATTGTCAGAGGGGAAGGAAGGGTTTGGTAATCAGATAAAATTATATAAAGAGTATTTAAATTTAATATAACAAAATAGACAGAAAATCATACAAAAAATAAAAATAAATATTTAATTTTGGAAAAAATATGAATTATAAAAATGTGGATCATTACAATATATTATTAAAATAATGACTTATCTCATTTAGTATAATTAAATTACTATACCCAGGACGAATATTAATTAGTATATATTTTCGGTGATCCAAGTAATTGTTTTGATAATGATATATAAACTACTGACACAATGACTTAGCTTATTTTTACAATTGAAAAGGTTCAAGGGGGAAAGATATGTAAATTGGAAAATGAAGAATTAGTGAATGTTTGGGAGGGATGTAGGGTCGCGAAATATAGGTAGGTCAGGTCCTCAGGGGGTTATGGGGGCTAATCACGAGCGAGTGTATTATTTCCTACCAACCAACAACGCTCTGTAACTCCACACAAACTGCCCCCTCCCCCCCCCCCTCAAACCCGTAAATCCTCCCGACAGCCTTTTATTATCGATTCACTTGATTTCCACTAGAACAAAGCTTTAATCAAATTTAATCTTTATGTTGTTTTTTTATCAACCAATGTTAGTTATAACTTATAACACTTTTATATTCAATAGCTGTTTAATTTCAACCTTTAGCAAAAGTTTTTGTAACGGTAGTATATTCATGGTAATGTTTTAATAATTAGAAATGGATCGAATCATTTTAGTTCTCAGATACCAAATTTTAAATTTTCTTTCGAATTTGAATCATCGAGTATTTAAAAAAACGTATATATATAAAATTTAGTTTTAGTGAAAATATTTAAAAATTTAATCTGAAAAAGGCTGTTTGTTATTATTATTATTAGCACCGCGTCTTACTACCCGTTCGGGTTCTACTCACACTAATGTGTAGTGGTAGGGTGATTGTGAGATGAAATGGAGGACCTACAGTTTAACGTGGGATCCGAACCACGGTGGAGGCCTGAGCATTCCCCACATTCACAAGATGTATTGTCAGAGGTGAAGGAAGGGTTCGGTACTCAGATAAATCTGTGCCGGGACCAAGGATTGAACCCCGGCCACCAGCATAGAAGTCTGACACCTTACCCCTAGACCACCACGTCACCAAAAAGGCTGTTTAAGTTTTAGTGTCAATGACAAATTATATTATATTTATTATATCTATTACATCATAAACAACTAATAGAACTTTTTTTGGTAAATTAATTATTTTAATTCAATTAGTTTGCCTTTTTTGGGGGGATTTTGTTACACTCCCAAATACACAAGTCATATTGTCAGCACAACGAGCCCTTTGGCCATTAGTCTCAGTTTTCTAAATCGGAACCACTACTTGTTTCATTGAAATACTCACGAGTTTGAGTTTGACTTCGTTCCAGAACCCAATGTTTTCACAGAAAATCTGGAAGCACTGGGTATTGAACCCGGGACCTTTGGATGTGTATCCAGGACCTCTGACCGTTAAACCACAGTAGTGGTCCTATTATTATATAAAGAAAATTTAAAAGATTTAAACAAATTTAGTTCCTTTATTATAACATATGGCTTATTTAACGACCTTTTATTATATGACGTGAAAATTATATGTTACTATGTAAGTGCACATGAATTAAGGTGGAAAAAGGATGTAAAAACATATTGATAAATTAACCCTGCTACGTCTTAAATGGGGTTGAAATGCTTGCCCCAAACACTCCAACACCTGCAACGAGCCATCAGGGGTTTCCAACTGGCGACCCGCAATCTTTTTTTTTTTTGCAACCCATGAAGTTTTTTTGGAAAAGTAATCAACTCTAGTAGAATTGATGTTTTCATCCGTAAAACGGAAAGTTCGTAATCGCGTGGGAAAATCTATGGAATCTCCCACTGATGCCAAAGTTTAATTTCTTCCTTTTTTTAGCACTGCGTCTTACTATCCGTTCGGCTTATACGCCTATGTACTGATTTGACTAATGTGTTAGGGATGGGTAAGGTTTAATTCAGAGGAAACGCGCCCGCATTTGCGTGGAGGAGGAGTGGAAAACCATTTAGGACATAATCACCTTCAGTTTACCCTACCAGTATCGAACCTATATCTCCCAGTCTTCGACAGTCTAGTCCAACCCGATAGTAGCTCGTCAGACCACGTGGGAATTGAAGCGGGTTAATTTCTTCCTTAAATCCTCTGTAGTATATTAACGTAACAAATGTAGTATATCTTAGTCGGAAAATTAATTTAATATGTAAGTAAACATATTTAAACTACCACTTCTTATTTAATTCACAATTAAATAACTGTTCTCGTTCTTGCATAACTTTACAAAAATTAACTGATTATCAGTTACAGTGGCCCAATAGTTTAAGGTGCTACTCTTGCAGTAGACTAGACTACCGATGACTGAGAGATCGAGGTTCGAATCTCAGTCGGATGTTATTTCAAAATGATTTCCCACCCTCCCTTCACGTAAATACGGGTATATGTCTTCTAAAACCTTCATATCAAATAACTGAACGGGTAGTAAGACGCAGTACTTTTTTTTTTAATATTATGCGGCCCGAAGAGCATGTGACCATCGTTGCGGGTGTCATTTTGATTTTTTTTTTGTAATGAAATATTAATGCAGCTACCGTAATAGCGAGTAAAATGTGTACAAACACTCAGGTTTGAAAATAAAATAGCATGCCACATGTGTAGACACTCCATTTTCGTGATTAAGCTCAATTTACTTCATTACACGAAGCTGTTGATTATTTTTATTAATATATCGCGGGTCACTGTAGAATAAATAAATGCTGTCTCGACCACAGTATACCCTTATTATATGTGTAATAAATATTACGTCATGATACTCATCTGTCAGAATTATCAGTTATTATCTTTTCACACCCCAGGTTTTTTTTAAAGAACCAACGCAACTGATTTAACTGTCTTGTGCACTTCATATGATACTTATTAGCCATTGTTAGCAAAAACTCATGGTATAATATATTATTACTATTATTATCACCGCGTCTTACTACCCGTTCGGTTTATACGCACTTACACTAATGTGTAATGGTAGGGTGATTGTGAGAAGGAAGGAATGTAGGACTTACAGTTAACGTGTGATCCAAACCCCAGTGGAAGCTTGGCATTCCCCACATTCACAAGTTGTGATTAATACACGTCTTTTCAGAGGTGAAGGAAAGGTTTGGCAATCAGATAAAGCTGTGCCAGGACCAAGGATTGAACCCCGGGCCCCCAACACAGAAGTCTGACACCTTACACCCAGACCGCCAGGTCACCATGGTATAATATTAAAGTAGCAAAGCGTTATTAATGTCAGTTGTAGGATTACCATTATAAAAGGTTTGATCTTGATGTTAACTAACTATATTTCAACTATAGTATAACCCATTTCGGTGTCCGCGTGGTCTAATGCATCACCCTTGCAATATAATGGACTGGTGACTATGGAGAGGTCAGGGTTCAATCCTGGTTGGGTGTACTGAGGATTTTTTTCAATGTTTTTTCTCTTTCACTCCATGCGAATGAAGGTATATCTCCCCGAAATTCAACCTTCCTTATCGCTAACACATTAGATAGTAGGCCTAAATATGAGTACATCCTGAACTGGAATGAGACGTGGTGATAAAATGTATAGATAGGCCTATATACATTTAAAAATCATGAATAAGTTGATAGCCCTGGCATTGTTAAAGTTTTAATACAATTTTGGTGAACGTAAGAATTAAATGTAGTCTTTAAAGAGAGCGTATTTAATTATTTTTTTAAACATTATTACGAAGTCACAAAAAAGAAACTGTTTTCACTAAATAAACGTATGTATCAATAGTTACGTATCTAGAATAATATAATTCATAAAAGTTTCGTGTTGCATAGTTTTCTAAAGTTGATAATGTGGGTGTATTGAGACAAAGAGTCTTGATGATTAAATTTCAAGAAATGTTTCGTGGTTAATATGATGAAACATATTATGCCACAACCATTTGTTCAATTATGTATTTGAACCGAATAATAACTTCAAAATTTTCTTCACAATCGATTATGACCTTGAAACCTTATTTGATAATGTAGGAGATTGTTGGGACCAACTAACTCTCTAGCCTTAAGGCCCTTGTCCCTGTCGAGTACAAGTCTAAAACCTATTTATGGGGGATGGTGGGTGGGAGGGTGAAAGGCGGGGCATGGCTTCACAACCGACCAAAGTATCCCTCCGCGCCAACAAGCACAGATGGATCACGGAAACCGTAAATGGCGCTAGCTACCAGACAAGTCTTGCGTAAAAATCATAGGTTTGTAAATATCAGTTTTCTCGAGAACGAGTGAAATGTTCATGTTAATATTTTCAACACCCCTTCCAAGATATTGTATCGATGTTTATCAATTGTTACATTTGTTATGCATCTGGCAGTTTCTATTGAAAAATGTCAAAATCATTTATATTTGATCACCTTTAAAATAACAGAGGAAGCGTGTGTATAAAAAGTATAACATAATCAACGTTCTTCCAATCTTGAACAAACCGTTTCCGAAAATAAAATTGCTGAACAATATAAAAATATTTACGATTATCGTTTGTTCCCGTGACTCGCATTTCCACGCCAAATGAGAAGGGCCAATCGCCTTAAGTTGGAGATGTAGGAAACGAGAGATAAAGGCCAGTTCTTGTTTGCAGTTTTTATAACTATACATTAGTTTTTATTGAAATAGATCAAATATTACTCCAGTAGAAACCTAGAGTTTAATTTTCTTCACATGGTGATATCAACAGTTGTTGGATATCTCTCATGAGTATGGTGGCATTAGATGAGAAACTTTTTGAATGAAGAGAAAAAGTTGTCATTAAATTCCAGGACACCCTTGACAGATATTCAACAACTGTTGGTATAATCACGTGAAGAAAATTAAACTCTAGGTTTCTACTGGAGCAGGATTTGACTTAATGGCCAGTAACCATATTTGTTTTATAAAAAAAACTTACTAAAGCACTATATTTTTTTACTTGCGTTTCCTACGCTTCAACCTTTAAATACCAACATTCTGACAGTGGAGCTAGAGTTTTCACAGCGCCATGAATATACTACAAGAGGGCAGGCATGTTTCTATACCCGGCTCATATACCTACATGTTACATATCTTGACTAATTCGCGTCTTGCATGCCAGTTTCTCATCAGGTGAAAACACGGGGGTTCCCTAAAATCTCCACCACAACACAAAGAAGAGAAGGGGCGTGAATAGGGGAGGTAAAAGGAGAGCTTTAAACAACGCCATTGTTCCATCTTCTGGCAACCAATGGCGTCACAAGACACAGCCTTTGAAAAAAATGTTCACAGACAAAACACTACCAGTGGAGCCTTTTAAGTTGTCGTAGACCTTGCAAGGTTGAATGAATTCAGACGTACATACTTCTAAACCCCCTTCAACCCCCCTTCCTCTTCCTCAACTAACCATCATTTCTCGTGTTTCAAGCTTAGGTAAAGAATAGAAACCTTGTGTTTGACAAAGCTGTAAAATGTAGACACAAGAATATTACCTCAGTTTAGTTTTAGGGGTAGAGCGATGAAATTTGATCTACGGTACAGGCTGAAAATGTTAGGCCGTCATAAATTATACGACAAAAGGTATTTTAGTGGCAAAATCCAAGTAGGACATGAATAATAAAATATAAATATATATTTTTAATTGATCAATTTTCATTAAATTTATCAAATTTGACAAATATAATATGATTGCTAAAATAATACTGTATGGTAGTTTATTTTAACTAAATTGCAAATTTACACCCACTGAATTAAAATTATAAATAAAGATATTACTTTTTTTTATTTGACTAAATATTGCTATTAGCTAAACTGTTATTTTGTGTTTAAATGCAGCCTTAGGTTCCTTCAGCAAAACTAGTTGCCAATTTAAACATGATCGTTACCACATCATAATAAACTTTTTTATTCAGTCCAAGATTATGGTAAGCCCTGACTCACTTATGTCTCACCCGTATTCATCCCATAAGGTGACTAGAAACTTTGTTAACGTCTTTAGATGATACAATACTTACTCTATGGCAATAAGAACTTGAAATTTCATTGCCGCACTTAAATGTAAGCCACCCATCCCTATTCTTCTAGCTCAATCCAGTCCACCTCATTACACCCTATCTCTAGCTTGAACTAGCTCTATCCAGTCTACCCTATTACACCCTTTCTCTTTCAGGTCCATTTTATTTCTATCCTCCAATATGCGTTTAGGTCTTCCTAGTGGTCTCTTAACATTGAGTTTACCAGTAAATACCCTGACCAAGGCTTTAGAATCTCTAATTCGCGCTGCATGTCCTGCCCACCATAATCTACGAAACTCTTGACTATCCTAACAAAGTATTGTGATTAGTACAGGGTATATAAATCATCTTTATGTAACCTCCTACACTCGAGTATATTCATCCCTTTTTTGGACTAATCATCTTCCTAATCACCTCGTTTTCAAACACCCGATTATTTTTTTCATCGTGTAAGATAAGAGACCACGTTTCACACCCATTGAGAGAGAACAACCCGTAGAATTATTGATACAATAAATATGCAAAATAAAATTTTCAAATTAATTTAGAGGTAAAACAATTCGATATCAATTTTACTGATCAACTATGCTACGATGTTCGTGCATCATCGTTTAATTAAATAAATCTACTTCTTCCTATTAAATTCTAACGCAAATCGCATCAAGTGCAACAAGGATTAGGGTTGAGCTAGAAAATTATTTTAATGTGTAGCTGTCTAAATCTCATTCTCATTTAATCTTTCTCGTTTAAATATTCTCTTTGTATTATCCTAAATAAATGGAACAAAAGAAAGCGTGAGAAACAGAAGGCGTTTGAATTTCACAGACACTGTTCTCTTTCACACACATACAATTTTCCTTTTTATCCATTGCCGCAACTATATCACCGTTTTGCGAAAGCTTAATCCATATCTGCTATCATCTGGAATAGAAAATGCTATGTCTTATCTTAACACCTCCTTGTTTTATAGAATGGTTAGCAATGGGATGAGACTTAGAAATTGGTAAGAGTAGAGATGAAGACGTAGCATCCATTTACTCAGGAGAGGAATCAAGCTTACCTTGCTTTGATTCCACTATGGTGGAGCTTTATAAGATGGAATCAAAATGTAATCCTCCAAGGTAAGATTTCTACATTTAGGTGTAGGCCTACATGTTTTAGAGTGCTGAAGTATTAGAATATGAGTCTTTATTCCCCTCGCCTCCTCTCGAATTTATTTTCTTTGTTTTTGGAGGTTTGGATGCTTCCATTGTTTTCTGATGGAACGGTGGTAAAATTTAAATATGGACGTGTATTATTATTATTATTATTATTATTATTATTAGCACCGCATCTTACTACCCGTTCGGGTTATACGCACTTACGCTAATGTGTAATGGTAGGGTGATTGTGAGATGGAATGGAGGACCTACAGTTTAACGTGAAATCCGAACCACGGTAGAGGCCTGGCATTCCCCACATTCACAAGATGTCTTGTCAGAGGTGAAGGAAGGGTTTGGTAATCAGATAAATCTGTGCCGTGACCGAGGATTGAACCCCGGCCGCTAGCACAGAAGTCTGACACCTTACTCCTAGACCGTCAGGTCACCATGGACGTGTGAAGTAATAAAAATATATGATTAATTAACTAGAAGGATTCAAACCGATTTGATTAGTAAAACTTAAATTAACTAATAAATAATAAATAGTACGGTATGCCACACAGATGTTATCTCTTTTATCTTAAAAGAGACATCTACTAAAAACTAGTAAGATTTAGGAAACGAAACAATATACATTGTTGCAGAAACACCTAATTAAAGAGCGTATATATGGAGAAAAATGGGAAGGGAGGGGGAGTGGAAAGGCAAGAAAAATATGTTTTTACCAAAGAGCATAAATATTTTTTTGTTTTCAAAGAGCTTCATAAAAAATGTATATATTTGCAAGTTCGAAAACTATTGGATTTTATTAAAATATATTCCAACTAAATATTGTTATTTTTGATAGGACTACAACTTTACTGCGATAAGTTAATTCGTATCTGTTATATTTCCTGGGATATAAATAAAATGTGAGATTTCTACCATCGTAAAAATAGCATCAAGGTAAATTATCATGGGGAAATAAATATTTACCTTTATTTTAAGTAAAATTAAATAAACCACTTCAAACCACCTTGATCAGATTATCAAATCCGACCATTCTAACGGGAATAAAAAAACCTCACACATATAATATAAAGTCATTAAAACAGAACTCTTACTGAATTTCATTCTCATGTGTAATAAAAGTAGATTATTCCATTCCCGATTGCTCTTTGTCCACAACAGGCGGAGAAAGAGAGAGAGGGAAATATATTTTTATTGTTCTAAGCGTCACGTCAGCATGAAACATAAGAACGGCAGGCGGTAGCACCGTATGATTGTAATTGTAATAGCCCGATTCTAATCCAAAGGCACAACATAACCGTCTTCTCAACGCCTGCACGCACGAAAGGATATCCGTGGCAAACGTCGGTGGCGAAGTTATTAGAGACTCTTTCGACGTGAAAATGTCCGGATATGTTAAGGTCGAATGTTCCGGTGACCAGGTGTAATTCAGGGCTGTGTTGTTGTTTTTTGTGAGGGTTGGGCGATTATACTGTAATCTATTGTACACTCCCTGAACCAAGGCAACTGAAATATGAAACTAGGGAAAGAGTTCCACATTTTTGAGCGTCAGGTGATTATATGGCCATCTATTGAGTCCTCCCTGTACCGGGGAAACTGAACTAACTTGAGGAATGAGTTCTATATTTTTGAGGATCAGGTGACTATACTGACATCTATTGAGTCCTCCCTGTACCGGGGCAGCTGAAATAACTTGGAGAATGTGTTACGTATTCTTGAGGATCATGTGACTATACTGACATCTATTGAATACTCCCTGTACCAAGGTACTTGAAAGATGAACTCATGGAATGATTTCCATACTTTTAAGGATCATGTGACTATACTGACCTTTAATGAACCCTCCTTTTATGAATGCAACTAAAATATTGATCTTAGAAATGAGAGGTTGATATTATTTAAATGAAATGTACCCCAAATCTGCGTTGAAGGGGAGTGAGGAATAATTTAGGGGAAAAAAGGCCTCTCATTGTATTAAGTCAGGATTTGGAACCAATTCGTCCCATCACCAGGCAAGATGGATGCCTTTGTCAGTATTCCTACCGGTGTTATTTTTATCATCGTTGCCTACTCTATATTTATTTTTAGGTCGATAAATTTTAAATAGTCCTGTCAAACTTGGTCTGACTATATCCCAGTGCCGTAAAAACTTTTAAAATGTCACCATCCTTTCCTCGTTCCCACCATTTCCCCCCTCAAAATGCCAGAGAAATTACAATATATTTATTTTAAACTTTCAATCATGTGTTAAATGATATTTTTCACGAGTGAGAGAGGCAGTGAAATATTGCTATTTTTTAAAACTAGGTTAATCGAAAATTTGTATTCGTGTGAGTGTGCACATATTGGTGAAATGTTGGTTCACTGAAGCATTACATTGGCAGCTATGTTTGGTCAATAGCATTACAAAATATATCCAATAAAGTGGACGTTATAATCTACACATACACACACACACACATGCTGTATGACCATTCATTCGCACCCTTATAAATAGATTAAATAAGGTTTCAAACCGCTTTACTATATTAATACACAATCAGCCTTAGTTAATATTTATTTCATCACGTCTCATTACCAATTCGGGTTACGCTTGTATTTACTAATAACGTCAATGTTTTAGGGATGAGGAAGGTTGAATTTAGAGGAAATGTACCCACATATTCGTGAAGGAAGAGTAGAAAACAATCTAGTATAAACCACCCTCAGTATACCCAACCAGGGGCGGATTCAGATCAATTTCATTGGGGGGGTCATAATTATAAATAACATAGTTTCTTACAATGTGTTTAAAGCCGTTTGGTAATTTATCATTTATATTTAATCTTATGTATGTTTTAAACCGTGGTCATCCTCTCCAATTTTTTAAAATCAGATAGTTTTGTAAACCACTTGGAGTGGCCCTTCTTACAACAATTTTTTGAAAAATTGTTTATTCTAGAAGCTACAAGTTATGAATAGTTTTCACCCCGATTTTTTTTTTAATTGGATTGTTTTTTAAGTCATTTAAAGTGTTACTCATCCAGAAATTTTTGAAATTTGGATGCCCCTCAAGGCTTTTAGAGTGATCCTTACCTTAATTTTATACGATAGTTAGATAACTCTAGAAGATAATTTTTGAAGTGGCCTTCCACCGACAAAATTTTAAAAATTGAATTATTTCATAAACTAGGCTATTTGAGGTGGTCCTTGCCTGAAAATACTTCAAAATTACATGCATCTAGAAGACATTTGGAGTTGTCCTCTCCTAGAAATTTTTGAAATATGGATGACCTTGGTAGCTATTCCTCCCCTGACTTTTTGTGCCAATTAGATGCCTCTAGTCTAGTAGTTATTTGAAGTAGTCATCTCCGGCAAATATTTGACACTAGAATGCCTATATAAGTCACTTGGAATTTTATTTAAGGCCATCTTTCAACTTCATATTTGATAGCAGATGATTTGAAATATATCTAGGGGGGAATTTATTCCAGGGAGGGGCAAATTATTTTCAGGGGGGAAAGATTCCCCCACAGTTACACCGCTCCGGCTGTCCACACATACTCTATACTCGGTATTTGTGGATGAACTGCTCTCAGGTGATTATTAGTCTTCTTGGATGTGTGGTAATCTACCGTCTCTATGTAAAGAAATGTTCGTTACTAAATATTCACGACCAATAAATATTAGTACATGAAAACGAATATTCTTTCCACGCTTTCGTGAATCAATAATGCGGGTGTGGACCCGGCTTAAGAGGTGTCTTCGCGTAAACAGATAGAAAAAAAAGTGTATAATTTTTCTGTATTGAATTTTCTTTATAAATATTGAACGTTCATTTTTTTTAAATTCATTTTCTAACTTTCACATAGGGGTCAACTGAGCCTTTGACCCTCCCCCCACCTCCTGAATACGTGCTTGTATCCATCCGAGATTCGAACCTCGGTCTCCCAGTCATCGGTAGTCTAGGCTACTGTGAGAGTAGCGTGTTAGACCACGCGGTCACCGAAACGGGTTAGGCCTATATTCATTAATCTAGTATTGTAGGGATAAGTAAGGGATAATTTGTATGAAATATATGGGTGTGAAGTGTAGGTTTGACGGGATAAACACAACAGCAAGGCGAATGCAGTTGGAATGAGATATCTAAGAATAATACATAATAAATTCATGTGGAAAAACTCGTATGGAAAGAGTCAGTAATGAATGGGTTCTGAAGGAGTGCGGTTTGAAAGGGAATACATCAAGTCAATGTGAAAGTACCGTGTTACGTTTGTTTGGTGCATGTTGAGAGAATGAGTGTGGATCGAGTGACGAAGCAAACATATAAACGTATAGTGTGTGTGTGAGTGTGTGTGGATCAAATGGAAGGGGTAGGCCATGTAAGACGTGACGAAATCTGGTAGAATAATGTATGAAAAAAAGATATATTAGCAGTTTTAAGAATAAAAGAGCATGTATGAATTGGTGTATGGATGTTGTTGAAGCGACGGGAGTATGCTAAGATAAGGGAGTGTAGAGTAAGTTAGTGAGGACCGATTAGATACGGAGTAGTTATTTTTTTAGCTATATACACAATTTATTGTTCACCCTGTAAGGGAACGGTGTGACTAGGAATGTATATATGTATATATATTTGTATATATGTATATATATGTATGTATGTATGCATGTATTCAGGTTTATATGTATGTAACCCGCCTCGGTGGCGTAGTTGGCTAACGCGCTTGTCGTGTTGAGCTCGACTGCTGAGGACGGGGAGATCGAGGTTCGAATAAGATCGAGGTTCGAATCTCGGTCGGGTGAACTGGGGGTGGTTTTTCCTTAATGGTTTTCCACTCTCCCTCCACGCAAATGCGGGTTTACTTCCTCTAATTTAACCTTCCCAATTCCCAATCCATTAGAGTAATTAGTATTTAAAGCGTATAACCCGAACGGGTAGTAAGACGTGGTGCTAAATATTATTATATGTATGTATGCATGTATGCATGTATGTATGCATTCACTTGTGCGTGGCAAGAGAGTTTGAAAAATACCACTGGTATACACGGCTGTATTCGAATCACGACCTCCTCAACACCGGCAAACCAAACCAAACCAAACCAAACAAGTGATATAATTAAGTCGTGTACCCACTTCCATGGTGGCCTTTATCATTGTTTATCATGGTTTATCATGTTTATTACCTGTTCACACTATATGCAAATTTACATTAACATAGATTGGAATGTGAACGGTATAATTTATAGGAAGTGTGCTCGCAATTGCAGAAAGGGAGTTGACAAAACATTGAGAAATATGTTAACCACTTAAGATCACCTAGCTGTAATTTAGGCCCCTAACTATCTTACACTGACAAACCAGACTAGACTAAACGAACGCATCCACAGCTCAATTTGTATGTTACAATTAATGATGATTTAATTACTTAATTTTAAGGATTAAAAACGAGGAAGGCAATTTATGGGAAATGAATCTTAATTAGCGTTTGGAGTACGATGCCATGACCACAATGAAAATAATTCGTGATAAAAAAAAAGCATTAGTGCACCCGGTCACGATTCGAACACAGATCTCCTCGTCAATGGTGACCAAGTTCACTACGAGTCTAACAAAATTATGGTTTCTACTCGGATGATGTGCCTGTAAAGACAATTGACAGTAATATACAACAGTTTTAGATAATCTTGGTTCGATTTCTTGTTGTACCTTGAACAAATTTATTTGAATTGATACTTTTTACTAAATGTTGGTGTTCTTCCTTACTCCATTTGATTAAAAAAACTCCTATAAAGTATTTTTTTTAGGTACTTAACGTGCAACATTTGATTGTATCAGCTACAAGATTTGTAAATTAACTTTAATCTATAACATACATAACATCTAGCACCCAGTCATTTATTTATCATTTTTAATGGTAAAACACCACATTTCACAAATTGGCAATTTTTCGGCCAAGTCGGGAATCGAACATGGGGGCTTTTATATCAATTAAGTAAACACGTTACTGAGTGAGCTAATAAGTTGTACGTTAACTGATAATTATCTAGTTACATAATAGATGTGTAATTAGTTAACGGTGACCTGGTGGTCTAGGGGTAAGGTGTCAGACTTCTGTGCTGGCGGCCGGGGTTCAATCCTCGGTCCCAGCACAGATTTGTCTGATTTCCAAACCCTTCCTTCACCTCTGACAAGACATCTTGTGAATGTGGGTAATGCCAGGCCTCCACCGTGGTTCGGATTCCACGTTAAACTGTAGGTCTTCCATTTCATCTCACAATCACACTACCATTACACATTAGCGTAAGTGCGTATAACCCGAACGGGTAGTAAGACGCAGTGATGATAATAATAATAATAATAATTTTAACGTTTCATTTATGGAAAAGTTGGATTGAAACCCACCTCGGTGACCACGTGGTCTAACGCAGTAGATTAGATTGTCTATAGTGGGAATATCGAGGTTCAAATATCAGTCGGGTTATCTGAAGATAGTTTTACCAAATTGATTTTCCACTCTCCCTACACACAAATGTGGTTACACTGCCTGTAAATACAACCTCTCTAATCCTTAAAATCAATAGCGTAAATTAGTTAAAAGGCGTATAGCCCGAACGGGTAGGAAGACGCAGTGCTAAAAAAAATTGGATTTAAAGGGAACATGAATAGCATAAATATAATTACATCACATTCTCTTTAACCGATGATCCAAAAAATGGAACTGTGAGTTTCAAATGGGTTAGGATAAGCTAGTATGTAAGTCGAGTTTCTAAACAATGTTTATTAAAATGTAGGTTAAATTCCCTCAAACATTTGGTAGTGGGGGGAGTTCGAATCGATTTCCTAATCAGCTATAGTGTGCCTTCAACACGTTTATTCGTTCCGGTGGAATGCAACCTCACCCACAATTAATTATTCACATTAATATCCTAATGTAATCATTTACAAACACGTATAATTATGTATTTAATAACAATGTTGTGTGTGCATGCGTACAGCGGCTGTTTGCTAGAAAGCGTTCACATTCCAGAAAAATCTTCAATATTAATACAGTTTAATTGATACATTAAATAATTTTGTTTGTCTGAATCGAGACGTTTCATAAAGCTATTTGTGGATATTCTAACAATTTTTTTTAAATTTACCGATATTCCCTCCCTCCCCCCTCTACCTTCACTTCTTATTACAAGTTTTGTCTTTATGAAGAAAAATCAGAGGAAATGTACCTACATTCACTTGAAAGGAGAGATATAAACCATTTAGTAAAAAAAAACAAATACACCCTAAGTAAACCGGACATCCGTTTCAGTGGCTGAATGTTTTAAGGCGTCACTTCCGTGCTAGACTGTCAGTCTTATGAAAGTGAGTTTGAGGTTTGAATCCCTGCTGGGTCTACCGAGGCCGATTTTTTTTCCTAAATGGTTTCCTACTCTCCTTCCACGCAAATGCTGGTAGCTACATATGATATGCTTTCTTACTCATACCTACCCCATTAGAATAATTATCCTGAACAGTAAGTATGACACGGTGGTTTAAAAAAAGCACCCGACCAAGATTTGAACCTATATCTCTCAGTCATTGGCAGTACAGTCTATTGTTATAGTGACGCCTTAGACCATTTGATCACCGACGAGAACATGAAGACATATTAAGCAAAATTATTTTAACTTTTTTCTCTGTTGAAATTGAATGGGTTGGGGAGTATGGAGGAGGGGGAGGGGGAATGGGTTGAAAGAACTTCTTGAAATGATTTATCGGTCAGTATATCTCATATTACCAAATCTGTTTGATTAAGATTTCACAAACTCTAGGAAACCATCGTTCTTACTCAAAATACCAAAAGCGTTAGTCAATCAAGTTTTGTAAAAAGGAAAAAAATATGCAATTCTTAGATTTCATTCCCAACTCCCCCCACCCGTTTTCGCCAAAAAAATATATTTACAGTAGTTATCTTTGTTAATCAAACTTCCCTCTTTCTGCCCTCCCTTCCCTAACCCTTGCTTCACTACTTAGTATTGTATTATTCGTTAAACTTATCCAACTATTTTATCCTCATTCTTTATAACTCATCGTCTGTTCTACTTTCCATCCTCGTATTTTACAGAATTGAAACTTCTCTCACAATTTTTCAGGGATACAGTCCAATTATCATCAAAAGAACCTTATCTTACAGAAAAAATACAAGCTCTAATTTTTATCCATTCCGGTGGCAGTATGGTCTAAGGCATCGTTCTATCAACTAACTACACTGACAGGGAGACCAGTCTGGTTTCTAGGGGGGTGGGGGGGTGTTTCCTGAATGGTTTTACAAGCTAACGCAGGTGTACTTTCTCTGATTTCAAATTCTCATTCCTAGCTCATTAACGTAATAGTACATATGAGTAAAACCTGAACAAGTAGTATTCTATCCCCAGTGGGTAGCACTGGTTTTTTTTTATAACTTACATAGATACATATCTAATCACGGCGTTTCTTACAGGGAAGGCCAAAAATTCTGCATATATCTCAAAAGACAACTCCGTACTTAATAATAATAATAATTATTATTATTATTATATTATTATTAACACCGCATCCTACTACCCTTTCGGGTTATAAGCACTTACGCTAATGTGTTATGGTAGGGTGATTGTGAGATGAAATGTGGACCTACAGTTTAACGTGAGATCCGAACCACGGTGGAGGCCTGGTATTTCACACATTCACAAGTTGTGATTAATACACGTCTTGTCAGAGGTGAAGGAAGGGTTTGACAATCAGATAAATCTGTGCCGGGAGTGAGGATTGAACCCCGCACCCCCAGGACAGAAGTCTTGACACCTTACCCCTAGACCGCCAGGTCACCACGTACTTAATCCATCCTCACTAACTTTCTCCACACTTCCCTATCCATGCATACTCCCTTCGCTTTAACAACATCCATACACAGTCATACATGCTCTTTTAATTGTACGACTCTTAATGTTTCTCTTTTCCACACATTCACCTACAGTATTTAGCCACGTCTTATAGGACCTTCCCCTTCCTTTTGATCCACACAATCCGAACCACGGTGGAGGCCTGGTATTTCACACATTCACAAGTTGTGATTAATACACGTCTTGTCAGAGGTGAAGGAAGGGTTTGACAATCAGATAAATCTGTGCCGGGAGTGAGGATTGAACCCCGCACCCCCAGGACAGAAGTCTTGACACCTTACCCCTAGACCGCCAGGTCACCACGTACTTAATCCATCCTCACTAACTTTCTCCACACTTCCCTATCCATGCATACTCCCTTCGCTTTAACAACATCCATACACAGTCATACATGCTCTTTTAATTGTACGACTCTTAATGTTTCTCTTTTCCACACATTCACCTACAGTATTTAGCCACGTCTTATAGGACCTTCCCCTTCCTTTTGATCCACACACTCTACCTTCATATATTTGCTTCGTCACTCGATCCCCACTCATCCTCTCAACATTTCCAGAACAACTTAAGACGCTTCTTTCACATTGATCTATCGAATCTCCTTTCAAACCGAACTCCTACAGCATCCATTCATTACTGACTGTCCATATGAGTTTGTCCACATACATTTCTTAGATCTCTCATTACAAGTGCATTCACCTAGCTCTTGTATTTCTCCTGACAAACCCACGCTTCACATCCATAAAACATTATTGGCGTTAACACACTTTTATATACTTCCATCTTTGCCTCTTTATATACTTCATTGTTTGCAATAGTCCGCATACATCCAACTACTCTCCGAGATGTATTCACCCTCTATCTATACTTACATTTTTCTATAAGTCAACCATTTTAAAATTTAATAAATTCCTTTGAATATTGCCCTTCAAATTTTTGTTGATATATGACGACCATATTGAAGTTAATAGCACTTGGGCCCCCTGGTTGAATCGGAAAGGGTGGATTTGTAAGTTATGCAGGGAAAAAAAACTTAACTTACTGATTGAAATTTGAAGATAAAAATCATAACTTTATTGCATTGAATCAGTAAGTATTGTTTTTTTATTTTTTACATTCTAAATCATAATGTTGTTGATAAATAATTGTTCAGATTAGTTACTTAAGGCTAGTATATATTAATATTTTCATTTGTCTTTGTGCGTACCAAGAAAATAAATATAGCATAGTATGGATATTTTATATTTAATCTTTGAATTTAAAGTTTTTTCTTTATATATTTTCAACTTTTTTAAGTGCACTTTAGGGTTATTCATAAAATAAAATTTGACTGTAGATCTAGTAACGTTTACCACTATTAGAAAATATTTTAGAGAGTTTATTAAAGCATTTGTGTGATATATATATATATATATATATATAAATTTTTGTTTGACAAATTTTATATATATATAAATTTTGGTTTGACAAATTTTAGTTTTATATAGTACCACGTTTTTATAATTTTACTTTGCTAAATTAGAATTTTAAGGAATATATATTTTAATTTTTACTTTCTCGATTTGTTTTGATTCTCACAAAAAACGAGGCTTTAAAACACGTCTTGTAATTTGAAAATGTTGATCTAATAACAGGGTAAATTTTTTTCTTCTCTATTTTGAGGGTAGTATATATTCGTTAATCTAAATCCACCCAGTTCTCATTTCATGTATATTATATTAAGGGTGGAAACAGTAAATAAAAAATAGATGACAATAAAATAAACACCTAAACAGGCTACACTGTTTTCTTTTCATTTTTCTGCTCTTCAACGCAATTTTTTTTAAATACGTTTCTTTATTGTGCCGTTCATATTCTTCACTTTATTTGCTTTTATCTTCTATCAAAACAAGTTGTTTGAAGCGTGTTTGCGTGAAGAATATTAAAATAAACAAATTAATCAATAACTCAAAGAACAAGCTTTGGATTAGAATTGAATTTTTTTTATCCAACTTCTTTTAAGAGGAAAAATTAATTTCCTATTAGGTTTACCAACTATATTGTTTAATTTAAAGTTAATTTTAATAAGCCACTCTGATAAAATGAAATGTTGAATTATTATTTCAAGATACTGCTCTTAATTATCACTTATTTCAATTTGTATCTAATTACTATTATGTGTGTATGAACAAACATTTGGTAAGGCCAACCTTTTGGTCAAAATAAATAAAAAAATGTTCCAATATGTTAGAAAGATGTTTAATTTTCTTCAGATGGTTACCTCAACATTTGTTGAATATATGTCGAGCGCACCTTGGAATTTAATGACGAGATTTTTCTTTTAATTTAAAAAGTTTTTCATCTAGTATCGCTATGATCGTGACGTATATTTAACAACTGTTACCCTTCTGGGTGGCGTAGTTAGATAACATGCTAGTTTCATGTTGAGCTAGACCGCCAAGGACGGGGAGATCGAGGTTCGAATCTCGCTCGGGTCAACTGGGGATGATTTTTCCTCAAATGGTTTTCTGCCCAAATGTGGTCTCACTTCCTCTAAGCTCAACCTTCCAAATTCCTAAACCATTATCGTAATTAGTACGTATGCGTGTAACCCAAACGGGTAGTAAGACGCGGTGCTTTAATTTATAATTTAACAACTGTTAATTTTACCATGTATCCACTTCACCGGCCGTGGGATTTAACGCGCTTCTCTCACAGTAGACTAGATTGCCAATGAGGGGGAGATTCAGGTTCAAATCTCGGTCGGGTGTACTGAGAGTGGTTTTCCTTAAATGGGTTTTCACTCTCCCTCCATTAAAATGCAGGTACAATTCCTATTATATAACCTTCATAGTCCCTTAAAACACATCAGCGTAATTAGTTAGTGCATAGACCCCTTAAGCGTATAGCCCGAATGGGTAGTAAGACGAGGTGCTAAAAAAAATATCACCAAGTAAAGAAAATTAATATCTAATTACCTACTGAAGCAATGTTTTATTTATTATTTTATTATGGCAAAAAAAAAATAGTTAGCATAAATCTGCAAGAACACTGCCCTTAAACCATGCTCCTTATAACTTAAATTGTTTCAAGAACTAAAACAGAATAATAAGTGTAGAGCTCATTTAAATCGCTTTGAAAGTTAATATATCTTTCAATTCTTAGCTGGATTGAGTACTGACGTATATTTTCTAACAGACAGTGGATCTCATTTGAGAGACAATATTTTATCGGAAAGGTGTGTTATTCCCCTAAACCATGTATGGTAGTAAAAGAGATCTGTTCCTTAAAAGAACTTCGGAAAGCAATAACGTTCCCCATCTGTCTTCGTCCTATGCCTTATGGTGGCTATCCAAAAAATACCCCACCTCCCTCCCCTATTCTATTCTCTTTCACTCATCCCTAAAGAAAAAACAGAGCTTCCGATGCCATGGCATCTGTTTGTATGATTTTATTGACAAGATATTAAGGTTTCTTTCTCTAGATTTTCTTTCTTACCTCCCCCACCCCCTTCCCCAAACTCCGCCACTAAATAAAGATAGGTTATTTTTACTGTCACATAATACAGTATGAAAGTGATATGGATACATTTTGTGAGTGTGGAAATAATCAATGGTAAAAAGTTAAGTGAATAGGATAAACACTTTGAGTTTTATTTTATATATTTTATATATTTTATCATTATTTTGAGATATTTAACGTGCACTTTCTGAACCGACTGATTATATTAGCACACCTACTTTAAAATGAACTTAATTATAGACCAGACCCATCACCCATCATTTCGGCCATTTATTAACAGCAGTGAAAGTTAAAACTTCAATTTGTGTCCACGATACATCTTTCGGACTTGTCGGGAATCGAACCCGTGACTTATATATCATAATACAAACACGCTATCGGAATACCTAGGTTATTGCTTGTAAATTTTATCTTTAAATATTATTTTGATCACGATTAAAAGCTTTTCTCTATATCAATATGGTTATAGTGGTAAAACACAATTCAAGGGACACTTGTTCGATTACAAATGGCGCTGACGTAATATTTACCATTTATATTTGGATTAATTCACCCTGCTAGACAATTACTAAATCTCTAGGCGGTAAGGATGGAAGAATAGAATTAGACATTAAGCTAGTTTGTAAGTCATCTGCTTCAGTGAACGCATGGCCTTAGGCATCACTCTCGTGCTAGAATAGATGACAGTAAGATCAACGTTAGAATCACGGTTGGGTGTACTGAGGGTGGTTTTTTGAAAATTGTTTTCCACCTTTCCCTCCAGGCAAATGCAGGTACACTTCCCAAAATGTTGAATCTAGAGGGAGTGTGGCCACATTTGCGTGAAGGGAGGACAGAAAACCTCTCAGTTGGCAGAATCTCTACCTCCTCGTCATCGACCATCCAGTCTATCGCGAGAGGGACGTCTTAGACCAGGGGTGGAGGGGGGGGGGGGACATTTTGTCATTGGAGTCCTCGTAGGGTCACGCACCTCATGTACCCTTCATATACCCCGTAAGGTAGCACGCATACCTTACGTTAACAAAGTTTATTAATTCCCCGAGTTTTGTCCGCGGGCCAAATAAAATTAATTGTTTGGCTCATTAAATGAGAACCTTATGATTCAACGGAGACAAAGTTAAATTTTTCAGGTGTCTAGTACATATCCATAGAGGAACAAAATTAAACAAGGAATACACAAATAGTCTAAAATATTTGACAAAAACAGTTATGTCGCTCTTTTTTCGAGTTTGTTTTAAATGGGTCTGGGTCAGTTATAAAATTAACTGTAACCATTGTATATGTATATATATATATATTCATATGTGTATGTGTGTTTGTTTATGTGTGTGTATGTATGTATGTATATATGTATATATATGCATGAATGTATGTATGTATATATGTATATATATAGCCATGAATGTATGTATGTATGTATTGTACAAGTACACGTTAAAATATTTCAGCATGTAATAAAGATTATAAAGTTTAATAGAAAATAATTAAATAATTGAATTTTACAAATTATACCTCTTAACAGTTATTGAAACACTTATACATATTATATTGTAGAAATAAAAGATTTACGTTTATTAAACCAAGTATTATATAGGTTAATCATTTATTTAAGAGGTATTGGTTCGTTATTATTTAGCTGCACGTCTTACTAGCCTTTCGGACTATACGCTTATGTACTAATTATAACAATGGTTTTAGGGATTAGGAAGGTTATATTTAGAGAAAGAGTGGCCTAATTTGCGTGCAGGGAAAGTGTAAAATCATTTTGGAAAAATCACCCTCAATACACCCGACCGAGATTTGACCCTTGATCTTCCGGTTATCAGCCAGTCTATTCTACTGCGAGAGTAATGTGATAGACCACGTGGTCACCGCAGCAGGTGGAAGGGGGAAAATGTGTCTACAGTTTTGGCCCGCTCCGGTTTTATGAATATGGCTGGCCCTTCTACTAATTTGAGATCGAGAACATTAATATAGAGACACTGCCCACGTTTTATTCGATTAATTCCCCTTCAATAAAACGATGTATCATTCCGTTCAATTCATATACGTTCCACGTAGTGAATACCGCGCCACGTAATGTCGGTCCCATTAGCCAGAAGTGCTCAAGAAACACGTGTTCGCCAGGGATAACGTTAAGAAAATCGAGCTTTTGTTGGGCAAAATCTAATCTAACCCTCCACTATTAGTAATAACTTTAATGCAGGGACAAAAACCTACTCTGAATACGGTTAAGGGTACCTCCTAAACTCACCCCAATCCCACCCTCAAAACCTTCCTTCAACCCCTCACAACCCCTCACAACCCCTATTCTCCCCTAGGCCTTAGCAACAGTACCAAGGCGGATAATTCTGGTTATCTTCTTACCTAAACACAATTACATTATTCCGGAACCTCGGTCTACGTAGTTTGAAATATAATCCTTTCCAGAATTATTGTAAGACATCGGCTATGATTTATATACAGCCCAATCTTCTAAGGAAGAGCTTTATCTGGCTTTTATAAGAGCTATAAGATCTACTTTTACGTATCAATTCGTCAAGTCACGTCACTTTTGACAGATATTATCAGTTTCTAGACAACAACACTAAATAATTCCGAGATCAGGATTTTAATCCTGTTTGGGTGTGCTGAAAGTGGTTTCTCCTAAATAGTTTCAGTCTCTCCCTTTATGCAAATGCTGATAACTTTCCTCTAAAATTATATATTCATCATCCCTATTTCACTACTGTAAATAATATATGCCCAAAGCCTGAAAGAGATGAAAAAAAATTCAAACCGTTTCTGTCTATCTAAGTTATATTTTACATTATACGGTGAAGGATTGCGGAATACATCGATATTTAACAAGAGGGAGAAAGAAACCTCATATCAAAAGCACACGAAGATAAAGATCAAAAGCGTACCTTTACCTATTTTCAAAAGCACGCAGGGAAATTATCAATATCAATGGCAAACATGTATTATAAAAATTATTAGCGTTATTATTATTAGCACCGCATCTTACTATCCATCCGGTTTATACGCACTTAAGCTACTGTGTAATGGTAGGGTGATTTTTAGACGAAATGGAGGACCTACAGTTTAACGTGGGATCCGAACCACGATGGAGGTCTGGCATTCCTCATATTCACAATTTATGATTAATACACTTATTGTCAGAGGTGAAGGAAGGGTTTGGTAATCAGATAAATCTGTGCCGGGACCGAGGATAGAACTCCGGACCCCAGCACAGAAGTCCGACACCTTACCCCTAGGCCACCAGGTCACCTCTCTCAAATTCTTAGCAATAGTAAAACTACAAGGTTAGAGCAGTTCAAGTACCTGGGAAGTCTGCTGAAAAAAGATGTCTAATGGACCAAGGAAATTAGACCGAGGATCGCCATGACCAAGGAAACTTTCAAGAATATGTTACTGCTGACCAGAAAGTTGAGTTTGTAACGAAGGGAAAAAACTGATGAAATGCTACATTTGGAGCATAGCGCTGTATGGTGCAATAACTTGGACTCTTAAGAAGACGGAAAAGAAATACTTGTAGAGCTTTGAAATGTGGTGCCTTAAAAGAATTGAGAAGATCAAGTGGACAGACAGGGTGATAAAAGAAGTCCTAAGAAGAGTGGGTGAAAAGAGAACCATTTTAGATGTGATCCTTCGCTACAAAGCGAACTGAATCGGACACATCCTTAGGAAGAATTGTCTTCTGTACGACATCACAGAAGAAAATTTTGAAGGAAAGAAGAGCTTAAGAAGAAGGAGGATTAAAATTTGGGCTGACTTAAGTCATAGAAGAACATTTTGGGGGCTCAATGAGGAGGCAGAGGACAGGGCGCATTGGTGGTCAAGTTCACTGACAAAGAAAAAGCTGACTTACGTTATTTTTCACCTGTTTACGATGACTTCGTTTCTAAATATCACTTTATACTTGTTAGAATTTTGAAAAATACTCTCCTATCAAGGTTATAACAGTCGACCACAAGTATACTCTAGTTCATCGCTTCTTACCATACTAACCATCACGCTAACATTTGCCTTTTTCTGAAAATTGGAATGGGACTAAAAAAAAGTTTCTCCGCCTTTATCCAATCCGCAAAATTGCTTAGTCATTTTTACAAGTTACGCTTATTTAAATGGTTTATCATAGTTATCAATGTTAAAAATGTGTTGTTTTCTCTAAACGGGTCTACCTGTCAAAATTGCACTGTATACTAAGAGGTAAGGAATTAAGGCTGTTGATGCATCAAGCCTTACTAACCATATGGGCTATCCACTTAATCTACACTAGTGGGGTAAATATTATGAAGGATGAAATTAGATTATATGTATCCGAATTTGCGTGGAGGTAGAGTGACAATACATGGAAGAACAATATATTTCCTTAATCAATTTGTCCTCTACGTAGGGCTGGGGCTGGTAGCTATGTTTGGCGAGATTTATTTAGGTCTAGCTATTAGTGGCGTATCCTAAATTATGGTAGATCAAACTTAAAAATCTGACTTCTAAAACATTAACTATACTATCCAATTCAAGATGGAGAAATCCATGACAGTTTAAGGTGGGAGTGGAAAACGAAACCGAGTTGAAGCCTATATTTTTACAGTTTTCAAAGTTCCTGGCTACAGATCCAGAGCTCCCATGTTCAATACCTGGCACTTACAAATTCTCTGGGAATCAGTGGGTCTATAATGTTGTCTATTTAGTGTCATGAAAAAAATAAATGGTATGAAATTTAGTTGTTTGGTTGTCAAAATATATGCACGTTGTTCAAAACCATTGACAAGCATTATAATGACTCCAAATCAAATTGAACCCAATATTTGTTTGAGTACTTGAATCTTGAAAAATCCTTAATAAACTAAGAAATTCGATGAAAATAAAAGTCAATTTCATTAAATATTAAAATGAACCTCGAGTATTCGTCGAGAGCATTGGTAAAAATTCTTTAAAATATTTTGGTGTAGCTTAGATCAGTCTTTAATTCGTGTGGTGATAAAATAAACTGTTCCAAATATATTCAGTTAAAAGTATACCATTTTTTTAAAAATATTCCTCAACAAGTAAAAAAAGGTGAAAAAACCTCTAAAGGCAATGCATTATCAAATCCATTTTAAACTGCCAAAGAAATAATATTCCAGCATTTGTTTATCTCCCCTTCATCTCACCCCTCCGACCCCTATAATAAGGTATATATTTACTTAACGAGTGTCAACAATCGGTAATCTCTTCTCTACCATAGAGATTTAGAGACCATGTGGCCCCGTTCACTTTTAGTAATTTAGTGGTGTATGACACAAGTAATTTGCAGGGGGCTGGCTCATTGCCAACTGGCACGTACCCTTACTATATCTTCCCCCCTCGTCCCCCCACCTTAAAACCCTCCCCCTACCACACGCCTCTCGCATAATGCTCGCAAACCAAGCAAGAATTCCGAGGGAAAGAACCATTCTTGTGCCGAGTTCTAGTGATACGTTTGAAAAGATAAATGCGGTACGACACAACCCTAAATTATTTCTTATATTCAGTCGGACTTGGTCATAATGAGCACCAAGGAAACAGCAAAAATGTCCTTGTTATAGTTGTTACTCAATATTTCAGTATTATTTAAATCTACATATTTAAAAAAACCGATAACTTTATAAAAAGATAAATTAAATACACAAAAGGGAATATTAAGATAGAAATATATAATTACATAATTGCATATGATTCATATTAATATTCTTGTAAAAACTACAAAAGAATTAATTTTAAAAACAATCAATTTATTCTTAATTTAAAACAGCAGTCGCGGATATATAAAGAACATTATTTTGTTGGTAGATATGTTTCCGATGAAGCTCGTGTCTACCTGATTTTAGAGTTGAGGTGGTGCTTTGGTAAAGTTAAGGCCGGAGGATAAACACTCTAGAGGAAGGTAAGGTGGGTACGATCAACAAGAACATGTTAAACCACAATGGTTAAACTTTTTTTTTTCATTGAGCCTTATTTTCAGAATTAAATTTGGCTTGCGCCACATAGCATTTTTTTAATGATGACAAATACTTTCAAAAACAAAAAATCAACTCATATCAGCGCTTTATTCATAACATAGAACACAACTACTTTATAATAATATGATCATGAGACATATATAAAGTAAAAATTAATAAAATAATTACAAAATAAAAATTATTCATTTAAAAATTGTAAAAAATTAATGCGAGCTGTGAGCTTGTTTCTGTCGTGTAATCTAATCTATACTAGATCTAATTTCAAACAAATAAACTCAAATCTCCTCATAAACACAAATAAGATTCTCTTTTATGGTCTTTGATACTTGTTAGAGCTTAAAATCCCTATTCACAACAATATGCCTTGGAGAACTGTGGAAGAATCGAACTCTCTTGAAAATATACATGGGTACTGTTTCTGGCTGTAGGCCTATATCCAAAAATAGTCTAGTGGCATATGCCCGTATTTAAATTTAAAGGCGCGATCACTCGAAATACAGTTTATTTCCCCCTCATCATCTGATGTCAGATCTTAAAATCTGTGGAATTTGCACTGATCAATCTATTCTACCAGTGTTTCAAGATGTTCCTAGATGAGGTCGTACAATTATTCATTGCTCATTTTAAAACTTGTTACCATTGGGAACATTTAGAGGTTACGTTGTATCGCTCTTCTGATCCATAGCCTAAGCATTTTTTTTAATGCAGTTAATTTGTTTGAAGTCATGAGGATATTTTCATCGCGGCCTTGCATAATGGCTTTGAGCACATTCAACTGGGGAAAGATGTCAGCCAAATATACCAGCTTTGCCGTCATTCTCGTCCAGATGGTGATAAAATGGGTCCCATTATAGTTCTTAAATCATTCTTCAGACCCAAAACCCGATTTAAAGCTTTTCCGCGAGACATCCAGCGAACATCGGTGTGCAACATCCCTTTGCAGAGTTTATTAAATAACAGAGCCTTTAATAGTTTTTTCTTTAATGAAGTTCACAATATGCACAACCTGATATAGAACCAACTTCAAATCAGCTACAAGGGTTTTGCTGACTAGTGCCTCTCTACGAAAAAAAAAAGCTAATTGTTATTACATCTGATTTTGTTTGTTTAGCGAATAATAATAAACCCCTCACATTCCCCATAGATAACTTTACTTTTGGCCAGAATAAAAATTGTGATTTCGTGATTTATCCTTCAAGCAAACGATCACACACATCAAAATATCAATTTCTAACAAAATAAATCAAAGTGTTTATTCTTTAACCCCAGGTCACAGACGAGTAAGAAACAGACTCAACATTTGGGGGGTTCGCTGCGCTCCTTTTGCCAGCTTGAGTCATTCAACGACTAACAACAGCGATCCTAGTGTTTAAGGGCTCAAGCTGCCAAAAGGAGCGCAACCATTCTAACCTAAGTTGAGTGTGTGGGCATATTATTTGTCTTTGACCCAGGTACAAACATAATTGTTTGACCTTTTTATTTTATTTAGGGGCCACAATAAACGTTAAGATTCATCCCAAACTTGAGTTTAGTAAACATTACTATTATAATTTTATCTATAAAATAAGAGTAAAAAAGTATGAAGAATGGGATATTTTTATTTTGGTGAAAATACTTCTTATATTATCATAAATAATTGTACAGGTATTCAATACACAAACAAAGCCGTAGGCATGTGGTACATATTATAAATCTTTTTAAAATTCTTATTTTGTACCACATAAGGAATTGCAAGCCCAGTGGTATGGTCAAGAAGTTAGTTACAAGGTGCCAGACTAGAAGGAGCCTGGTTCCACTCAGAGTAATACTGATGAAGATTTTTCTTTTTATATGGGTTTATAATGATATCTAAACTGTAAGGGGGTGTAACTGGATGTGTAGTATGAAAGTTATATTATTATTATTATTATTATTATTATTATTATTAGCACCGCGTCTTACTACCCGTTCGGTTTATACGCACTTACGCTAATGTGTAATGTTAGGGTGATTGTGAGATGAAATGGATGACCTACAGTTTAACGTGGAATCCGAACCACAGTGGAGGCCTGGCATTCCCCACATTCACAGTGAAAGTTAGTTTGTAAGTCACCTACTGATATAATCTGTGTATTGATATGCTGAATGCTAGATTATAAAATACATTAGTGCGTGAAGAATACATCACCTTGAAACGTGTACATGTGGAAACCCAGACAAAGGCTTCAGTCTCGTCATGTATGGTAAAAGGGAGCTTGGATTTCAAATCTCCGATGGATATTTACTTAGGTTTTTTAAGCACCGCGTCTTACAACCCGTTCGGGTTATACACTTATGTACTAATTACTTCAATGGTTTTAGTGATTAGAAATGTTGTGTTTGGAGGAAATGTACTAGCATTTGGGTATAGGGAGAGTGGAAAAACCACCCTCAGTACATCTGACCTAAAATTGAATTCGATCTCCCTGTCATTAACAGTCTAGTCTACTACGATAGCCGCACGTTAGACGATATATGTAGATGTTAGTTTTTTTTCTTAATATCTTCACTTTCTCTCTCTACGAAAATGTGGGTGTACTTCCTATAAATCAACCCTATTTAGGTATATCAACAAATCTGAATAGCAGGGTCAAGTAGTAAGATGCCTCTTTGTAAGATAAATAAACACACCTGAATGGAAGTGTTTTAAAGTAAAAAAACATATTAAGAAAAAAATTAAAAGTAAGTATTTTTGTCTGAGAATTAAGCTTGAGGAACTTAGTTGTAATTTTTAATTTAGAAAGGTAAGAACTAGGCTACTATTATCTAGGTAGATCTCTCCACAAATAATGCCAGTTTCTTTTTAAGTAAATTTTGTCATTTAAAAAATACCTCAATGATTTCACTTCTAAACCTTTATTTATTATGTAAAAAAGTACAAGTATTATAACACCCTAAAAATGAATTTCAAAATATAATTCATTCTGATCAAAGATTTTTCCACCCATATGAAATTAATTCAAATTTGGCACCTTAAATATACATGCTATTAAATTATGTTAAATAAATGGAACAACATGTATTACTCAGATATATCCACATCCTCTTGAGGTCACACTTCTAAGAAAGTTTACAAACTAAAGAGGAGACGCTACAATTTAACGAATAACCATCCACAAGATATTCAAATCGGCCAACTAAACATGAAACTGGATTGACATAGAAACTTTACCGAATAAGAGAGGGCCACATAACGCGAACGGGAAATGAACCCAGAGACCACAACAGCGGAGAACTTCTTCCTTAGAAAGCATCACCAATCTGGGTTATTAAGCTACGGAAATGTGGTAGCAGTGATATCGCAAGAACTATGTCCCTCGCAGTGTAATCTGAATTGCGAGAAAGAAAGAGGGACGGGGTTATTTATGCAGACCGTATGCCCCTTCTACCCCTTCCTATCCTCTCACGCTTAAAGCCTCTACGTGACTGCCTCCTTATCAGTTTTCTCGCGCGCGCCGCACCGCCACTACTGCCATCTCTCGGACTGGAGGATTACTTCAAAGTCACCCTCCTCCGCTCTTAAGGGAAGCTTCCAAGAGTACTTTGCTGGTAACAAATAGCTCTCCATCCCTCTGGCCCTTAAACACAAAGTTTTGCCAATAATATCGCTCCCAACCCTCTATATGTGTTTACAAGTTAAGGGCGGAAGGGGGTGTCTGGAGAACGCCTGTAAGTTTCTGCAACTGGAATTGAGAATTGAAATGTTATGTTAACAGCAGTTTGTTGGTACTTTGTGAACCATATTTAGAGGATGAGGTGTGGGAGGTCGGGAGGGTGGTACATAAATTGTAACTCCGTAATCTTTACATACCAGTATTAGACATCTCAGCGTGTTGAGCTGCATTCTACTGAGATCTCTCTTAAAAACAATTTATATCAACATACGGTAGATAAAATATTGAAACTATAGACTTAATAATGGTAGATATAGACCTATATTAATTATTTTTCCTATATCTAATTCCACTCATGCGGGATCGACGTTTTTAATCCATGGCAAGTCCAAAAAATTTGGCATCATCTGTTTTGGAGGATCTGTTTTTGCAGCAAAAGGCACTTCCTGACACTTATCTGGGGAAACAGAATGAGATCTACGAGCAAGTGTGAAAGAGCCTACCAATGTTTCCGGAGAGGTACTTTCATGTAAAGGGAATCAAGGTTTGAACAAATGTTTTTATTACCTGCTTTGGTGGCCGAATGGTCTAAGGCGCCACTCTCGCAATATACTGAACTGCCGATGATGGGTATATCGATGCTCGAATCCTAGTCGGGTCCTAAATGTATTTCCACTCTCCCTCCACACAAATGTGGGTACAATTAATCTAAATTCAACCTTACTGATCCCTAACATATTATAATGATGATTACATATGCGTATAAGCCAAACGGGTAGTAATATGTGGTGACAAAAAAAACATAGGCAAATAGTCATACTCAAAAAAAATTAGATATGAATTCATGACCAATATTTATACGTCAGAGTTTAAATTTTAAAAAAGTTATGTGTGTCCTATACACACAAATGGTTGTATCGCATGTTCTTTTTCAGCTGTTCAAGAACAATATAAAGAGTTTAACATTTAAATACGTTACCTCTATATCGGAAAAAGAACGAATTCCCATTGATCTAAAAAAAGGGGGAGGGGGTGAGGATTACTCATTTTCTTTGTAGTCGAGTAAATAACACGTCATTTTGAAGAATATCTAGGAAGGAAGTGAGGTGAGGCTCACATAGAAGATATTGACTGATAAACATAGCGTCAGCAAAAACCGGCTAAGAGCCCTCTACAGTTGTGTGGAGTTTCTCACTTTAAGGTGGGGATGAAGGGACCGCGAAAAAAGGTTAATATTTTAAAGTTTGTTTGATAAAAACTTTATTTGGACAACATAAATTAAATATTGCTTTAGTACAAACATAGAGCTTAGTTTTATTCACATGATGATATCAACAGTTGTTGAATATCTATCTGTCAAGGAAATCCGGAAATTTAATGACAAACTTTTTCTCTTCATATAAAAGTTTCTAGTATAATGTGTAACCCCCCTTTTATTTATATCACAAATAAAAGTCAGGTTGGTAACAAGAGAGTTTATTTAATTCTAATAAATACAATAACACAACTCAATGAGATAAGAGTGGGACAAGCCCAGAGATATGCGCCGGCAATACAAGGCCATAGCAAACAATAAACCATGAAATAATGGGGAGGGGGACCTCAAGTAAAAGATGGCCGCCAAGAGGACCCACAAACAATTAAATTTACCTTCACAGAAACCCGTAATGTCTAATGATAATAAATAAATATAGGAACAATAACCCACATACAAGCAATAAACACAAGACATAGACTATTCGCCATCGGCGGCTCCCCCATAACTTACGATTAAGAGAAAGTTCCCAAAAGGGGTAACCATCGCTGCCATTCTAAGGCTCAAAAAATGGAACCAAGAGCCATTATACAGAAGCATCATAAAACAGAATAACCTAGCTGTTAACACAATGAATACACTAAAGGCCTGGGCTCGCGGCCCCAGGTTTGACCAACCAAGTTAGAACAATGGATATTCGATCTCCCAATAATGTCAAATAACTTTATCTTCCCACATGATTCTACCCAAGTACTCAAAGGTACAAAATAATTAATGTCCCACACATCAAACATGGCGGTACTGATGGTTCAAAACAATCCGTGAAGCGGATGAGATACGTTAGCCTAAATAGAAATATCCCTAAGTCCTAAACTGTGCTGCCATGACTTACTACAAAAATCGCAATTCAGATATATAATAAATAAAGTTAAATCATGAATGATATAGTCCGAAACGTAATTTAGAATACATCGTTGCCCAAACAGAATTTTGATACAAGCCAAATTAAATATAAATAGACACAAAGTGTCTCACCTAGAGAATGCGGAGAAATGTGCGTCATGGCTTTAGAGTCCTGCCATTATATAACCCTAAGTCAGAGTCACGTGGTCTCACAGCGCGGGAAGCAAGGCAGGAATAAGGGGGAAGGGGGGTGCACTGTTCTAGAATGCCCTCACATATTCTGGGCGAGATTTCAAACCTCGCGCCACCCGACTGGCCGTTGATTTCCATGTCAATCGTCACTTGTTTTCTTTTCTGGGGCGGGGCAACCTTGAGGCGTAGCTTGCTGAAAATGTTCCTCGTCTCAGTTGAAAACAGTCCTGGGCGCTGAAGAGATGTGTTTGTGTGGGCAGCCTTGCAGAACAGCCAAATGGAGACGGAGATGGTAAGTCCATGTAATTATATTCCTTCCATGTTGTGACTCGGTCACAAATGTCGTTATGTTCATGACAAATATTCAACAACTGTTGATATCATCATAAGAAGAAAATTAAACTATATATTTGGACTGGAGCAATATTTTTTTATTTTTGAAAAAAAAGTATTTGTTGTAAGAAAAGCTAAAACTCTTATACTCTTTTATTAAATTTCCCACTGCTCCCACCTCAAGGTCATTTCACAGTAAGAATTACTAAGCTTGTTTGAGTATAATACATTTTGATAAGGAATTTCCACATATTTCGGGATGCGGAGTCATTTTGGAAAATATGGCAAGTGATGGATGTCTCAGCCCATTCAAGTAACACCAAACAGGTAAGCCAGCGCCCACTTTTCCTGGTGTGTCATTGGTTGGGAATATCTGACCCTCTCCTTAATCCTGGCATATTATGTTCTGCTACAGTAGCCCCATGGCTTCTTTGGTACTGACAGCCCACAGCTGACAATTGACATTCAACATATAGGTATATACCTAAATTTTGACTATCAGAAGCCACAGCTACTAAAAACATATTTTTGCAGATCATATGGTTCGGCGTAGGAATACATAATTTGGTCTGGTAACTTTTCAAAAGCTTTTAACTGTCAGCTGTGAGCTGTCAGTCAGCACCAAAGAAGCCATCGGGCTACTGTAGCAGGTGTTATCTCTACAATCGGTACAATAAAAACCCGAAATTTCACGAGACATTTAAAATCTATATTTGTAATGTTCAATTCGACCACATTAATATGTATATATATAGTAATTGGTCTTACTACCCTTTCGGGTTATACGCTTAAGTACTAATTACGCTAATGCTTTAGGAATGGGAAAAGGTTGAATTTATAAGAAGTGAATCCGCATTCGCATAGAGGAAGAGTGTAAACCCATTTAGGAAACCCACCACCACCGCCCAGTTGATTCCAGCGAGATTCGAACCTCGATTTACCCATCCTTGGCAATCGAACTCAACACTAAACTAGCGCGTTAGCTAACTTTGTCACCGAGGCGGGTCATCACATTTATAAAATTAGCACGTAGAGCTAGTTGAATAAAATCAAATTAATTCTAAATATAATTGTGTTCGTCAAAATTAGATATAAATCAAATTATCCTCGGGGTATAAAAAGATATATATACATATTAATGTTATATTATAACTATTACATTCTATACACCTCATGTGTATGTCTAGTTATACTAAATTTCATATTCATATATATTCATTATTTCTTTACTCTAACAAAGTTAGATGAAAAGCATAAAATATCAAGTTTGACCTCTTTGAATTCTTAAACTGTAATGATTTGGAGTCATTACATCACAATTTTATAGATTATAATAACTATACACTGGTTAAAATTGTGCAATAAAATGTATTGTCACCACCCTCAAATCCATCTAGAAATACGAATACGTTCTTAGGGTCATCATTAACGGTCCTACATCACAGAAAGTGCTTGCCATTATTACATGTGCAGTGCCGCGCGCCTAAATCCTATGCAAATTGTTGTACACGCATGCTTGGACAGCTCTGCTTTCCCGGTGCTGTACGCCCAAACTTATAACACAATTTAATGGTATTAGCGTTGTTTTCCGGATGTAAGTGAATAGGGATTTTGTATCACCTTTGGTTCAAACAAGCTATATGTGCAGGTTAGGCTGTGAGTTTCAAAACAGCCTGTACATTGAGGTCGTTATATCGTTGTTGCTAGACGCCGCACAAATGAGAGCCAAGGCAGAAATATACAAAGAGGGAAAGTAGAAAGAAAGAGAACAGGGATGGAAAAATAGAGGGACATCTATTTCACAATCGTCTTCTGGTTTTTGCCAACAGGAGTCCCGCTGATGCTTTCCTAGAGAGTTTCCTTTATCCTCTGTATTGAGGTAAGAGGAACCATCCTCCCCTC
>CABFVX010000387.1:182868-204283 GCA_902151425.1 Timema shepardi
TACGCACTTACGCTAATGTGTAATGGTAGGGTGATTATGAGATGAAATGGAGGACCTACAGTTTAACGTGGAATCCGAACCACGGTGGAGGCCTGGCATTCCCCACATTCACAAGATGTATTGTCAGAGGTGAAGGAAGGGTTTAGTAATCAGATAAATTTATGCCGGGACCGAGGATTGAACCCCGGCCGCCAGCATAGAAATCTGAAACCTTACCCCTAGACCGCCAGGTCACCTCCACGTAGTTAACCCGGGTTCGGGGACGTCTAAAGATGGTGCTACGAGAGACGTCATGGTCGACGCTCTATGCTCCTGAGAGTGTAGGCAACACATGCAGCACACCATACAAACCAACACACGCACCCCCAGCACTCCCTCTCCTGGCAATTCAATACCCGTTACATTTTATTATTTATTATTATTGTTATTATTAGCACCGCATCCTACTACCCGTTCGAGTTATTCGCACTAATGCTGATGTTTAATGGTAGGGACTGTGAGATGAAATGGAGGACCTACAGTTTAACGTGGTATCCGAACCACGGTGGTGGCCTGGCATTCCCCCACATTCACATGATGTAATTAACACACATCTTGTCAGAGGTGAAGGAAGGGTTTGGTAATCAGATAAATCTGCACCTGGACCGAGGATTGAACCCCGTACACCTCAGCACAGAAGTCCGACACCTTACCCCTAGACCACCAGGTCACCCAATGCCCGTTACAATCTACCACAAACCACTTGCTATGTGTTGAAGATTGATGAGTTGGCCGACCCTTACAGGTGTATACAGCGCCGACTTTGACGTCTCTTAGCGCCGCAATTTGGCGTCACCAACCCTAATTTTATTGTTTGGAAATTTCTTGTCTTGTAATCCCTTACAAACTGTATAGTTTTTTTACCTGGAGATCTGAATAACCCTGCATAATATTTTTTTAAACATCTACTTAAGAGTATTTTCACACAGACTGGTAATTAAAATGAGATAATATAAGGCAACCATAAATAAATTCAATTATCTCAGTATAAAATAATATAGTGTTTCTTGTTATTTTAACCAAACCTTCCGCTATATCTGGATGTATTTAATGAGTAGTTAAAAAATTAAAATAATGTTATGTGATGACATTAACAGTAACCTAATTCTCGACTTACCCACCTCGGTGGCATGGTTAGCTAACGCGCCAGTCGTGTTGAGCTCGACTGCTGATGACTGGGAGATCGAGGTTCGAATCTCGGTCGGGTGAACTGGGAGTGGTTTTTCCTATATGGTTTTCCACTCTCCCTCCACGCAAATGCATATTAACGTCCTCTAAATTCAACCTTCCCGATTCCTAATCCATTAACTTAATTAGTACTTAAGCGTATAGCCCGAACGGGTAGTAAGACGTGGTGCTAAATAAAAAAAAAAATTCTCGACTTCATCTGTGACTTTTATTCGAATGTTTCAAGCTTTGCCCCTACTTCCAATTTAAAAAAAAAACTTTCGTTCACCGTTATGATTTAGTAGGTATTGATAATATCTATCAAAAGTGACAGCTATAGATCACATGATTTGACGTAGGAGTAAGTGAAAATAATAAAGTGAATTTTATAGGTATTAGATAAAGTTTTTTCTACAAAAATTTGAATGAATATCAATAACGTAACATTTCAAGCGTCATACTTCTGTTCAGACTATACGTATGACTACTCTAATAGTGTAGGGATGAGGAAGGAAGAACTTTAGAGGTACTCTAGTCGCATTTGCATGGAAGGAGAGTTGAAAAACATTTAGGAGTAAGAATTAATGTCAGATCTACTTCGTGTGCTAACTCCGATCTTTTCATTTTCAGCAGGCTAGTCTAACACAAGAGTGACTCTGGGTTTAGACCATTCGGCCATCGAAGCGGTTTCCAGCAAATGTATAGCGAGACATTAACCTATTAGTAATATCCACCAATAAATGTATTTATTTATCTATAATTAGGTGAAAGAAAAGCATGTTACCTTTTTTTTCTCTTACACGCCAGCTTACTACCCGTCCGAGTTACCCAAATATTTACACAAATGGGGTAGAAATGAGGATGGTAGAGTTAAGAGTATATATTCATGCGAATTCGTGTGGATAAAGTGAAAAGACCTTTAGGAAAAATAATATCTGGTAACCATGGTTGGGTGTTCCGACACCTTAGCTCGGTCAGTAAATTATCTGCTTAGTAATTTAAGGGTCCTAAGATCAATTTCTGGCATGATCGAAAAATGTATATTTGGGGGAAATGTAAGTTACTCCATTCACGACTGGAGGGATGGCTTGAGTGTTTTGTTTGTTCTGGATTTAAGTTGGTTTATAAGTCGTATGCTCATATAATTAGTCGGTTCATAATAAAGTTCACGTTAAATTCCTCAAATTAAAAATAAACATTTTTGAGCTTACAGCTCCGAGCTCCCTAACATCGATAAAGCAGACATTGTGATACCTTGTCCCAATTGTCCATAAAGCAGACATTGTGATACCTTGTCCCACTTGTCGATAAAGCAGACAATTGTGATACCTTGTCACACTTGTCGATAAAGCAGACATTGTGATACCTTGTCACACTTGTCGATAAAGCAAACATTGTGATACCTTGTCCCACTTGTCGATAAAGCAGACATTGTGATACCTTGTCCCACTTGTCCATAAAGCGTGTAAATGAATTCAGTATAGTTTTGAAGAAAAAAAATCTTATCATTGTGAAAGGCAAATGAATCATTAAAACAATAGACTTACCCTTTGTATTGTTTTTTTTACCAAAAAAATCTGAATCGGATCATAAAACAGATCTAGCGTACGTCTGCTTTCATTTGCAACCGACTCGAATTCGTAATGGGCGTCTACTCCGACGATAATTTACAACCATTATATTGGAGAGTTCCCAAAATTAAATTTAAAAAAAAATCAATTGTATTCATTGTGTATAGCTATCATAATTACTTTTTTTTTAATCTATTTGGTAAAAACATGTTGAAATATATCATAGAAGCGAAAGAAGAAATTTCAAGTTTTCAATCAACCAAAGCACCAAATATTTATTTTCTATATTTAAGCTAAGAATTCAAGTAATTCAGTCATACTTAATAAGTTACTATTGACAAGTCGGTAGAGTTAAATGTTTGTTACCCACTTTTGTGGCTGCATAGTCTAAGGCGCTACTCTTGCAGTAGACTAGACTGCCGATGACGGGGAGATCGAGGTTCAAATCTCGGTCGGGTGCACTTATGGCTATGTTTCCAAAATAGTTTTACACTCTCCCCACAAGCAAATGCGGGTTCACTTTCTCTAAATATATCCTTCCTAATCTCTAAAACCATTAAAGCAATTAGTACGTAAACATATGGCTTGAACGGGTAGTAAGACATGGTGCTTACGAAAATGAGACATAATTATATACAATTAGATCCAAATTTATGAACAAAATAGAATTAAATTAATACTTTTTAATTATAAAACAAATGGTTACCTCCGATTTTAAGAACGTCAAGGGTGAACTTCTAAAAAAAAATTTTTTATTGTGTGTCAAATTTATTCCTGCTCATTTTAATTGGGTTTTTTTATTCGCACATAAATCTTAGAGTAACTAAAACATTAAAAGAGTAAAACCTGATCGGTGGTAAAATAGAGCTATTATTTATTTCGTCCAAGAATATTTTAATAAACGATCTCTTGAGACGACTCGTAAATTTTAAGATTTTTATTTTAAAATTAGGTGCTTAAAATGTATTTTAGTTCGTTGACTATTAATTGGTCGAAAGTGAGAGTAAAAAAGGAAATACAAAATGAATAAAAAAATACTATAAAAGTGATATTAAAATTTATATTTAAATAGTTAAAATTAATATCTTAAATTCTAACCACATCAACTAATTCAAACCTTCTTTAAATGTCTGAAGTGGCTTTGTGACAAATTAAGAGTCATTTTTTATTTGCTTGTATTATAAATATTATACTCGATGAGGTATCTACAGAGAATAGTTATGAATTGTATAGATAAATAAATACTACACAATACACTTCCCTGTAGATTTAATTTAAATAAGCCAACAAAAATATCACCCTTTTTAATCTATCAGCCTCAATTTGAGAATGTTCGAGTCAATTTATAATGAGATTTCTGAATTACAAATTAATAAATATAAAGTCTATGAATACCAAAAAAAAAAATAGTAGGTTAAATTTTAAATATTTACTTGGACGACTTTTTATCTTCATTTGAAAAGTTTGTCATCTATTGCTAATATGCTCTTGAGTCATGACAGATACACAAGATTTTATTGAGTATAGCTACCATTGGTTTTCTATTTAAATTGATCACCAGGAAAATAAATGGTATGATGCACCGCACAGACTTTCTCACGCTTTTTTTTTATTAAAATATACATTTACTAAAACCCTCGTAAGATTTTTGAAACAAAATAAAATAGTTGTAGAAACACTACACCAAAGATCATAAATCAAATAATATACACTGTTACTTACCTACTATATGGCATTAGGAACACTGTTAGAGAAAAATTGATCAAAGATAAACATATTTTCCCAAAAAAGAACATAAGAATCAAATTCATTTCCAAAGACCTGAATTTTAAAGGATGCATATTGGCTTATTAAAGCCAATAAATTATTGGTTTTTATATAAAAAATACCTTTTACATAAAATATTTTTATCTTTAATAGTACTACAACTTTACAATGATGATTAGTTCGTATCTCAAATAGCAAGTAGTTGTAAAGAAATTATAAAAATAGGAAAATTTCCTTTATATAAAGTACCCTAAAAGTAGATCTCATGAGAAAATGAGAGTTTCCATCTTGTTTAAAATGATAAACACTGTCTAGATATACACTTTAATCAAAATCTAAGAAAAAATAGCCGAAGCTATTATTTATGCTTTTTAGTGAGAAATTCTCGATCTAGATATATTCTGAAAATTAAAAAATGACACTTGGACACGGGGTTTCGATTCCGATGTTCAGGTGTCATTTTTAAATTTTCAGAGTTTAATCAAAATCGTTAAAACGAATTTTAAGAAATTATTTTTTTTCTCTTTTTGCCCGTCAGTAAACTACCCATAAATTTAGGGTTAGATATCTGACTAAAACCACAGATACCAAGTTTTAGGCAAATCGGTAAAAAAAAGTTTCATTTTTAGCCCGAGGTACTGACATACGGACAAACAGACATACGACATTGCAATATATATATATATTTGAAGATCACAATACTTTCTCCCATAGGTGTCAATAGAAAGTAAAAACATCAACTTCAAATCCAAGGAGAAATAATTATAGAAGATATTACAAATTGAAATCAAAATAGAAATCTTAAGTCTATGGTAGCGAATGATTAAGAACATGATATAATTCTTAAAGTAATATACTTATATTTTTTAATGGAGGTCTACTGGTCACAGAACTACTAGTTTAAAACTACAGCTAAGGGATATCTTGGAAAATAGGAAAAGGTCTGGAGGATAAGTTATTTCTAAAACGCTACATTCTCTAGTCCAGTGAACGTTCGCACCAGATGTTGGGCCACTTCTAGATGTCTAGAAATTCCATCTAGGTTTGTGATTTACTGCTCTCTCTGATTATAGTTTGATGATTGCGCGTACCCCATCCTCCCTTCTTTACGTGGGAAATAAGGGGTAGAGGGTTGTAAAGAGGGAAGAGGGTTACGGGAACAACTTATAAACGGAAAGGAACTAAGTTTTGTTTCTGCTTATGCAGTAAAAAGAAAATCGCGGACTAAATTTTAGACACAGCTGTTAAACTTATAAATAAAGCTCATCCGACGCCTAATTTAGACATTAGATAAGAATAATCTTGGGTTGTGCTTAGTAAACTTTTTTTTTAGCTGTATTCTACATGATTTCATAGAAAGAAAGGTTGAGGGAAAGAGAAACTTAGGAAGGAGGAGGATTCAAATATTAGATGACTTGAAGGAAAGAAGAAAATTCTGGGAGCTGAAGGAGTAGGCAGAGGACATCGCTTTGGAGGGCTAAGTTTCACTGACAAAATCGTCGTTAGACAGAACACATAATAATAATAATAATAATAATATAGTTATAAAAATTGTAGCTTATTATCACTTCTCCAAATTAAAAATGTTAGGTTATTTAAAGTGTTAAAAACTTAATTAGGGGGTGAAAAGTGCTTGTAAACTTATTTAATATATTCCATAAAAAGTGCAGATCTTTTTAGTAAAATACTTTTATTTCTAACTTCAAAATAAACTAATAGTTATGTAACCTGCTCCGTGTGCACGTGGTTGAGGTTTAAATCCCAGTTGGTTGTAATGAGGGTGGATTTTCTTTGGATATATTTTCCATCTTATCTACACGCAAATACAGTTACACTTAATTTGTTTATTTTCTCATTCCCACCCTATTAGAGTGCTGATATCCCAGACGGGTAGTAAGACGTGGTTCGCGGATAAATAGATCCAAGGCTGTGTTTTCTACAGCAGATACTTTTAGTCAATCGTTTATATTTTGATAACTCTGAAGAATATGGTGATCTTTTGTCAATATTAATTCACTACGTTGATTTTCTCAATGTTTTCTAGAACCATTTTTTCCTAAACTGTGGTACGCGTACTCCAAATGGTACACAAAGGATTTCAGGTGGTATGAGAAGCATCAACCAAGTTTTATTTCTTAAACTATATATTTATAATAATAGTAAGTCTACTAAGCAAATTAAAATAGATTTGTCTCACAACTAGATCTTTGTAGAAATTTCAAACGACATATAGCTGAGCTCTGTTCACTTTTTTTTGTATGAATAACTGGAAAGATACCGAATAACTATAAGGGTAAGTTCATTATGTCACAATCCTGAAAGGAGTACTCGACTGACGAAAGTTTGGGAGAAAATACTGGTCTAAAAGGTAATGTCTCAAATTTTATATTAAGTCCTTAATTTTCTCAGCTCTAATTCAATCATAAATTCGTATTGCGAATATTAATTAATCAACCCGTTTCGGTGGCTACATGGTCTAACGCGTTACTCTCGCTGTAAATTAGACCGCTGAAGAAGAGAAGATTGAGGTTCGAATCTTGATCGGGTGTACTGAGGGTGTTTTTTTTTTTCAAAAATTGTTTTCCTTTCTTCCTTAACGTAAATGCGGATAAATTTCCTTTAAATATAACCCTCTTAATACCTAAAACAATCAGCTTAATTAGTATATAAGTGTATTACCCGAAAGGGTAGTAAGAAGAAGAAAAAGTTTCAATCAAATGTTTCCTGTTTCTAACATGTTTTAAATTGAACGGAAAAAAAAACTCTTTCGGAACAGGTTGAGTGAAAAGAAATTCACCAAAAAAACACACAAAAACTTTAGAAATAAGAATATAGTACCAAAAAATGTGGTATTTGCACAGATCCAAACAAATAGTAAGTTGTACCATAGGTAGTGGTAGTAAACACACACACATATATGCTATGGGTCTATGGGAAGTATTACGCGGAAAGGAAAAGACGCCAGGCGAAATCTTTAAGAGCAGAGTCAACAAACAAAAAGTCTGTTCTTTATTTGAAGTTTGTCGCACGATGAGCTCATATCATTGTGAAACGGTATATGTGGCCCACATTGCATCGCTGCTCCTGGGAAGATATTATTGTGTGTGTGTGTGTACAGAGTTGGGGTTTCGGGGGGGGGGTCCCTATGTACGAGTCGGACAAAAAAAATCTATATGGAGAAAACTTAGAGAAGGAGACGCTAAGAAAAATTTATAATTCTGTGGGTCCATTTTCTTCCTTTTTAAGGCTGTGTGTCGCCTGAGATTACAAACAAAGAAAATACCTTTAGATTTGTAGACCCTTGGGAAATTAAGGCCCGTAGGTTCCGTATTATGGAACGGTGAACCGTAAGGAAAGTATGAATTGTTTGAGAAATGAGTAATGGAGATTTAAATATGTATTGGCTGATATTATTTATAAATAGAGTTTAATTTTTGGTAAAAAAAAAAATCGAATGGTCTTGATAAACTAAATAAGATGTTCCTCAGATTGTTTCTACTAATTATTGTAAGCTCTATTTTTATTTAATATTAAGTTTTAATTTAAATTCTAAGGGATCTTTCTTTGATTCTCTTTATTGATCTTGCAAGCATTTAATCAAAATATAATAGTTAGTTCTTATTAAATAAAATAAATAAAGTTTACGTTTCAATAATTATATAATAAATAAACTATTGATATACAATTAATAGATTATCATAATATCGTATAAAATAATTTTAGTTAGTTTCTTAAGCATTTGAGGACGCATCAAATAATATTATTATTATTATTAGCACCGCGTCTTACTACCCGTTCGGGTTGTACGCACCTACGCTAATGTGTAACGGTAGGGTGATTGTGAGATGAAATGGAGGACCTACAGTTTAACGTGTAATCCGAACCACGGTGGAGGCCTGGCATTCCCCACATTCACAAGATGTCTTGTCAGAGGTGAAGGAAGGGTTTGGTNTTTGGTAATCAGATAAATCTGTGCCGGGACCGAGGATTGAACCCAGGACCCCCAGCACAGAAGTCTGACACCTTACCCCTAGACCACCAGGTCACCCATCAAATAATAAAACACATACCAATGGTTACGCTGTGTATGACGTAAAGCTATCAGTAAACATTATTGCCAATGACTATCAGATCTAGGTTCGAATCTTGGGCTAGGTCCATTGAGGGTTTATTTACACATCCCTTTTCCACATTAATGTGGGTACATTTCTTTTGAAACATCCTATATTTGCCTATCCATTAAAATATTACTTTAATAATATTGGTGCCTAACGCAATAATATATGGAGATAGAGAGATGGTTTTAATCAAATTTCTGGCAGAAATGAAACTATGAGTAGGGTGTAAAAAAATAGTAAAACACGTTTCAAAAACATAAGGTTTGCTTTTTTTATGTTTTATGTTGTTGTTTTTCTAAGAGAGAAAATCACAGGTCTGGTTACGGTTGACTGGCTGGACATAAAGCAAATGCCAAAACTTCTCTGGGGAATGTTTTATGGAGTAGGCCATTAAGATATCTCAAGTATATCTCCTTGGTGTATCAAAAATAAGAAATCTAACCTACAAGATATACGAGTACGTAAAAAAATGGGTTAAAAAAGAAGGGTAAAATAACTTCGTTGTAACGACCAAAGAATTCATAAAATGAATCGCCGCATTTTCTTTCTTGTTGAATACATCGAACTACATGAAGTACGAAGTAAGATAGAGAGAGAGAGAGAGCGGGAATCGATAAAAAGAGAAATAAAATATAGGAAGCTGGTTTACCATGAAAGATCATTTTGGAATAAACCTCAAATTGAGATGTGTGGTAACGTAAAACGGTAATAACTTCCCTATTCCCACGAAGTTGGAATTTATATTTGCTTTGCTAGGTCAGTTTCTTCATAGTTCAATTAAATAGAGAAGATGTTCAAGCTAAGTTTCTTGTTTTTATTTACTAATAACATTGAATAAACACCCTAAAAACGAAAATTAATTTGTATTATAATATTAAAAGAGGAGAATCTTAGCTTGCTTGAATAGAATTAGTTTTAAGGATATGCTTAGATTGGTTGGAAAGGGTTCGTTTTAAGGAGATGTCTCGGTTTTTTGATGAGGGTTGATTTTAAGGAATTATCTAGACTTTTTAGTGAGGGTTGATTTTAAGGAAATTTCTAGTCTGATGAGGGTTGATTTTAAGGAAATGTCTAGTCTGATGAGGGTTGATTTTAAGGAGATGTCTAAATTGTTTGATCAGGGTTGATTTTAAGGATATGTCTAGGTTGTTTGATCAGGGTTGATTTTAAGGAATTGTCTAGACTCTTTAGTGAGGGTTGGTTTTAAGGAGATGACTAGTCTGTTTGATGAGGGTTTATTTTAAGATTTTTAGACCGATTGATAAGGGTTTATTTTAAGGATATTTTTTGACCGATTGATAAGGGCTAATTTTAAGAATATTCTTAAAATCGAAGAGGATATTCAAAGACAAAACAGAGGACAAGGTTAACGCTGAAGAATGACAGAACACATGGACAGGAACACTTCAAAGTAACAACTAGCATAAATAATGTTATTTATTTCTAGAAGATCTACCTGATATCCTTCTATGTTTATTTTAATGCACCTTAAAGAGTAACAAGAGTTTTTTCTTTATAAAAGTGTGCCATATAATGTGAGCTAAGGTCAGTATTTAAAAAAAATCAAATACGTCAGTAGATAGGTTTAATATAACTTTCTTCACATTAACGTATGAACGGTTCTTAAATATGTTTTCATTATCATTACGAAATTTAAGCAAATCATTTTATTCTTACTTAAAAAATCTCTGTTCAAATTCCACGATACTCATGAAAAATATTCCAGAACTTTTGAGATAACTATGAGTTTAAAATTAAACTACAATCATCCAATGATGCAGTATTATATTTATTTTACCCCAAACAGTGTTTTGTTATAAAAACTTTCAAAAAAATACCGAACTTAGCTTGTGTTCTCATCACCTTATTTGTTTAAATAATACAAATCTATAGTCATATTTCCATATAAAGAACATTTAAAAAAATAAAAATTGACAGCAAAAAATAATTGTAAGTATTCAACGTGCAATTTTTGAATCGACTAACTATATTATTAAAAGATTTAAAACTAGCTTAAATCTAGGAAAGACACAACACTCAGCCCCCAGTCATTAATTCCTCATTGTGGAAGGGAACAATATTTCACCGAATTGAATTTAAATAAACTGATTTGTTAAACTTGTATATATATTGTTTGTATATATTTTGTTAATGTATTCGTCACTTCTTCTGTCATATAGGAGAAGCACTGTTACATTGATAATGTCTACCAAAGGTGACACATGTATATCACATGAGATGACGTATTGATATGTGAAAGTAAATCCCGTAGATTCTCTAGCTGTCAAATAAGATTCTTCTTACGAAAATTATACTGTAAATCTTGAGATTACCTAGGCTGTCCAATAAACGTTTGTGTACAACACATTTCTGGCCTGCTCTGACACGTTATAACACGAAGTACGCCTGCTCCAAGGGTACCAACTGTCTCCGGAGAAACGTCCCTTCCTCGCGTCATGGCATGTTCCTCAGAAATGTGCACCTTGTTATCCAAGACCTAATTTATTTCCCCTTCGGATGGACACTTTCAAAAAGGACGTTCCACACGGTGCAAATAATCATATAGGCCCTATATAAAACCACGTCAGTGTCCATACGGTTTAAGGCGGTGTTTCTTTAACTTTCTCAGTAGCGGGTTACTTGATAAGAGTTCGATTCGTACGTGGATGAAACACCTTAACGTATCAAAACATTTTTTGGGTCAAAAATAAATAAAATATGACTCCAGTATAAACAAATAATTTGATTTTTCTTCATATGGTGACCTCAAAATTTACTTAATATTTGTCAAGAGTATCCTGGAATTTAATGACAACTTTTTCTATTCACTTAATTCAGCTAAGTTCATGACAGATATTCAACAACTGGTGTTATCACCAGGTGAAGAAAATTAAACTCTACGTTTCTACAGCAGCAATAGTTTGATTTATTTTGGACAAAAATAATGTTTTGCCATAAAAAAACCTTAAAAACACTTACCTTTTCTCACGTCCCCTTCCATCCCACCTTAATATGCTACACCGTGTATCATCTCTGAGGTAACAGCATGGCCACTATTGGGAGACAGCGTTGTCATTTTCTTGTTTTCGTGCGGCTATTCTTCCCTTAAATATAATACATGTCTGGCAACGCTGGTTCGTCGATGTTTCCAGTAGCTCCTTCTTACCTCTTACTTCCGACATAAATGAGAGAAAGTATTTCTCCGTAAGACCTACAATTCCCTCAAAGGTGATATTGGGTGTACCTTACCGTGAGTTGACAGAGTAGGACATTTTCTATTGAAAGTTTTTATCAAGCAGTAAAGAATGAGTATATAACTGATTCAAAAATACATTTTACAGTTCAATTCTCATAGAAAGATCTGATAGCTAGAAACAATGCTTTACAAATTTTTTTCAGGTATGCACTTGCTGAACCAACTGATTATATCAACTCACGAGAATGTCTATGAGCGAGAGCGAAAATGCCTGCCAATTTCACCTGGATAGGTATTGCTACATATCTTCCAAGGTTATTTTACATGCCACAATTGACATTATATGAACGGCTTTACTTGTCCTCCAAAGGAAGTTGTGCTACGGATTTTATGGCTATAGAAAATTCCGTCAACCCATGCCGAGTCTGAACCCACGAACATCGGGTACTGAGGTGAGAACTTTACCCCTAGACTACCGAAGTCGACACCAAATAGACTTACTTAATTTAATGTGGACACGTTTTATGATCAGGACTATGCTCATGTATAACTACTGATTGATAATACGTTATATTTAAAGGATTTATCTTAATGCACTCTCACTCCTAGAGTTGTAGTCTTTTGTTTTACATCTTGACAGTATAGGTCAATATTGACAGCTATAAACTAAACATAGGAATACTTTTCGATGTTGAGAATTATACAGGTATTTTCTCTAAAAGTGCGATAAAATTAAACTATTATATAAATAACTTAGCCTCGAACATCAAATTAATAAATTAAACTGTTAGCGCTGGTTCTAGGGATTGGTATAGGTGCGAGTAGAAAATACATTTCGTATGAAATGAGTTGTTATTAGGTATAGTTTTTATTAAAATGTGCACTTTTAAAACAATTATTTATACACAAACCATAGCATCGATAGCTCGGACGTCAAAAATACGAATCATCCATAATCTGGATCACCAAGAAAAAATATTGTTTATAAAAATAATCACAGTGGTATCAATGTTAGGGAGATATGGCCGCCAAAACACTTACCTCAACTAATGTTTAAAAGAAATTTGGAGACTTAATAGATATTTTTATATATATTCCTTCAGAATTTGTGATATTTACCAACAAAAAAAATGTGTAAGTTCATTGTTTAAATAAATAAAAAATGTTTCTATATTAACACTTGAGCTTTAGTAAGTACCTCCTAAGCTTATTTTTTAATTTTTGGCTATAGATACAGTATTTTCGAAAAATACAGACTGGGTCGATCCACAATTATTGCTTATTATCGACGCTTTACTGTATCTTAAAGGCCGTTAAATGATTAGTATATGTAAGCTTGCACCCGGAAGACTCTGGTTGTGTTACCAGCGAGTCCATAATCTTACCAACACCCATTCATATAATTTTGTTGGTGAAATATCTTCATTGAACGTGTTACAGTACTCATACACAATATCGTTTAAAACTAATTATATTAACATAATTTATATAACGTTAACAATAACGTAAAATTGAGTATAAGCTAAAAGGCACATAAAAATTTGTCACCGTCATTTGACAAAAAAGAAGGTGGCTGAACCCTTTATAAATAAATTTCACGAGATACTGTTTCAGAATAAATTTTTACTGACGATAAACTATGACTAGCAGTTTTTCCTTCTTAAAATAAACGGTTCGACACAATCGTAAATAAATTCCGGCATAGTATATTGTTAAAGTTTGTAACAAAATTCTCAAAATTGTTTATGAGTAAACTACTTGCACCATCATGCTCTCCGGTTTCCCTAAACTGACTGACCTACAAGTTATAGTAACCAGTAAGGCGCAGAAATAATACCAAGACATAGATCAGCAGGGAAGCTTCATTTGACACACAAAAATAGTGCGCCAATTTCATTATCATGCGACTTAATTAAAGGGTGAACCAGGAAAGTCACTCTATTCATATATAGGAATAAGGTAGTAAACGTAAAAAAAAAAAATTAAACAAAACTATATACGAGTATATTAACAATGATCAGAGGCTAAAATAAACAACATACTGTATAGGGTCTCAGTAACAACTCGCAATTGAATAATAAAGACTTATAGGACAACTTAAATACTACGGCCTCAGCCTTCAAAAGACAATAACTGTAAATATAAATCCGAGAAGCGGATGACTATCATAGCTATGTAACACTTACTCAAAAATATTAACTTTGGTTACCAGGCGTCTCTTAACTCTGCATTCTGTACTGAACCTAACCTAACATGACCATGAACAGAACCCTGACCTGGCATGATAGATACCCGTGAGGTGGAAAACCCTAATAAGTACAATAACATACCCGAAATAAATAAATATGTAGATTCTACTCTGGTATCGAAAATCACACTAGTTATATAAAGCTCCTAGAATGGCCCCTCGTAAACTAGGGGTAAATACCAAATAGTTATGCTCATGAGTATACAAACACGATTAAACCTAGGCATTTATATTATCCTAGTCCCCGAGAAGCGGACAGTACCTAACATTTACAATAATAAGAAACAAAACCAATCACGAATACAATTAATACCTTCAATTGTATAATATATTAAAGAGAAATATTAATTACTAGGCCTAACCAAATTAACATGCATGACCAAAAGGAATCAGTCCCAAGTACGCGCTATTAATGCAGAAGTTCCCGGTCAAATCAAAGAGTTTCAAAATATTAAATACCACAATTATCATCATAATGAACGTTAGTTCATTTGTGGGTTTCATATTATAACTAAGCACAGATAATACATAAATAAGATGAGTTCTCTAATCCACAATTTTGTAAATAAACAAAAATAATCAATTTGGCCGAAACAAGATTTTAGAAATTTTTTATAATTTTCAAAATTCAGTCATGAGTGAAATACCCTTGATTTTAGAACCAGAATCGAAATCATAATTTATCTTGAGATAAGACCAAATTAATAAAATATAAATATCGAGCTTAGAATAAACCCGTTTAAGTTTCTGGCTGTGGTCTCAAGCACTGAGGGACGGACAGACAGACAGACAGGCATTCTTATTATTATTATTATTATTATTAGCACCGCGTCTTACTAACCGTTCGGGTTGTACGCACTTACGCTAATGTGTAATGGTAGGGTGATTGTAAGATGAAATGAAGGACCTACAGTTTAACGTGGGATCCGAACCACGGTGGAGGCCTGGCATTCCCCACATTAACTAGATGTCTTGTCAGATGTGAAGGAAGGGTTTGGTAATCAGATAAATATGTGCCGGGACCGAGGATTGAACCCCGGACGCCAGCATAGAAGTCTGACACCTTACCCCTAGACCGCCAGGTCACCTGACACTCTTAGGGACATATAAAATTCTAAGATAACCGTTTTAGAGTTGGGGTGGAGGGAGGACCTAAAATGTCAAAATGAATTAGAATCTCGGAGACCAAAATGCTCGCTATTACAATACTTTCATTTTGTATGAATAATAATAATAATAATAATATAGACACAACATCTTAAAACAATATGGCAAGCCTTTCTTCGCCTCGTGTAGCATCACCTTCCGGGCAAAGTATGGCGGGAGGAGACGAGTTTTAAGGTGCGCATATTTGGGAGACAGTTGGAGATATCACCATGAGGGGAAAATATTTAATTAAGTTTCGGTAATGGCTGCTAGCAAAAGCACTGAAAGAAAGTAGCTGCTAACCGGGTACAGGCTCCACCAAAACAATGTGAACCCTAACTCCATAAATAATAGTCAAAATAATAGTTTTATGTATGTTAGCGTCCGGGCTATACGCGTTTTAAGGTGACCTGGGGGTCTAGGGTTATAATGTCGGACTTCTGTAATCGGGGTCTAGGGTTCAATCCTCGGTCCCGGCACAGATTTATCTGATTTCCAAACCCTTCCTTCACCTCTGACAAGACATCGTGTGAATTTGAGGAATGCCAGGCCTCCACTGTGGTTCGGATCCCACGTTAAACTGTTAGTCTTCCATCTCACAATCACCTTACCATTACACATTAACGTCAGAGCGTATAACCCGAATGGGTAGTAAGACGTGGTGCTAATAATAATATACTTGTTTAGCTACAATATTGTGGTAGGTATTTGAAAGTCAGAATTTAGATGAAATGTACCCGCCATTAAGTGTCAGGTTCCTCCTGAATGATTCGACAACTCCTATCTCAGTTTACATAGCCAGGATTTGAACCCCAACCTCCCCATCATTGGTAAATCACACTAGATGAGCCTGAATGTATTTTTCTAGCACCGCATCTTTACACTTGCTTAGGCTATACGCATATGTACTAATTAAGCTAATGAGCTACGAATGAGAAATGTTTAATTTATAAAAGTTTAACAGCATTTTGTGGAGATCGAGTGGAAAACAATTTTGTAAAATACTACCCCTCAGTACAATCATTCGGGACACGAGCCCCGATCTCTCTGTTATGGGCAATCTAGTCAATTGTGAGAGCGATGACCTAGACCATGTGGGCACCGAAGTAAGTGATGAGCCTTATGTTTAGTACACGCACTAACCAGTGCTTATAATAGTAATGATAATAACTAATACATAAAGGTGTTAACATGAGTATTCTTTTTGAGTATATTTTAATAATTATAAGTAAAATTTAAACTTACAAATCAATTAAGCTGTATCGTGCTTCAGTGCCCACGTGGTCTAACGCGCTACTCTTGAAGTAGACTAGACTGCCGATGATGGGGAGATCGAGGTTAGAATCTTGGTCGGGTGGTACTGAGGGTGGTTTTTCCAAAATTGTTTTCCACTCTACTTCCACGCAAATGCATATCTCCTATAAATCTAACCTTCCTAATCCCTGAGATCATTAGCGTAATTAGTACAAAACCCAAACTGGCAATAAGACTTGGTGCGAAAAATAATAAAAGAATAATGATCGGTCTTAAACCTTTCATCACAAAATCCGCCATTAAACTGTTAAGGGATGTGTAACCCTAGGTACGTTACAAACTTGGATTTATAATTTAGCATTGACCAGTTGAATCAAAGGTCGCGGGCTCGATTCCCGTGTCTAGGTGTAATTTTTCAACATTTATTATTATTATTATTATTTCATCCCCGCGTCTTACCACCTTTTCATGTTATACGTATATAGGAAAATTACTCCAATAGGGTAGGGATGAGTAAGGAAGCATTTTAAAGTTAGTATACCTAGATTTTCGTGGAGGGGGAGTGGGGAAAACATTTAGGAAGCAACCCCCTCAGTGGGTCAGACCCGAGATTCGAAACCCCGATCTCCCAGTCACCATCAAGACAGTCGTAGCACGACAGGTTCGTGACGCCTTAGACCATGTGGCCACCGAGACAAGTGAATGTACTATTAAGGAAAACTTTAGGCTCTGGAATGGGTCTATAGTGGTTCGTATGTTTAGTCTACTATCTAACTACAGCCTCTTAAAGTCAACTAGGTATCCAGTTCTACCTCAGTGAAAGATTATGCCAGCGAACTAGTGAGCGTTGCTTTTCAAGTTACAACCGCAAAAACACTTTGAAACGCTCGCGTCTTCTATTAAGTTACATCAACTGAGGAACGCCGCACGCTTACAGTTAAGTATATAAGCTTACCCTCCTCGCTTGCATTATGAACACTATATATTCATTATATGTACTACATAGAAGCGTCTCAGGATACTCTTTGGTCTTAGGAGACACTCAGTGTCATACTATAATATGTTATTATTTAAAATTGTGGGTGTGTTTCAAGGAGAGGGGGGGGGGTAGTTTAAGGTGGGGGAGCCTAGGAAACACGAGAAAAGTCCAGATTATTTGGCCGTTTTTACAGGAAAACTTTATATCTATTTTTTGTTAAAAATAAATCAAATATTTATCCAGTAGAAACATAAGAGTTTAATTTTATTCACATGGTGGAAACCTTAACAATTTTTTCAATATCTATCAAAGGTGTGTTGGAATTTAATGACAACTTTTTCTCCCCATTTAAAAAGTTTTTCTTCAAATCCCGTTATGCTCATGACAAATACTCAACAAATTTTAAAAACATTAAATTTTTACTTAAACACATCAGGTCACTTTTAGAGTGATATCCCAATATTGAATTTATTTAAAAAAATATATAATCACGTCTTACTACCCGTTTGGTTTGGACTAATTATACTAATAGTTTTAAGAATGAGGAAGGCTATATTTATATGACGTGTACCCGCATTTACGTAAAGGAAAAGTGTAAAAACTATTTTGGAAAAACACCCTAAGTACACCCGACCGAGATTCGAACCTCTATCTCCCTGTCATCGACAGTCTAGTCTACTGTGAAGAGTAGCACCTTAGACCGTGCAACCACCAAAGTGGGTAATATTAAATATCATGATTATGCAAAAGGTGAAACTATGGCTCAAATATAATACAATTTTCAAATAGAAGGCATTTTAGAAAATATGCACCTTTTTTTCGCACCCATAATTAATAAGTAGCACTTTACTATTTTATAGGTATTAAAAATATGATTCAAATAGGAGAGCTTAACTGACGTATGAATAGCCCAAATAGGCCTAAATAAAAGTAGATTTATTGAATTTTATAGCTGTCATTTAAGGTCCCGACTATAAAATTTTAACTTAAATAATCCAACCCATTCGTTTAGCGACGCTGGCGTACACACACCTTTAACTTGAGTGCTGGTAGTTCGATTCTTGAATGGATGCCTTTGGAAGAATTTAGGAAAGAAGGAGGGGGTGTAAGATGGGTCTTGTACTTCCCAATAAAATTAAGTGCTGACCCAATTATTTAAAATTCAAAATCTTCCCCCTACTTTCTTAGATTATTATATGCCAGTACTTACACTTGAACATACTCGGAAATAAACTAAGTCATATTGGAAACAATCAATATTATTTAATCCAATCTGATTTTACCATGAGTTCTATTTATAATTATATACTTCGTTGTTTTTTTAATCAATCAAATTAAACATTTAAATCTCCTTTAGCGCACGATTTCACAAAATGTGAAGTGGTGAATAATTTACAAAGAGAAAAAAAGCCTATGAAGGGTAAATTATATTTAGCTTTAGCATTTTTTTTCCTCTTAATTTTAAAATGGAAACAAAATTCATCCATTTATTTTTTTATATATATATATATATTTTTTTTGTCAAGCTCGGTTTCCGAGAGTTATAGCTCCCCCTCCCTCCACACCATCCTCCCCTCCAAGCTTATTATTCTCCCTTACCCACTTACAGATCAAGCAGATACTTATTAAAAACCTATCGTACACCAACTACAGTCCAATTTTCATTGAAAGCACACTTTGGAAAACATATTTTTTTCTATAAACATTGATAATATTCTAATTTATTATTAATGTTATTTTATAGGTATTGAAAATATATATCAAAAGTATAAATACGTGAAAGTAGATCTCGTATCTGTTCTAGATATCAGAAAAAGTTCTTACTATGCTATTCGGTGGCCACAAAGTCTAAGTAGTCAATATCACAAAAAACTAAAATAATTGTTGCTGATAAAAAGATCGGGGTTCATTTACCAGCTGGGTATACTCAGGATTTGTTTTTCCTAAAACAATATATTTTTTTATTCACTACACCTTACTACCTGTTCAAATTATACGCATACGTATTAATTACACTAATGTGTTGGGGATTACGGTTTAATTTAGAGAGAGTGTAACCACATTTGCGTAGAGGGAGAGTGGAAAACCATACAGGGGAAACTAACCTCCATACATTTGACTGGGATTCGAACCCCGGTCTCCCTGATATCGGCGGTCTAGTTTATTGCGAGGGTGAATTCTTAGACCAGAAGTTGGCAAACTTTTCTCCCAGAGGGTCACATGGACATCTTTAAGTTCTCTAGCGAGCCCCCATGTGAAGACAAAACTATAAATTTACTTAAATAATGAACTTTATTTTCACACAAAAATACTTTTATTAGTCACATAGCTATCGTAATTACCGTAAACCCTAGTTTATGCCTGTACGCATTTAATATTATAAACGAGCTTGCTCATTTGTTTACACGTTCAAAAACACGAAAGGATTCTGTATTTTATCAGTCCTTTTTGTTTATAAAATCACCCAAGTTTTAAATGTGTGTGCTGTTCACATAAATTAAAGTTGCGGGCCATAGTTTGCCCAGGGCTGCCTTAAACCATTCAGTCACCGAAGCGTATCTAAAATAGTCTACCATTCTACATCCACGCAAATGCGAGTAAACCTCCATTAAGATCTACTTTATTCGTCCATGGCCCATTTATACGTAAATATGCAGATATCGCGGACGGGCAGTAAGACGTGAAAAAAGTCTATAGCCATTTCCACAAAATTAACGAAGAAGGGAAAGAATAGTGGAGAAAGGGAATTAAGAAAAAGTGGACATTATTTGAGAAGCAGCCCGCTTTGATGGCCGCATGGTCTAAGTCGTTATTCTCGCAATGGACTACCTGTGATATGTACATCTTAGAGGGTTAAGGGGAGACCGGGGCATCTAACAACACTTTTCACTTTTTATATATTTTATTTTTCAATAAAAAAAATTTGGGGTGTAAAAATAGCTTTTTCCGATTGTTTGAAAAGTGTTTGTTTAATTGTAAGTTTTTGACTTAATTTAGAAAAATTATTTCGAATTAAAGAATACACATGTTCCAACACCAATCGAGGCATGTTACAATTGTTTTAAATCCTCTAGTTCATCATATTTATCAGATACATTCACGTGAAACTTAACTTTTTTTTCGCACCCAGCCAACGGATTGACATTTTGTAAACCCTGCACTGCAACCAACCTTTCAATATCTGTTGATCCATCTTCATAAGTTATGTTCCTCTTCGCAAGGTTTTATTTCATTCTTTGTTGATTTTTTATTATTTTTCGAATTAGTACAATTTTTTAAATTCTATTTTTTATTCTTAAGAAGCGTATATCCCAAATAGGTAGTAGTATGTGGTGTTTAAAATAAATATTAAATAAAGACTATAGGAGAGTGTTATAAATTTTGGATTAAAAATAAAGTAAATTTGTATATTTAAAAAAATACTCTTACTATACAAATTGAAGTGTAGGCGGCCACTTACTTCATTTCTTCTTCAAGAAGAGGCAGAATCACATGGCTTACTTTACGATATGAGGCAGTGTGCGAGGGGCCGATATAATTTCCACGCATGGATGCTTGTCTCTTCTACTGCCCCTTTCCCCTCCGCCTACACACACTCTCACTCTCTCTCTCTCTCTCTTTTTCTGTCCCAGTGGAGCGCTCACCAAGCTGACGTCACATCCACCAGCGAGCGTCGTCATGCCCGACGGAACGAGAAATGTTACGAGGAGATGGGTGAAGAGAAGCGATCCCCCCCTTTTTTGGTTTTGGACAAAACTTTACAAAGAGCATCTAAAACGCGGGCCGCAAGAGAAGCGATACGGTCCTTTGGTGGGCAGGAAGGTTTGGGAAGGAGGTTATGAGGGTGGAAAAGGGGAAGGGGAGGTTGGTACTTTGAGGAGAAGAGTTTGTGCTTGAAACTAGGTCGGGTGTACTGAGGATGTTTTTTTT
>CABFVX010000387.1:222931-308514 GCA_902151425.1 Timema shepardi
TTTTTTTTTTTTTTTTTGCTAGATAGTTTCTTTAAATTCACCCTTATTTACCTGGTTATAATTACCACTTTTAATACTCATCTACACATGTGGTCCCGTGGTATAATGTTAATCTCGTCTAGTTAGGGCTACCAGTGATTAGAAGGTCGGTGTTTAGATACTGACAGAATTTACTGGAAGTGATAATCCATAAATGGTTCACTAATCTCTCTCCACTCAAGTGAGGGTATATTTCCTCCAAATTTTACTTTCATCATTCCTCCTATATTATCTTTATTAAGGTGGGATGGAATAGGACGTGAGAAATAGCCAGTGTTTTTGCAGTTTTTATGATAAAACCTTTTTTGGCCAAAAAATATATATTATAATAATTAACACCGCGTCTTACTACCCGTTCGGGTTATACGCTCTAAGTACTAATTACTATAATGGATTAGGAGTTGGGAAGGTTGAATTAGAGGAAGTGAACCCGCATTTGCGTGGAGGGAGACTGGAAAACCATTTAGGAAAAACCACCCCCAGTTCACCCGACCAAGATTCGAACCTCGATTTCCCCGTCCTCAGCAGTCGAGCTCAACACGACTAGCGCGTTAGCCAACTACGCCACCGAGGCGGGCAAGAAGAAGAAAAACCTACTCTGCTTCACTGACCAGATACTTAGACAGATTGGTTATAAGACATACCAGCAACTCTTTTTTTTTAGCACCGCGTCTTATTTCCCGTTCGGGTTATACGATTGGACTATTACTCTAATGTGTTAATGATTAGGAAGGTTGAATTTAGAAGAACTGTACCAACATTTGCGTGGATAGATATTGGGGTAACCATTTAGGTGGGGGGAGGGGGGCCTTCAGTACACCTAACCGGTATTTAACCCCAATCTCCCCATTATCAGCAGTCTGGTCTATTGCTAGATTGACTCCTTAGACCATGCGTCCACCGAAGCGGGTCGTATCAAGAACTGCGTGGAGAAATACTACAAACCAATCTTCGGATTGATGACCATAACTTTGTAAACAATGGCACATTAAATAATAATTGTAATTTTAAGTTTGAAATTAACATTTTATTGTTGCTAAGCAATGAATGTAAGATAAAATATCTAGAAAGCTAACTGAGATCATTCTAATTTGAATTCGTCCACTTTGAATATTAAAATGACGTGCGCCAGATCATCTGGTAGGGTAGTTATACCAACACTAGACGAATTACCACATAAAAAAGAAACTTGGTGGCATAGCCGCATAGAAGAGATCGAAGGACTAATAAGAAAGGTACCTTTTATGGGGAATTTTAGATGTAGGCCTACACTTCACTCCCTTTGAAAGGTAGAAGTCTTAGCTTGACTGATTGATTTATGATTTTCCTTTGCTAATTATAAGAACATGGAACCTACCCCTCAAAAACTCGTCTCCCTTGTACTGCACCTACCCCTCATCAACTCGTCTCCCTTGTACCGCACCTACTCCTCATCAACTCGTCTCCCTTGTACCGCACCTATCCCTCATCAACTCGTCTCCCCTGTACCGCACCTACCCCTCATCAACTCCTCTCCCCTGTACCGCACCTACCCCTCATCAACTCCTCTCCCCTGTACCGTGTTTCAGCCTCCCGAGTGCCGAGACTCGGTGCTGAGGACGGTCCTACCTCGGGTAACCTACCAGAAAGTGAGCCCTATCCTGCGCTTGGAGGAGGAGTTCGGCCGCTCTGAGGATCCACGTTACGGAAGAGAGGAGGGCTTGGACGAAGGATGGGAGAATCCTGACGAGACATACTCTTCGGGAGAAGAGTTGGGATACGCTGAGGATCCTTGCTATGGGGGTGAGGAGGGCACGCACGCAGGATGTGAGAATCAGGAAGAAGAATCTTCCGATAGGTCCGCCTCACCCTCCCAACAAGCATTTGACCTGACCGTGTTGCCCCCGACACATCGGCGCCCCACCTTCCAGTGAGTCGAGCTTTCGATCTTCTACTAAATGGATCAAAAAGGGTCAGGGGTGGCTCGGATTGATTTACAAAGGTCAGGAGGGGCTCGGATTGATTGACAAAGGTCAGGAGTGGCTCGGATTGATTGACAAAGGTCAGGAGTGGCTAGGATTTGACAAAAGGTCAGGCGTAGCTTTGATTCATTGACAAAGGTCAGGAGTGATCGGATTGATTGACAAAGGTCAAGATTGTCTCGAAATGATTGATAAAGATCAGGAGTGGTCAGATTGATTGACAAAGGCCAGGAGTGGCTCGAAATGATTGATAAAGGTCAGGAGTGGATCGGATTGATTGAAAAAAGTAAGATGTGGAAGGATTGGTAGAAGAGAAATCATGGCGTTTAATTTTCTTCACACGGTAATATCATCAGTTCTTGAATATCATTTAAGGATATCCTGTAATTTTATGAAAACTTTTTCTCTCCATTTAAAAAATTTCTTATTTAATGCCTATATTCTCATGACAAATATTCAACAACTGTTGAACCAACGTGTGAAGAATATTAAACTCTTATGTTCCGACTTGAGCAATATATTATTTATTTTGGACAAAAAAAAATTCTATAAAAACTGAAAAGACATTGACCTTTTCTTACTTCCCCTTCACTCCCACCTTAACGAAAAAGGGAGTGGGCTATTAGCGTTTGGGACCATATTTATTCACTTGTACCCAAGTTTTAGCTTTGAATGGATTCATACTACCCATCTGGGCTATCCCTATTAAGCTACAGCAATGGGGTTGTTGTAGGGGGATATTAATACGTTAACACTCAGAAAAAATGTTTCAGCATTTGCTAGGAACGGTATCTAGAAACCATCTAAACTTTATAGTAAACCATTTAAGGAAAACTAACCTCAGTATAGTCTACCGGGATTTGAATCCCTCACTTCCCAGTCACCATAGAAAAATAGACTAGACGAGCCTGACTTCCAGCCCACGTGTCCACCGATGCGAGTAATGAACGTACCCCTCTGCTGTGTTCCATGTAAAGCGACCCGAACGTCCCGATGGCCGCCAGCCCATACCTCAAGTTCCTGAAGAAACCTCACCACCGCGCTGCCTCGTGGAGACCCCTGGAACCAGTGGTGACCCCGACAGGAATTAAACCCCACCCTTCCACCACCCTCAACCAGAGGGCGCAGGCGCTCACAAACTCTGTGAGTACTAGAGAAACATCTTTCTGGATGTTGTGGAACCTTTAGTCCCAGGTTCGTCGGGAGATGAAAGCATAATCTACAAGAGTAGCGACACATCTCACTGGCAGGAATGTATTTCGACCCATAATGATTTGCAACACAAACTTAAGAAAGCTGTTTATAAATATAGTATATTTAATTTCCTAGTAATACATAAACAGATATTTTAGAATATCCAAATATACAAATCAACACAAAACAAGAACATCATACACCTTATTTTTAATTTTTTTTCGCACCGCGTCTTACTAGCCGTGTGTAATAATTACACTAATGGTTTTAAGGAATAGGAAGGTTATATCTAGAGGGATTGTGTCTGTGATTGCGTGGAGTAAGAGTGGAAAAACCACCTTCCATACACCCGAATCTCACCGCCATCGGCAGTCTAGCGCCCTAGACCATGCAGCCACCAGAAGCGGGAACGTTTTCAAATCATTTCCCAACAGTAGACTCAGCTATCTGCTTGCAAATAAAACTATAGTTGGATTGAGATAGGAGATACCCATTAAAAACTCTAACTGGTTTTGTGCTCAGTACTCTAAAACTTTTAATATATTAATAGTGCTATTTTGTGGGTATTGATAATATTTATCGAAGGTGGTAATTACAGATCACATGACTTGAAATTAAAGTAGATCCATTCTGCTTCGGGGGCTGCGTGGTCTAACGCGTTACTATCGCACTAGACCAGACTGGCGGTGACGGGGAGCTTGAGATTCTAATCTCAGTCCAGGTGTATTGGGGAGGGGTTTTCCTAAATGGTTATCGACTCTCCCTCTACGCAAATGTGGGTACACTTCCTCTAAATATAGCTTTCCTAATCCCTAAAACCAATAGCGTGATTAGTACATAAATGTATAACCCAAACGGCTAGTAAGACGCCATGCAAATGAAAAAAAACAGTAGATCTAGTCACGTGTCTAGCTGTCTAACAAGGTTAATTAAATGTTTAATATAACTCCAAACGTGTGTTGATTTTTTAACATACATGTTTTTATTTCAGATAAACAAGAACTTCTGTGACTGGTTGCTCAGTCTAGGAGGATTGGAGCAGTCCACTATGACCGAGGAGATCCTGACGGAGTTGTTCCAGATAGGTTTCGACACCCCAGCCGCGCATGCGCTTTGCGTCAAGGTTCAGGAAATGCCCGTCATCCCTCGGGCTGTAGCCAGAGCAGTCAACGTTCCTCAAGTACTTTCCTTAAATACAACTTTATAGGAGTATGTCTCACGAACTATTAACCGGGATATTAGACATAAAATTGTTTGGTGGCCTCCTGATTCCAAACAGTCCTAATTCCATGGAGATTTTTCATATATAGAAGGGAGTCCAGATTTCGGAGACGCCATGCTGCTATGCCATCCCGCCCCTAATTTGAAAATAGGAGCGGCCCACGGGGACCTAGCGGTCATACATTATTTTAGCCTCATCAGTCTTAACTTAACTATATTACATACACGAGTATTTTTAGGTTAGGATAGCCTAGGATTGGCTAGGCTGTGTCAGGTTAGGTTATATCAGAATAGGTTAGGTCATGTCAGGTTAGGCTAGGCTAGGTCATGTCAGGTTAGTTTAGGCTAGGGTAAAATTGGTCAGGAGGAAAACCCCGATGGCCTGTGGTGGGTGCTACCAGTAACCCCTTCCATTCGTGTAAGTTACAGCTAGCTACCAGATATATTCTCATGTGTCCATTCACCAAACTATATGATTTCCCACGTGTGGACGTAAAGCTGCTGTCACTTTAGGCAGTCAAAACTTTCACATCAAACCATTTGTTTTTAACTATGTTTTTATTTCTATTATGTTTACATCTTCTGCTTGCTGTCAGTTAAGAACATTCCTATAGCGAATTAACTCTTCATAACAATCTACCACCAGACTAACCTCTTGGGTCAAAAACGCCTCCTGTTTGTTGCCGCTAGCATTCAAAATCGCTTTCCTTTTTATCTTAGTTTTTAAACTTAAAGCTTTGTGTTTGTTTACTACCTCTAATGTTGATAAGATCAACATGAGTAGCACGATGGAAAGTATAGGGTAGAATGATAATTGGGGGGAGATTTGTGTGGAGGGAAGGAGTGTTAAATAAAATAGTTGAGTCACGTGTTTGTTTAACCAGTTTTGTAACCAGTACAAAGCGATATTTCCTTATCTCTCCCGAGCCTTAAGTGATATGTTTTCCGATTAAGCTATCTATCTCAGGCATTAGGAACGATTCTGTGAGGAGTAAGCCCCCCTTGTGATAATATTCCTCTCTCTCTCTATCTCTCGCAGTGGCGTATTCTGAAAAAAAAATAATAGGTATGCTGTACTCGCTATGTACACATCGGACGATTATCGACCAACGCGAGTCGCGTGACACATTTCCTCGATCGAGTCATGCCACCGACTTTTCCAAGACATAACTCTCTACCAATTGTGCCTGTCCATATAGAACAGCAACATCCACTGCCGAAATCTACTTAAGTTCTTCTAGTGATTGCAATTTTGATGGATCCCTTAACCACTGCTGGCATCGCGGCGGCTTTTATTGTAACTTAAAAAAACGCGCGATTGCTCGCACTGCACCCCCCTTTTTGTTCCTGTCGTGATACTCTTTGGAATTAACTTGCCACAGAGCAGGGACTGCATGGAGCAGTTCTATTAAACGTAAACGATTTTCTTGCGTCTACATTATTCTATGTATAAAACAATCAAAACATACGTGGCAATTGGGTATTTTATAGCATGTACAAATAAACTTAAATTGTCATTATTTTTAACTCAATTTAATACGTGACCGTAATCAGGTTGTAGCCCTCAAAATAGCACCAATATATATATATATATATATATATATATATAATAACATTTAAGAAGTTGTTTCCTTACTACTTTTCATTATGTTTTTCAAAAACCTTTTGAATATTAGGCTTAAGTCTGAAGCCTGGTCTTAAAATGTAGCATATACATTCGACACATCTTCAATGCTAAATATTTTAGTTATACTTAATAATATTTAAATTTCTATTAACAATATTTGTGGAGTTGGGGCAAAAGGGAAGGGGGGCGTGTCAAATACCCTGTTTACCCCTCTCTCCCTAGGTTGCACCGCTGCTTACAGCAAATGATATGTGTACATATCTTAGCAATAAACCAATAACGTAGCAATAGAGTATTAATAGTCCGAAATAATCTCCCCCATGTTAGTCAGAGTTTACGCATCTAGATAGCTTCTGGAACATAAATTCTCAAGTTGAGAGACTCGTTTATTTCCAAGCAGCACTGTATGAGATAAGTTAGGCTTTAAGAAATAGTTTTAATTGCAACGTGAGTTGGACAATCCACCTGATTCCCTCTCCCCAAGATCTGATGGATAGGCTTAAGTCTGAAGCCTGGTCTTAAAATGTAGCATATACATTCGACACATCTTCAATGCTAAATATTTTAGTTATACTTAATAATATTTAAATTTCTATTAACAATATTTGTGGAGTTGGGGCAAAAGGGAAGGGGGGCGTGTCAAATACCCTGTTTACCCCTCTCTCCCTAGGTTGCACCGCTGCTTACAGCAAATGATATGTGTACATATCTTAGCAATAAACCAATAACGTAGCAATAGAGTATTAATAGTCCGAAATAATCTCCCCCATGTTAGTCAGAGTTTACGCATCTAGATAGCTTCTGGAACATAAATTCTCAAGTTGAGAGACTCGTTTATTTCCAAGCAGCACTGTATGAGATAAGTTAGGCTTTAAGAAATAGTTTTAATTGCAACGTGAGTTGGACAATCCACCTGATTCCCTCTCCCCAAGATCTGATGGGCGCTTGCTCGATGTATCACTTCATTTTACTCTTATTATGATTGTTTGCTTTGAGTATTGCTGTGTGATTTTAATTACAGTAGCCCCATGGCTTCTTTGGTGCTGAGTGACAGCTCACAGCTGACAGATAACCACTTTGAAAAGTTACCAGACCAAATTATGTATCTCTACGCCGAACCATATGATCTGCAAAAAACATGTTTTTAGCAGCTGTCACTTCTGATAGTCAAAATTTAGGTATCTACCTAAATGTTGACTGTCAGAAGTCCACTGTGAACTGTCAGTCAGCACCAAAGAAGCCACGGGGCTACTGTACATTAGGCTAATTGAATAAGATCCGTCTCTCTTATGCATTCAGAAATGTGCTCATACCACTCTTAGCCCCGACATTAATATTTACTTAAATGTATAACCAAGTAGATATCATTACAATTTGAGGACCGCCTATATGGTCTAGTGGTCATAGGTTCTGGATACGGACCAAGAGGACCCGGGTTTGATTCCCGGTGCGTTCAGATTATCTGGGAACAGTGGGTCTTGTCAGTCAGTCAGCCTAAGGTGGATAAATAAGGAGCCACTAGAATAAAGTAGTAGTGGCTCCGGTATAAAAGGCCGAGCTTAATGGCTGAAGTCATCGATGTGCTGACCACATGACACCCTCTATCCTTAAGAGTTGGCACTAATTGCCAAACAGTTTGGTAGCCATTCGGTAGGCATAGCCTGAATGCGGGCTGATACCATTGAGTTACTTTTATTACATTTTGAGTGGATGGTAAGCATCGTTATGGATAAATAAAAGAAGAGAGAATATAGGAGTTGGGAAATGGGGCTCAACATTTTCTAAGATAGCATACAGTTAAAGGGAAATAATAAATGTTCGAGAACCACTGTTCTATTTGAACACATCTTCAAATATATCCCTTGACCTTCTTGGACAACGGTGGTTGAGGTATCCTCGGCCCCCATATCTCCGTTGTAACTTTATAAAAGCTATATACACATTGGACGGTTATCGGCCGACGCGAGTCGCTGGACGATGTTGCCCGACGATATTTGTCGTCGAGTAGGCGGAGTCATAATCGGCCTACTGCCGAGCGGCGAATTATCAAAAGAATGTTGCTGTCGTCGAGTCTTTCATCCGGAATGGAAAACATTGCCAGTGTGTAAGCAGCGATGTCAGTCGGCCGACTTGTTTGTTTGAGTCTATATGCAAGCGAGCAGTCAACACCCCGATCTCAATATTTTGGTTAGTATATTTGTATGTAATCAACAAATACTTTAAATACAGTATATATATTTAAATATAGTTAAACATATACAAATATTTATATTTAAATAGCTATCTGCAGTAATTTTAATCATATATATATATATATATATGGTCTGGTAACTTTTCAAAGTGGTTATCTGTCAGCTGTGAGCTGTCACTCAGCACCAAAGAAGCCATGGGGCTACTGTAATTAAAATCACACAGCAATACTCAAAGCAAACAATCATAATAAGAGTAAAATGAAGTGATACATCGAGCAAGCGCCCATCAGATCTTGGGGAGAGGGAATCAGGTGGATTGTCCAACTCACGTTGCAATTAAAACTATTTCTTAAAGCCTAACTTATCTCATACAGTGCTGCTTGGAAATAAACGAGTCTCTCAACTTGAGAATTTATGTTCCAGAAGCTATCTAGATGCGTAAACTCTGACTAACATGGGGGAGATTATTTCGGACTATTAATACTCTATTGCTACGTTATTGGTTTATTGCTAAGATATGTACACATATCATTTGCTGTAAGCAGCGGTGCAACCTAGGGAGAGAGGGGTAAACAGGGTATTTGACACGCCCCCCTTCCCTTTTGCCCCAACTCCACAAATATTGTTAATAGAAATTTAAATATTATTAAGTATAACTAAAATATTTAGCATTGAAGATGTGTCGAATGTATATGCTACATTTTAAGACCAGGCTTCAGACTTAAGCCTAATATGCAAAAGGTTTTTGAAAAACATAATGAAAAGTAGTAAGGAAACAACTTCTTAAATGTTATAATAGAATTAAACATGGAAAAAGAATTTGAAAATTGGAGTTTATATATAATACAAAGTCCAAAGATCAACTAGTATATAAGATATAAAACACACCGTAATAAATAACATAAATTTGGAATTAATTGGCAATTTTGAAAACTTCACTAGATTTCCATCATAATATCAAAAAAGTTAATAACATATTAAAATATACGTCACATATATAGATAACACATTAAATGCATATAATATAAACTTATGAGTTTAAGTCAAGTGTGAGTTAAAGCAGCAAAAAGACATATTTAATTTAGGTTAGACTCGACTGCTGAGGACGGGGAGATCGAGGTTCGAATCTCGGTCGGGTGAACTGGGGGTGGTTTTTCTTAAATGGTTTTCCACTCTCCCTCCACGCAAATGCGGGTTCACTTCCTCTAATTCCACCTTACCAATTCCTAATCTATTAGCGTAATTAGTACTTAAAGCGTATAACCCGAACGGGTAGTAAGACGCGACGCTAAAATAAATAATAATATAATTTAGGTTAGAATAACTAAAAGTTCATAAATTAGAAAACTAATGTGAAGTGAAGTAAGAATATTATTGAATATAATATGCCACTTCTCTCTCGGCCCTCAGGCGGAGACCCGTGCCGGGTTAAGACGCGAGTTGTTGATTGACGCCGCCGCTGAAAAGGGTGAACCGCACCTTGTGGCGTTCGGGGAGTGCCTACCTGCAGATCAGCGTTTCAAGCCCCCTAAGAACCGGGTCCGCGAGAAGTGGCTGCAATGTGACCGGGTTCCTCCGGAGCTGGAGTCCATGGAGGCCGTTTGGAAGGGTATAACTAGTCTCAGGTGAGGAGAGGCTCTTCCATAGATAGACGCGGTGCTGGTAAACGTTTCGTGAAAAGGTGAAATTAGCTTATTCTCAGCGATATTTTGACGCAAAGGGTCTCAGTTTGGAGGTCAGAGGTAATGGTTAGGGTAGTAAAACACTGTCATAGGCCCCTATTTATTTTATTATTGGGTGACCTGGCGGTCTAGGGATAAGGTGTCAGACTTCTGTGCTGGCGGCCGGGGTTCAATACTCGGTCCCGGCACAGATTTATCTGATTACCAAACCTTTCCTTCACCTCTGACAAAACATCTTGTGAATGTGGGGAATGCCAGGCTATTATTATTATTATTATTAGCACCGCGTCTTACTACCCGTTCGGGTTATACGCACTTACGCTAATGTGTAATGGTAGGGTGATTGTGAGATGAAATGGAGGACCTACAGTTTAACGTGGAATCCGAACCACGGTGGAGGCCTGGCATTCCCCACATTCACAAGATGTCTTGTCAGAGGTGAAGGAAGGGTTTGGTAATCAGATAAATCTGTGCCGGGACCGAGGATTGAACCCCGGCCGCCAGCACAGAAGTCTGACACCTTACCCCTAGACCACCAGGTCACCTACTATCTCTTTTATTAAAGGTCTTTGATAAAATAAATACGATGTAACTTTTACGATATATGAAATATATTTTATAAAAGAATATACAAATATGTTATCGAATATTTACGAAAATAATGAAATATAAATATTAAACTTTACGTGTAAAGCAGTTAAAATTTAAGATTACAAGGGAAAAGGGGGGAAAGTTCAATATTTGCTCAAATAAAGCTACTGCTGCCATCTGTTGGATGAGACCTTTCTAATGCATATTAGATTATGGTTTAAAGAGGTATATGTCATATTTTAATTTAAGAAATTATAAAATATTTGGTGAGGTCATTTTGAGGTTTGAGATATAAAATGTGTTTGCCTGTAAAATGTATGTAGTATGACTTCCCCTTATTTCCCTTGTACCCTTCAGATGTAACTGTTCAATATGAAGACAGAAACTCCACAGCTAGGCTAAGAGATAGCATAATAGTGTATTTCTTTTGATTAATAGAGCGACTTTGGTGACTAAATTTTGTAAAGTTACATGGCTCATTCGTAAATATTGTCGACATGATTGGCATCTATTTTTGTAATCAAATAGAGACTATTGTAAAAACTTAATAGAAAATGTGATGTAATGTAGTTAATTACCCAGATATTGGTCAAATGTGGTATCAACTATTTAATCACATGTGTTATCAAATCAATATCTTCCTCTTATAAAAGAAACATGGCGGTGTAATAGCACCGTCAAATTCTTAGCCCTCCTCAAACAAATAAAGTCAATAATTAAAAGGGTCAAGACAAAAAATTCTAAGACAATTTAGAACAGTTTTAAAGGTTTTGAAACTTCATGGCTGCCATTCCCAAAATAAATACTATAGTATGGACATATAGTCTGTTCACCGTAGGAATTGTTTTCTGAAAGGCCTTTTTCCTTACCAGAAATCTACTATATAGTAGGATACTGGTAGGAAAAAAGGCCTTTCAGAGAGTAATTCCTACCGTGAATGGAGTATACGCCACTTCAATTAGGCAGCATCTTGAGGTAGAGTGGAAGGGGAAACAAGAAAAGACCAGTGATTTTGCAGCTTATATAGAAAAACTTTTTTTTTTGTCAATATAGTTTAGTTTTCTTCACATGTTGGTATCAACAGTTGTTGAATATTTGTCATGGGCATAGCGACATTAGATGAGAAACTTTTTAAATGAAAAGAAAAAGTTTGTCATAAAATTTCAAGACACCCTTTACAGATATTCAAGAAATGTAGAAATCACCAGATGAAGAAAACTAAACTTTATGTTGGTACTGGAGCAATATTTTATTTATTTTGACAAAAAAAAAATATTTTGCTGTAAGAACTGCAAAAACACTGGTCTTTTCCTACATCCCACTACACCCCACTTTAATATTTGGGATGGGCTGATACTTGACCACAAGTTCACAAAATATAATTTCAACTTTGACCTTAGAAACAATCTTAGTTTTTTGTGTGTGTGTGTTCCAGATCCACGAAAGGTTTCGTGGAGTGGTTGAAGCAACGCCCAAACTTGCCTCGGCCGAAATTCCTCGTAGACCAGGGACAGTTCAACGAGCTTCAGAAAAAGACCGGTCACTCCGACGATGAAGGAACTGAACAGAGTTAGTCAAGTTACCGGGGACCTAGCTTGTAACGGGAGGGGTAAGGGTGGGGGGGGGGGGAAGTTGCGTTTGAGGACTCTCGCTCAAGGCGGTAGCGAAGCCCCGAGGGAGAAAGTATTGGGAGTGAAACCCAGGAGGGTAATTTTGGGGACAGAAAGTTAAGAGTGGATCTTGCCATATGATTTCCCACAATCTTTCTTCTACGTAAACGTGGGGACACTTCCTCTAATATATACCCTGATAATTCATACCATATTAGTGGAATTAAATGCTAGAGACTCTGAATTATGGGAAGCAAAGGTTAAAGGTTGGTTGTAGAGTGTATTAATTTACTTCTACAGTGGAACCTCGGTTGTCAAATATAATTCGTTACTAAAGAATGGTTGGAAACCGATTTGTTTGAAAACATAAGAATTGATATATGGTGGATTAATCCGTTCCCAAATCCTAGATAATTGCTTATTTAAACCTTTATAGCAATACTTTTTGTATAAAAACATATACAAAAACAATAAAAATGCATAAAATCTTACACAAAGAGAGTAAACACAATAAATAGATAAAATATATACGAGAATTTAACTTTACTAAAAGAAATACAAAGAAAATCAAGAAATGGCACTTCAAGTCAGAGCAGGAAGACCGCGGCGTAACCGACGCTCTTCCGCCGTTCAACTCAGTCCACGGCGTAGCCGACTCTCTTCCGCCGTTCAACTCAGCCCACGGCGTAACCGACGCTCTTTCGCCATTCAACTCAGTCCACGGTGTAGCTGACGCTCTTTCGCCGTTCAACTCAGTCCACGGCGTAGCTGACGCTCTTCCGCCGTTCAACTCAGTCCACGGCGTAGCTGACGCTCTTCCGCCGTTCAACTCAGCCCACGGGGCACGTGATTTCCGGTATGCTTGTTCTGAAACTGGTACTTTTTTGTTCGGGAACCGATTTGTTCGAGGTGAGATTCATTCGATAAACAGGTTCCAATGTAAGGCCTAATTTATATATATATATAAATGTTTAGCTTGAAAATTATTGGTTTAATAAAAATACGCTTAAAATAAAATATTTTCAATATAAATAGACCTAGATATTATTGCAATGATAAGTAATTTCATTCTCAAATGGTTTCTAAGAGGTAATGTAAAATGAGAACTGACCGGAACCCTTAAAGTCATTTTGCCGGGGGGAAAAATGAGAGTAGTCATTTTGTTTATAATATTGATCACTGCTTAGAAATGAAATGTAATCAAAATCTTTAGAGCCGATTTAAAAAAACTCGACGATTTTTTTTCTCTTTTTGCCCTTCAATATACTACCCTTAATTTTAGGGTTAGATATTCAATTCTAAAAACTCGTTGGGACAACTCTATGAAAACCCTAAATACCAAGTTTTAGCCCAATCGGTAAAATGTTTTAGGCTCTAGTCCTAGGTAACAAACAGGGGGGAATTCAAAAATCACTTTTTCGTATTCAGGGAGCGGGGGAAGGTCATTAATCGTAGAAATTCATTAAAATCTTAAGTCCGATTTTGTTGACGATTACAATACTTTTTCTACCTGTAAGATAACGAGAAAGTAAAAATATATATCTGTTGGTTTCCCTATAAAAACTGGGATATATTTGTATGGTCGTAGGATTATCATGACAAACAATAATTGTTTACTTATGTGTTATGGACCCTTTATCTATGTTATGTACTCTCTGGAGAGAGGCAGGAAGAAAAATTAATAAATATATGTTTCTGTAAGAAATACCAAGTGTAAGCATAAGTGTGAGGAAATTGGTGTAATATAAGTATTTTAAAGTGTATTTATTCCGGGTAGACCCCCTCCAATGCGTCAGGTCAAAATCGAGCTCCGACATACCGGGTCAAAAGCCTCGTTTACCTAAAATAAGCCAGTATTTTTTTGTTCTCTATGACAAGTGCTACCAAAAATAAATATACTTTTAAATCGTACCTTTAAGTTATCAAAAAGAGCGTTAGTGAGCTTGGGGCTTTAAGTTTTTTTATGTTATAACATAGGGGATATTCTGTTACAGCGGTTGGTAGACCTGGCTCAGCTTTCAGTGAACGGAGCGCTGATTCCACCGCGGATATTTTACCTCACTATCTCTCAAGCACAGTGGAAGAAGATGAGATTTGAACCAGTTTTGTTCAGCCTTTTTTTTAAAGCGTGTATATATTATTATAATTGGTCTATTTTACACTGGTTGGTCATAAATGTGTGTTTATGCCAGTATAATTCCTATCGAAATGATTTTCAAATTACTCTTGTCGTTTTTAAATGCATCTAAATGTTATGACTATTAAGAAAAATAAAGTCTATATACTTAGAAAGTGAAGGTATTCCTTTCAAAATTAGTCCCCCGATTTCTACCTAAACGATTATATATATATAATGTATACAGTGAGAACTTACCCCAAAATGTTTGATTTCAAAAATGTTCAAAGAGAAATTACAATTTCAGAAGAAGAAAAAAATCTTTTGACAGAAAAATGTCAGGTTCTACCAAACAAATTTTAAAATAATGAAAATATTTACTTCAAAAATTATACCAGATTTAAAAATTTTAATAGAAAAGCTGCAGTTTCATTAAAGGATGTCGACAGTTTGACTTCACCGAATAAAAAGTGTTTTTTTTTTTTTAAGAAAGCTTATACGTCTAAGATTATAATGATGGATTGTTAACAAGATTCTAGACATTTCAATTTTAACATTTCTAAACACTTAAGTTTAGAGATATCATTTTAATATTGATGCACATCCCACATATAGTTATTTCCACATTTCTTGAACCATACTTGTCATGGGCCAAAATAAGTACCCAAAATCAGTGGCAGCTCGTAGCTAAAATTAGTGGGGGTGCTGCTCCAGAAAATGTTTAGCCTTTGTTTTAAAATTGTGGAAAAGAAAAAAAAACCTGTATAAAAAGAAAATTTATTCGGGAACTTGTTAAAATCTTAACAAAAAAAAACAAACTTTTTTACTTGCTTTAACTTAAATTGTTACAGTTCAAGCTTGATCTATTCATTTAAAAATGAAATCCATTCTTCTTGTTTTAATGCGCGCAAAAAGTTCAATTATATTCTCCTTGATCTCTGGATGACAATTGAGGAAATTTTTCTCCATTGAAATTACTTCAAGCGCATTTAGTCTTTCTGTTAAATAAAAGAACCGAAAAAAATGAATCAAATAGAAAAACTGGAAGCAGAATAATAATCTAATTCTACACTTTATCACATTCAAGAATATGGTACATGGTTTTTAAGCAAAACACACGCTGAGTAAATAAAAACTTCCTTCCACCTTCACGCCAGAGCCGGCACTGCGAGAGCAACAGTGCTCTCTCTACCTGGAAGTACTACATTCCTCCCCACCCTCATCCAATGTGCTCATGCACACAACACTCAAACACCACGTCGCTGGCACTGTGAAGCGCACAGTTCCATACAAAAAAATTGTATATTTTTCATAAACTGGGCGACTACTACTGAAGTACTGACACTAAGCTTAAGGAATATATATTGTACTTCAAAAATAAAGAAAGAATTAAAGAAAAAATAACTCCTTATATTAAATGTTATCGATAACATCAAGTGGATAAAGGGGATATTGCAGTTCCGCAGGGCCTATACACGAGCCGCCACTGCTTCTGACCAATGGTTTACAAGTTTCGCTTATCCTAGAAGGGCTTTGGGACTTCAAGAGCACCTTCCAGAGTTGATAACGTAGTTTCTAAGCCCTTGGATAAGAAGATTGGTGGCACCAGAAAACCTGTCGTTGAAGGACTGAACAATCTTCCGTGTGTCGTCATTGGTGATGAGCACATCTTTTTCCGTGATAATTTCCCTAGGAGGAGCCTCCTCTAAACCTATCACGTGAGACTCCCCCCTCCCCCACTTCCCTCAATAAAATCCTCGAGCCACTCCTGTAGTGAACCCTAAGTTAATACCCGAGCAACACAACTAATGGCTAGCTCCAAGATTATTATTATTATTAGCACCGCGTCTTACTACCCGTTCTGGTTGTACGAACTTACGCTAATGTGTAAAGTTAGGGTGATTGCGAGATGAAATGGAGGACCCACTGTTTAACGTGGGATCCGAACCACGGTGGAGGTCTGACACTACACACATTCACAAGTTGTGATTAATACACGTCTTGTCAAAGGTGAAGGAAGGGTTTGTCAATCAGATAAATCTGTGCCGGGACAGAGGATTGAACTCCGGACCCCCAGCACAGAAGTCTGACATCTTACCCCTAGACCACCAGGTCACCTCTAGCTCTAAGAAATCAGAGAAAGATTTGCACATTATAAAACAGCGCAGTTGAAGTTTACAAACCGACACAGAGATTTGAAGATTCTACGTGATAATCCTTTAATTCTCTTTGGAGCTTCTGTTTAGTTTAGTGATATCTATGGCAGAAGTGACGTGTTTTCAGATCCTAAAGATTATCGAAAGGTGATATAAACTGTGTTCAGATCAAAAGATGATTCAGTGGCGTGGTTTTGTTTGTTTGGCGTAGTGGTGGTTGGAAATTTGGATTATTGATTCCATTGACACGAGTGAGGTTTTGAAATAATAAGCAAACACAAAAATATCTAGGAATGTGATTAAGTAAGTATGGTTGTAAAATGGACTCAAGTATAAATTATTTAAATATGTTAATACTTGTGTTTCGTGGGTTCATACCCCACACGCCACAGCGCGTCCTCAATAAGCAGTCGCGGAGAGCCAATAAGGGTGATCACCCAGCTTGTAGGGGGGGTGGACGGTGAGAAACATCCGTAAAAGATATATGCAATCAAGAATAACCCAAAAATCACAACGTATATAGATTGGTGTAAATAACTGAGAGATTACTGCGAACAGCATATAATTTTACACGGTTAAAGAATTTAAATATATAGGAATAATTTTAACTGGTAATAACAATATTGGTGACCTGGCGGTCTAGGGGTAAGATGTCAGACTTCTATGCTGGCGGCCGGGGTTCAATCCTCGGTCCCGGCAAAGATTTATCTGATTACCAAACCCTTCCTTCACTTCTGACAAGACATCTTGTGAATGTGAGTAATGCCAGGCCTCCGCTGTGGTTCGGATTCCACGTTAAACTGTAGGTCCTCCATTTCATCTCACAATCACCCTACCATTACACATTAGCGTAAGTGCGTAAAACCCGAAAGGGTAGTAAGACGCGGTGCTAATAATAAAAATAATAATAATAATAACAATATTAGATTAGAAATTAGGAAATAATACAGTCGGGAAATACATGATATTGCTCGGTCAGTAAGTAGTTGTAATCTCGCATGCTATTCAGTAACGTAAAGCTTGGAATATACAAAACAATAATTTTACCGGTTGTTTTATGTGGGCTTGGCACGTGGCCTCTTACCTTAAATGACGAAAACAAATTTAGGGTTTTCTAAACCAAGGGGCTTAGGAAGGCATTGGAGAAGTGGGGAAATTACGTAGTGATGAATTACATATTCTGTATTCATCATAAGACATGGTTAGGATAATCAAATCTCAAAGATTGTGGTGGGCAGAGAATGCAGCGTAAATGGGAGATTCTAGAACCTTGTTCAGGAAACTGACTGGTCAACCCAATTGGAAGATACCATTGGGAAGACCTAGACGCAGATGAGAGTAAAACATTGGAATGGACTTGAAATAGATGGGCTGTAATGAGGTGGACTGGATATAGCTAGCTGAAGATAGGGATAGGGTGTAATGAGGTGGACTGGATATACAGTAGCCCCATGGCTTCTTTGGTGCTGACTGACAGCTAATATTTAGGTATATACCTACATTATGACTCTCAGAAGTGACAACTGCTAAACACGTGTTTTTGCAAATCTATTATTATTATTATTATTATTATTATTATTATTATTAGCACCGCGTCTTACTACCCGTTCGGGTTATACGCACTTACACTAGTGTGTAATGGTAGGGTGAATGTGAGATGAAATGAAGGACCTACAGTTTAACGTGGAATTCGAACCACGGTGGAGGCCTGGCATTTTTGCAAATCATTTGGTTCAGCGTAAGGATACATAATTTGGTCTGGTAGTTTTTCAAAGCCGTCAGCTGTCAGCTGTGGGCTGTCAGTCAACACCAAAGAAGCCATAGGGTTACTGTAGCTAGCTCAAGATAAGAATAGGGTGTAATGAGGTGGACTGGATATAGCTAGCTCAAGATAAGGATATGGTGTAATGAGGTGGACCGGATATAGCTAGCTCAAGATAGGGATATGATGTAATGAGGTGGACCGGATATAGCTAGCTCAAGATAAGGATATGGTGTAATGAGGTGGACCGGATATAGCTAGCTCAAGATAAGGATAGGGTGTAATGAGGTGGACTGGATATAGCTAGCTCAATATAGGGATAGGGTGTAATGAGGTGGACTGGATATAGCTAGCTCAAGATAAGGATATGGTGTAATGAGGTGGACTGGATATAGCTAGCTCAAGATAGGAATAAGTGACGTACTTTAACTAGTGTATCAATTAAATTTCTAGTTTCTAATGCTATAGAGTAAATAAGGTTAAAACTTACAATGTAAGTCGATGTCTTACCGGGTTTAATGAGGTAAAATGACACCATGTCTCAGCCGTTAGCATGTGAGTCAACTGAACAAAGAGTGCCAGATTCGATTCCCGGCATGGCCGAAAAATGTATCTTTGGCAAAATGTATGTTTCAACTTTCACAGCGATGAATTATTAACGGCTGACGTTTGAATGTTGTGTCGGTTTTTTATTTAAATTAGTTTATAATTCGCGTGTGTCGAAATTAATCTGTTCAGAAAGTGCACGTTAAATACCTCAAGTAAATGAAATGAAATATTTAAGGTGGTTTTCTCCTAAATTTCTTTCCGATTCTCCAGCCATTAAAATTTATTTTTCATTTTATCGAAATTATCTCTCGCTTCCTCAACCTGACTCGTATAATGTGAATATGCGGATATCCTAGATGGGTAGTAAGATGCGAATAACCAAATATAAATAAATATCTTTCCGTGGTCAAGATTAGTAAGGAGTCAACACTAAGAGCACTATATTTGTTTATCAAAAGATGTTTATCTTAAAGTGATCGATGTATAACTCGCTTCGATGGTTGAATGGTCTAAGACGTAGTACTTTCACTAAACTGTACTGGCAATGACGTGTATATTGGGGTTCGAATCCCAATCGGGTGGACTGAGGGTGGTTTTAATAAACGGTTTTAACTCTCTTTGCACGAAAAAGCGGGTACATTTCTCAACCTTCTTCATACCAAACACATTAGCATAGTTAGTAAGCATGCATGTAACCCAAATGAATAATAAAACACGGTGTTAAAGAAAAAAAGTTTAAAGTTTGTGATTTTCTGCTTTGAAAAGTTAAAAGGTGACCTGGCGGTCTAGGGGTAAGGTGTCAGACTTCTATGCTGGCGGCCGGGGTTCAATCCCCGGTCCCGGCACAGATTTATCTGATTACCAAACCCTTCCTTCACCTCTGACAAGACAACTTGTGAATGTGTGGAATGCCAGGCCTCCACCATGGTTCGGATTCCACGTTAAACTGTAGGTCCTTCATTTCATCTCACAATCAACCTACCATTACACATTAGCGTAAGTGCGTATAACCCGAACGGGTAATAAGACGGGGTGCTAATAATAATAATAATAATAATAATAATAATAATAATAATAATAATAATAATGAAAAGTTAAAAAATATATGTGTATTGGTTGATCGTTAAGCTCCAACTGCCCGGTAAACGCAAGGTAGCTAGTATAGGAGCATATAATGGGTCTTCGGGAATTGAATGGGGTTCACAACAAAAAATTTGTTGGGAACTGCTTTTTCCTCTTCCCCCGTTTGTTCTCCTACTCCCAGACAACTCCTCCCGGGAACGCTATAAGCCCACCAGTTTCTGGCGTTATCGACTATTCTAGAGTCTTAAAGTGTCACCTTGGTTGATTTCTTAAAGGATGTCGTACCGTAAAGCGAAGGAGGTACTGTCATCGGAAACAAACTCCTCCAGTCTTGGCAGCGAAGACTCGGAAGATAAAATCATGACCGCGAACGAGGTCAATCTCACGGGGACCTCCCAGTCCAACGCGACAGATGGCTCTGACGAAACGAAGAGGGGTAGACTAGGGGTGAAATCCCCAAAACCATCGGACGGGGATCGTACCCCGGAAGAAGATCATAAGGACGAGAAAGACGACGTCTTCGTGGAGGATGCTGTTCAGTTGAGAGAGAAGGTAATTTATTAACATTCATATTTATATTTGCAGTCGAGGTCCTTTGGTGGTCAAATGGTCGCCGCGAAAGAATGGATTCTCAATTATGGGAGATGGGGTTCAAATTCCGGTCGGACATACTAAGGGGGAGATTTCCTAATTGATTTTAACACTTTTTCTTCAAGAAAATGTGGGTACATTTGTTTTAAATTCAACCTTCCTGCATATTACATTAACGTGATTAGTATAAATTATATAACCCAAACATGGCGACAAAAAAAAAAAGTCAAAGTGGTCTTATAAGGAACAATAATACATACATTCACATTAGGAAGCATTAGGATAAATGTCAACCTCTGTAGTCTTAGGGTAAAGTTCTCACCTCAGGACCCGATATTCGTGGGTTAAGACTCAGACGGGGTTGACGGGTTATCTTGAGCGATAAAAATCCGTAGCAAGATTTCCGTCGGGAGGAAAGAAAGTAAAACCGTTGGCTCCATGACGATTGGGGCATTTAAAAGAACCATGGAATTTATGTGAAGATATCTTTCTCGGCAAATTTGACAGGATCTTTAGATATCGCTAATGGAAGTTATTATTTGCTGATATAATCAGTCGATTCCAAACGTGTTCGTTAAATACTCAAATAATAATAATAATTCTTAAAATAACTGGCACGACACAATCGCAAAAAAAATGTTTTCATAATCTATATTGTAGCTTCAAAGACAATTTTATAAAATATGTTTTTGGTGCAGTTTATTCTAATTATGCTTATCCTGTCAACACTCAACGACACGCCACTGTTTAAGTAAATGCCAGATGCAGCCCCTACCTATCCCGTACAGCTGCACCTGTGGTTGTTATTTTCAGAATCTCGTTCGGGACGACCTCTTCAGACGCCGCAAACAGATGATACGTCAGTCGTCAGCCAAGAGCCTTCAGTTGAATCCGATACCGCGTCCCGACTTCGACCCTTACTACGTGGAGAGTTCCGGCACGACCACCTCAAGACACAGGGCGTCTCACGGCAAGATGAAAGGGGAAGGGACCATACCCTACACCCTGGGACAGCCGAACAAACCGGCCAGGGTAAGGCTTGATTCACATGATTCGCCTAAAACTGAGAGCAGCAATTCGCTTACACGCACACACCCACTTTGGTGGCCAAAGGGTCTAACGCGCTACTCTCACATAAGACTAGACTGCCCATGACGGGGAGATCGAGGTTCGAATCTCAGTCGGGTGTACAGTGTTTTTTTATCCAAAAATAGTTTTTCACTTTGCCTCCATAAAAATGCGGATACACTTCCTATAAATATAACTTTCCTGATCCTTAAAATAACTAGCGTAGTTGGTACACAGGTGTATAGCCCGAACAGGTAGAAGACGTGAAACAAAACAAAAAAAATCGCACGCTACACTTAATATCCCCTCTGAAGGAACAGCAGTTGTCATGAAGAAAATATCTATCTTCGCTCTTTCTTTATTAACAGTTGCCAGATTTTCAGTCTTTTCGTTATGTTAAAATATGGTGGCTTTCTGCGATAAAAAAAAAAGCTCTGGCAACGTTGGAAATACAGCGTTGTCAAATTTATAATATTTTTAGGTGATATCTTCCACGGGAAAAATACATAATGACAACGTTTTTTATCCACAGTATCCCTTAGAGATTTTAATATCCAGTGTAGCAGAAACCTATGTTGACCCATAATGCTTTGAAACACAAATTAGAAACATATGACACTGCCGACTTAAATATTTATCCATCCCATAGAAAAGAAAATAAGATTGATATCACAATGGATGTTTTATTGACACTGTGTTGTGGGGTGAAACCAATGAAAACAATATTCTTTAAATTTAAAAATGACACCTAGACATGGGAATCGAACCTGTGAATCTTGTCTTAGTACGCCGATGTTCTAATCATTGAGTTATCCATGCTTCATATTTTAAGGCAGAGTCTTTAGCGTGTGGGAATCTACAGCTACATATGTGAGATCCATTGAGATCACGAGCTACCAGATAACGGAGCCATCTTCGACTAGGTGGTTGGCGTTTTTCTGCCAATTGTACGAATGCACATGTAATTATGTATTAAATAGCCAAGCTATTATGTTTGTTAATTACTAATCAAGAATGACACAGAAGCTTCTCATTTAACGAATAATTTTTTTAAATCATTTCACAACAGTAGGTGCAGCTGTATTCTAATATCTCATTTTGCAGGTGCATGTGCATAGATTGACTGGTTTACATTTGAAATACATTGATTTTCCAAAGTTGATGTCACGCAGAAAAAATAAAACTGACGTTCTTTAAGATCTCCCCGAACAGACAACGCTGATAAGACTTAAATCTCTTGATTGCCTAGAGCGCGTCGTTACGTGATTAGGTTAATGCTAGGATTTTTTTTTCTCAAACTATTTTGTTTTTAATTTTTTTAAATTGTTTTTCAAACCAATGGTTAAGAAATATTTCTTCATAAATTGTGTTATTTTAACACTTTGGCATATTTTTTTGATCCAAAATTTTATTTGGATGTGTGCTATAAAATTGAGTCAAAGCCCAAATTTACCAATACCAAATCTTGAAAAAAAAAATTAGGGGGTGATATAAAATAAAAATAGTAACTAAACGTTAACTCTTTTTTTTTTACAATAATTCATTCATGATAACATTCATACTTAGTTAAGTGTTAAATTAATGTTATGGTGACAATTTAGCAAGTTCGTACTATAATTATGCAGGGGCCGAACCACCATCAATAAACAGTAAAAGGTCGGGGTGAAAATCTCCAAAATCCTACCTTACCAGACGCTACACCACAAGTGTAAATAATTAATGTGTTTGAGACGAAGGGGTTGAAAGCCGTAATGCAATTTTATTTTCTTAGACTAATGACTGCACTTACTTTGAATATTGCAACATAAACATGTTGATGCCAACAGTCAGATATTATTTGATTCGATCAATTAGCTATCGCGTTAAAATTGCTGATAATGGCTTTTTAATTCCCTTCGGTATTAGCTGCCGGTGGAGTGATAAGTAGATTTGGAGTATTTGCAAATCCTTGTCGATCTCTCTTTGTAGATAATAATATGATTGATTTACTACTGATTACAAAAATATTATCTTTGATTAAGGTAAACCTCTAGAAAGGTACGAACTCTACAATCCGTTTTCTCACTCTCGTAATAGCTTTGTTCTTTTTTTTAATAGCTAGTCTTACTAATAAATAATAATAATACTTAGCACCGCGTCTTACTAATCGTTCGGGCTAAACGATTATGTCCTAATTACGCTAAAGGGTTGGAATTGGTCAGGTTTAATATAGAGGAAGTAAACCCGCATTTGTATGGAGGGAGAGTGGAAAAACGTTTAGGAGCCCCCCCCTCCCCCAGTCCACCCAAGCAAGATTCAAACCTCGATCTCCCCGTCATTGACAGTCCAGCTCAACACGAAACTAGCGCGTTAGCTAACTATGCCACCGAGGTGTGTAGTTAGTCCTAATTCCCGTTTGGTTTATACGCCTATGTACTGAGTACGATGTGTTAAGGATAAGGAAGGATGCATTTAGAGGAAATGTACCTGCATTTTAGTGGAGGATGAGTGTAAAACCGTTTAGGTAAGTCACCCTGAGTACTTCCAAACAGGATTCTATCCCAAAGAAGGAATATTAAAACCAGAGTGATAAATCATATTTAAAAAACACCCAAAATGCACTAAACACCATCAATCTTAAAATCTAGTTTTTTGCGAGTCTGACACTTCAAAGTCATGTGACCAACGGAACTAGTGTACGGTACTTGAACCACATTATCGTGCTCAACAAGGACTTTAGTATAGTCTCAGTAAAAAGGTGATATTAATTGTAATAAAATTTCAACTTTAAGGAAGGCTTTTTATCAAAACAAAATAAAATTGTACATACTAGTCTTAAGTTTCTGGACAATTTGACAACCATTATTTTGAATTATTACTATACTATATATTGACTGTGGTCTTACTAGTAGAAACTTAAATTTTCTCTTTTAGTAGTAAATAATAAAGGGGGTATAGTTTTTGAGCTAATGTATTGGCATTCGCCTTGGATGAGGTTGAGAATCACGTGTAGTAATGCAAATAAAAACAACCCAAGGACATTGCAAAGAGTGTCAAAGTCCATCCTGCCTAGTGGGCTAGTTATTCTACCGTTCACTTAGCTCTGATAACAGGCATAGGGCTATATTTTGAGAAAAGTCACCAGAACTTGCCCGGATAGAGAATAAACAAATCACAGTGCACCCGATAAGTACTGAACCAATGGCGTTTCATGTCAAAAGAAGGACTGTAAACCACTCAGCCAACCTTACTGATTGACCATACATGTTTGTTGTTGTATTGCATCTACAGTAGCCCCGTGGCTTCTTTGGTGCTGACTGACAGCTCACAGCTGACTTCTGACGGTCAGAAGTGACAGCTGCTTAACACGTGTGTTTGCAGATCATGTGGTTCTGCGTAGGGATACATAATTTGGTTTGGTAACTTTTCAAAGCCGTCAGCTGTCAGCTGTGAACTGTCAGTCAGCACCAAAGAAGCCATGTGGCTACTGTAACTACTCATCGGGGATGTCCACATATTTACACTAAGAAAGACGGGTAGAGTTTTAGAGGTAGCACGACCACATTATCTTGGAAAGCTAGAAATTAATAATTTAGAGGAAAGCACATCAGTACACTTTACCTGGATTATATCCCAAAAAATTTCACCAATGGTAGACTATAGACTAGACGAGACTGACGCCTTTATCTGAGTTGCCAGCAGTGCGGATATTCTAGCTTGTTTAAGGTGAGATGGGAGGGAACGCGAGAAAAATTGAGTTGTTTTTTGCAGTTTTTATGGCAAACATTATTTGGCTAAAATAAATAAAATATTGCTCCAGTACGATTATTGAATTTAATTTTCTTCACATGGTGATCTCAAATTTTCTTGAATATCTGTCAAGGGTGTTCTGGAATGTAATATCAACATTTTATCATCATTTAAAAAGTTTGTTAGATAATATCACTATGTTCATGACAGATATTCAATTAATGGTTATATCAACACGTGAAGAAAATTAAACTCTTATGTTTGTACTGGAGAAATATTGTATTTATTTTTGAAAAAAAAAAGTTTTTCAATAAAAATTTCAATACCAATGCCCTTTTCTCGCGTCCCTTCCCACCCCACCTTAATACCCAGTTTATAAAGGACAAGATTACTTAGTTCATACTTCAATAAAGAGATTAGATTTCGCTTGGACGAGTTTAAGTTACTTCACTTACTTGTATTTTTTGGTTTGTTTATTTATTTGTTCGTGGATTAAGCCAATTAACTTTGGATTTACTTGTTTTAGTCCTTTTATTCTCGGTGTTTACAATGTATCATTGGAAGGTCTTTACAATCGTTCTACGAATTTAATAAGGAGCTATTTGGCGAGACTACAATAAAAATAGTCTGTTTTTACTTTATCTGATCCCATGATAAATAAGTTACTGGTCCATTAAAAGACTCAAACCACTAATATATCCTGATCGCAATAATAACAAAGTTCATAGGGATACCTCTATGATGGGAGGCTACTGTTGTTTTTTAAAAGGGCGTTCAAAACAAACTATAGGAAAAAAAATTTGTTGCAATCATTTTTAAGTACAAAAAATGTGCAGTGTAAATTATCCTGCATGATAGTATAAATTAATAAAATAGTTTCATTTTAACATGAAAGAAGTGTACTTGGTGAATATTAGTGTTATGACAGGTCGCCAGTTCATTGAGGATTAGAGATCGCAAACATTTAAATAAATTCGTAAGATATGTACTATTCTCAAAATAATTTAATTACATAAGATGGTTACAGTAAAATCGCGTTAGAGAGAACCCTATCAGTCCAAAATTCTTGATAATCCAATCCAAACACACTTTTTGGAAAACGGGAGGAAGAAAATTAAGTCAAATGAATAATATTTTATCGGTTAACAAGATCAAAGTTAAAAGATAATTGTAAACGGTTTGATTAGATTTGGTTAGGTTATGTTAGGTAATGTTATGGATGTAAATCTGTTGGTGACCTCTAGGCTTCCAACACATTATCATATATATATATATATTTAGTAGTATGGTACTAGAAATGGTATTAGGATGGTGCAACATTTGGTGCTATGGAAATATATATTTAATAAACTGACCAGTTTAGTGACATCGTTGTGGCATAACAGGGCAGTGTGCCTGTCTTTAACGTTGGTGCCTAGTTCTGATTGTGAATTTGTCTGTAGGTCCCTAGAGATGGTAATAGAACGGTTCTTCAGCTGGTACTTCCTCCAGGTGTCGTCAACAAGCAAGGTGGATTTCGGAGAACTCATAGTCTCGCCGATTTCAGTACTCTTGGTGAGTACTGAGGGGGGGTTGAAAGCAAATACACGAGGTTACTCGTATCTCCTGGTGAAAAAAAAAAACTATACAAGTTGTAGGGAATGCCAGGATAAGTATTTCCGCTCAATGTGCTTGGGGAGGATGACGCAAAATGGCGGCCCTATGATACGTCACAGTTGGAAATGTATGCACCTGGTAAGTAGGCAACTCATCCATCTTCAGCACAAACAAGTGTAATGTGGTGTAAAACATGACTAGTAAGTAACAACTAACAGGCACCATCGTGTGTGTCAGAGTGAGGGAGATGTGGGGGATCCCTGTGTTGGTCTGCGTGGCGTACTGCATGTGTTGCCTACCCCTCCCCCCCCTTTCACCCCCAGGCGCATACAGCTCCAACTTTGACATCTAATGATACAGCCATTTGGCGTCACTGACTCCAAGTTCATTACAAGGGAAATATTTTTCTCCTCACACCCTAAAACCTGGTTGTTATCAAAGAATGTGCCGCAAATTTTTGGACGCTATCTTATTGTTGATAAAAAGAAAATAGCACTGCGTCTTAATACCATTCGTGTTATATACCCTTACGTACTAATTACGATAATGGTTCTGTGAATTGAGAATAATATATTAATAGGAAGTGTGCATGCATTTGCATGGAAAACCAGCCTGGAAAAAACACCCTTGGTACACTCGAAAGAGATTCGAACCTCGATCGCACCGTCATCGGTAGTCTAGTCTAGTTGGCAAGGGTAGCGCGTTAGACCACGCGACCACCAAAGCGTGTAATGAAATGGTTAAAAATAGTTATATTTAATATATTATTAATTTTTTTAATAGGAGAAAAATGTTCAAATACCTTAGTCTATTTATATTCCTGGGAATTTAATGGGTTACAATCAAATTTTTAAGTAATTAATGATAATTAATCTTGTTTCTTAAATAAAAAGTTCAATTCGTGATCGAGTAAAGGACGAAAACACATTTCCTGCTCAACTGAGTGAAATCTCTCTGCTCATGTTCACTCCAGAGTAGCCAGTAGTGTCGATAAATTGCACCTTTAGTGTGCCGTGAGGGCTCACAACAAATAATAAGTGTGCCGTGGGCAAACAAAGTTTGAAAACCACTGTGTCTAAGATATCTTTCTTGCAATACACTTAATCGCCAATGACGGGGGAAGATCGGGGATCGGGGTTCAAATCCTAGTTTGGTGTGGTGAATATTTTTTTCCTCCTGAATGTTTTTCAACTCTCCCTCCACGCAAGTGTGTATAAGCCTCACCTTGTATACATTAGTGTAGGAATTAGTATATTGGCGTATAACCCGAACGAGTAGTAAGATAATAAAATTTAAAAAAATACGAGAGAACAGTTGTCAGTTGGACTGCTCGTTACTGCACAGGCGCTCCTTATAACGCTGCCGTCAGCGGCATCAAGTCTGTGCCTGTCAGCGCCAGTAGCAGTCAGCAAGACCTAGCGCCTCGCGTCAGCCCACAACAGCAGTTCGCTTACGTCAACCCCGTCATGAGCATGTCCGCCTCGGAACCGGACCTGGACCTGTATAACCAAAACACCTTCACCGGCCCAGGGTCCCTCACGGGGCTCAGCAACTACAAGGCGGACTTTGAAGAGGACCCTCCTCCGACCAGTCCTGAAGAGAAGAGTCAGGTATTCAGGTAAATTTTTTTTAGCGCCACGTCTTATTACCCGTTCGGCTTATCCGCTTATGTAATATTTAAGATAATAGTTTTAAGGATTAGGAAGTTTATACTTAGAGGAAGTGTAGTCGAATTTGCGTGGAAGCAGAGTGGGAAACATTTTTGGAATAACAACCCTCAGTATACGCGAACGAGATTCGAACCTCTATAACCCCGTCATTGGAAGTCTATTCAGGTGACTCGTCTGAATAAAGCAGGCTTCAACTTATTTAATTTCTCTAGACCCATTGGAGAGAGGAATTATTGTGATCGTAAAAAAAATTGAGATTTTGATGGATGATAAGGTTCATGGCCACTTGAGACCGAAAAAGTTGTTTTCGTGAAGCCATCTGTCTGTCTGTGTCTGTACCTCTGAATAGAGCTGAAACCATTTTACGATCAGATTAAAAATATGTAGCTAGGGTTTTCATAAGGTTACCCCTAAGGATTCTTTAAATTAACCATCCAACCCTAAAACTAAGGGTAGCTTATTCATGAGCAAAAAGAAAAAAATATCGATTTTATCCTTACTAAGGGCTAGGGGTGCAAGCGAGCTATACTAACCGAGTGGCCGCCACTATTAGCAATGTTAGTGCCCTCATTTGCAGATAGAGGGTGTCATATTATCAGCACAACGAACCATCCAGCCGTTTATCTCAGTTTTCTAGACAAGGACCGCCAGTTCTTTATTCAATTGTCCTCACGAGGCTGAGTTTGACCCCGTTCCAGAGCAACTATTAGTATTATTAGCATCGCGTCTTACTACCCGTTCGGGCTACACGCATTTGCCCTAATGTATAACGGTAGGGTGATTGTGAGATGAAATGTAGGACCTATAGTTTAACGTGGAATCCGAACCACGGTGGAGGCCTGGCATTCCCCACATTCACAAGTTGTGATTAATACATGTCTTGTCAGAGGGGAAGGAAGGGTTTGGTAATTAGATAAATCTATGCCGGGACCGAGGATTGAACCCTCGACCCCAGGACAGAAGTTTGACACCTTACCTCTAGACCACCAGGTCACCTTGTGGCACACTTGAAATATCTAATGGTTGAATTATAAATATTTATATAATGAGGTCATGCTTATATTTAATAGGCATTAATTTGATTGATAAAAATATGTATAAATATATATTTATAATACTAAATTGTTTTGCGAAAATGTGCGTTTGTAGGACATTATTAAATGGATGGGATTATTAATAAATCGTTGGCCTGCTGTGCATTTTTTTATAACAGCTTCTTACTACCCGTTCAGTTTATACGCTTGTGTATTAGTTACTCTAATGGCTTTAGGGACGAATAACGCTATATTTTTAGGTAGTGTACCCACTCGCATGGAGGTTGGGTGGAAAACCATGTTGAAAAACCACGTTGGAAAAATCTCCCCAAACACATCCGACCGAGATTTGAAACTTGATATCCCTTTAATCGTCACTCTATTCTATTGCGAGAGTAGCGTGTTAGACCACGCGGCCACCGAAGTGGGCCGGTGCAAATTGATAATTATATTTGACCCTTATGGTGAAAAAACATTGGAGCACCCTGCCTCAAAGCTATGAACCAAGGTCAAATCTCTAATTTGGCACTGCAATGTTAGTTTATGTTGACATTAAATTAATTGACGACTACACAGAACTAGGGATGTAGTATCGACAGAAAACTATCGATATTGTACTAATTATAAGTATTGGAAGAAAACTATCGATAACAGTAAATATCGATATCAAAATTTTAATATGTAAAAATGGTTTTTTAGCTGACATTACTAATTTAAACTTTTGCAACATAATCGTATTTTCATATTTACTTAAACACTGAAAATTATAATTATTAAGCTCTACAAAAGCTTTTGTTAGGTTTTTGATGACCATGCTCATTGATAGGGGAAGGGGTAGTAGGACTGGTCACCACTCGGTCAGGTATCTAGCTGTATTTCTAAACAAAGACGAAAGAACAGTTATGAATTATGATGAACTAAGAGAGTTCGAATTCTAAAGTTCTTCTTGCTTGTCATGCAGAAAATGAGGAAGAATTGAGAAATATAATTTGTTCTTCCTCCACCGTCCACTCTTGTAAACATTTAAACCCTGCATGAGTGAAGATAACAAAGAGTTGTTTATTTCGATACCCGAGTGTGGGTACTAATATCAGTAAAAGTGTAGAGCAAAAAATGCCAGTGTCGAAAGGAAAATATCGATATTAGTAAAGTATTGGTACTTTTTCCACATAACTACATAGAACTAGTAAAATCAGCGATAAAGTTGGTTTTACTATTCAGCGGCCCTTTAGTTTTGTAGATTACCGTGAGTATTTAAAAGTAGATCATGTGTAAACTTAAGTAAAAATTATATACTATTATTTGTTTAAATCTTCAAGAGCTTGTATAAGCTTAATGAGGGTTTACTTAAGTCTTTAAACTTATTTTAATCAGACATTTAACAGGTTTAACCTTTGATAAACGCATGAAATATAGAGCTTAAAACTTTTTCTTTTTCTTTAGGCAAAATGAAAGTATTGAAAGGTTTTAAGGAAATCTTTTAGTTTTAAATTATTATTAGCACCGCGTCTTACTACGCGTTCGGGTTATACGTACTTACGCTAATGTGCAATGGTATGGTGATTGTGAGATGAAATGAAGGACCTACAGTTTAACGGGGAATCCAAACCACGGTGGAGGCCTGGCATTCCTCACATTCACAAGTAGTTTTAAAGAATACCCCCTAATTACTCTCATGAAACAAGACATCTTTAACTTCAATATAAAGATTAACAAGAAAAGTCTAAAAATAAAAGTGTTAACGTTTCAGTCAATTAAACTGTGTGTCATAGCAACCCCCTTCCCATGGATTGTATTTTAGGTTATAAGTGCAAATATTATTTTTATTATATGGCAAACAAAGTAGAACTTTTTTTTACAACTGCAATTTAAGCTTGAATGTAGCTATAATACATTCCTAAAAACTGTTTTGATACGAATGAAAGCTTAGGCCCTTGAAATTATTTTAAAGGGCACTTTGCCCTTTAAATAATTAGAAATTATATAATTTAAGTTGCATCAGAAGAGAGAGAAAGTATTTTTACAGTTTTTTATAGAATTGAAATTTGTTGGCTAAGACATATAAAATATTAATCCAGTAGCAACATAGTTTAGTTTTCTGCACATGCTAATATCAACAGATCTTGAATATTTGTTAAGGGTGTCCTGGAATGTTGTCAAAACGTTTTAAATAATGATAAAAAGTTATGACAAAATTCCAGGACACCCTTAACAGATATTCAATATCTGTTGATATTAGCATGTGCAGAAAACTAAACTCTCTGTTGCTACTAGAGAAATATTTGATTTATTTTGGCCAAAAAAATGTAATGCTCTAAAAACTGTAAAATTACTCACACTCCCTTCTGCTACACCTTAATTGTATCCTCTTTTTCTTAAAAAATCCCCTAACGATGGAAAATGTATTTATTTAAGTCTATATCTACGAAACAAATGACTGTAGTGTTATCGAAAATTCATTCTAGCCATTAGCGTTTCATAATTTAAAAATAACTTTGTTTTTTTTATTTGATTTTCAGTGGCGTTCTTGTGTATACTATGAGCTTAATTTATGGGATCCTTCTTGTCGTCCTTGGGCTTTTCTTATACTTAGCAGACGTTTCCACATCATTCAGAGGATTAGCGGCGGTAAGCTACTATATACCTCAGGGGAAAAGTTATATTTCTTATCATTATTATTATTATTATTATTATTATTAGCACCTCTTCTTACTACCCGTTTGAGTTATACGCACTTACGCTAATGTGTAATGGTAGGGTGATTGTGAGATGAAATGAAGGACCTGCAGTTTAACGTGGGATCCGAACCACGGTGGAGGCCTGGTATTCCCCACATTCACAAGATGTCTTGTCAGAGGTGAAGGAAGGGTTTGGTAATCAGATAAATCTGTGCCGGGACCAAGTATTGAACCTCGGACCCTCAGCACAGAAGTTTTGACAACTTACCCCCTAGACTGCCAGGTCACTTATTTCTTATCGCAAAAGCATTCTAGCAGTAATTACGTTCAGAAACCTGTATTGAAAAAGAAAGTAATGCAAATGTATTTTTAAAATTTTACGGATAGTCTTTTTTCGATGTTCATATTTTCACTAACCGGATAGGGAAGGTGAAATTTAGAGGAAACTTAGCTTAGGCTATTTGATTCAAATGCAGATATCATTTATGCATTTTAGTGAGGATCACACCATCTAGATATCATAGTCTTAAAATTGAAAAATGACACCTGGATACGGGAATCGAACCTGGGACCTTCGGCTTAGTACGCCAATCCTCTTACAACTGAGCTACCCAGGATTCGTCCCGTGCCCATGGTCATTCTTCACTATTCACTCATAGTTTAAGGCAGAGTCTATGATGGACGTGCGGAATCGGCTATAGTTTAAGGCAGAGTCTATGATGGACGTGCGGAATCGGCTACAAATGTGTGATTAATTAATATCACGAGCTATCAGATAACGCAGCCACCTACGACTCGGTAATTGGCTTTATATTGCAGCCATTTGACTGTTATTATAATTGTACGGGATAGCTCAGTGGTAAGAGTATTGGCGTACTAAGCCGAAGGTCCCGGGTTCGATTCCCGTGTTCAGGTGTCATTTTTCAATTTTTAGAATATGTTAACTGCATTTGCATGGAGGAAAATGGAGAAACCATTTAGGGAAAACCACCTAGGTGCACCAGGCTGAAGTTCAAACCCAAACCTCCCCGTCCAATGACATGTCAGACAAGACGAGGTTGACGTATTTGCCTTTTAAATGTTATTGAAAGGTTACATTTTATTTGTTTATACATAATATATTGTCGTAGGTTGGCATCTTATTTCTGAAAAATGAACAAGTCTGACGTAATCCAAACCGCTATAGTCATTTGTAACTACATCAGCTGTCACAAGAAAACCTTTTTTTTAGCACCGTCTCTTACTACCTGTTCGGGTCATACGCTTATATACTAACTACGCTAATGGTTTTAGGTGTTATTAAGTTATATTGTATAGGAAGTGTACCTGAATTTGCGTTGAAGGAGAATGGAAACTCATTTTGAAAAAAAAAAAACACTCAGTTCACTCGACCGAGATTTGAAGCTTGATCTGATCTTCCGTCATCGGCAGTCTATTTCAACACGAGGGTAGCGCGTTAGACCACGCAGCCACCGAAGTGAGTGCAAACATGTTCTTATTGTTTCTAAATGGGTTGTACCTACTTGCGAAGAAACTATTGATAATGATGACGAGCTAAACGCAGGGAAGATACTATTTTTTTAAATATATAAACATTGTGTCTTGGCCATATTGAAGGGTCTTGAGGAGTGGTATTGAACAACAAAGTATTTAGTAATAACTTTTTAAGCGTGTATTTTCATTAATATATTTAAAATAACTATTCTTTGATCATTTAACTAAAGTAATGATCATGGGCGGTTTTTTTTTAGCAAAACAAATCTAAATTGGTTGAATCCTACAATTCTTGAATCCAAACCTCGAATCCGAATCTTAAATTTTCTTTCTCATCTTAAATGCAAATTCAGATCCTCGGGTGGTAACGCCCTACTTTCACAGTAGACTAGACTTCCAATTACGGGGAGATTGAGGTTCGAATCTCAGTCAGGTATTTTGAGGGTGGTTTTATCTACAAAAATGCGGGTACATTTCTTATCAATATAATCTTCCTCATCCCTAAAACCATTAACGTAATTAGTACATAAGCGTAAAGGCCAAATGGGAAGAGAGTCTATAAGGGGTCAGTCTTCTAGTGTCCTGCATACTACCGCTGCCTGGTCGCTGTTTAGTCTGCAAGAATATTCCGAGCACGGAGTATCTGTGTTACACGGGGGATCTCCTCCCTTATACCCCCCAACCCCTCACCCCCCAACTTCTCAAAAGTCTAGTGATCCACAAGTCACGTTATAATCAAAGAACTGTGAGCCATTGTTTGCAATTATAAACGTAATATCCAGGCTACACTGTATATAATCGCTGAGGCAACTGATGGTTACTATTGGGGGAAACAGCGTTGTCATTCTCTCGTTTTCGTGTGGTCAATCTCCTCTCAAATATAGAACAAGTTTCACAACGCTGGTTAGTCTAGGTTGCCAATAGCTCATAGCCCCAGTACACCGTCAACACACATAACTGAGAGTGAGGAGATTTGGCAACAGTTAGCCGAGAGAGAACGAAGATAAAGCTTTTCTCCCAGTTCCCTCGGCAATTATATTGGGTGAAGGTCATTGGGTTTAGGTCAACGAGAGGACTGCCGAGTGTTAGGACATGGACAGTAGTGGGGAACGTCCTTAAATAGCTCTATCTAAACTTGTTCAACTACATCACACCCTGTATATTTTAATTAGTTCCTACTTATCAAAACCGCTATTAGTGAACCCACACACTACTATTTGACGTTACCTAAACCAACCCACTTAGCCATCCTGCCAGATTTACCCACGGGGTTGAAGAGTAATAATATTATAATATATATTACATAATAAATAAATAATATATATAAACGATTATTTTTATTTTCCAGATTTACAACATCTATCTCGTCTGCGTGAGTTTCTTCTATCTGATCTTCCTCTACACGGACATTTCTAGGTACCACCAAAAACTTGTGACCAAAGAGAAATACGAAAGAAGACGTGAAGGTAAGCTGGACAGCTATTTGTCTTTTGTGCAAAAATGTACTTGAAATACTAATTAAAAACACCGTTCCTGGGGTAATTAAAGCTAAGTGGTTAAATGGGTTTTAAGGAGAATCTAGTTTATTTGTTAAACTTAATTGAAAATGTTATTTAAATAAAGACAAGGACCTTAATAACTATTTTATGGCTTTCTATGACTTGTAGAATTGAGTTCCCAGTAAATCAAGATTACAATAACAGGTTAAGATTTTTTTTTTTTTGCACCGTGCCTCAGTACTACCCGTTCGGCTTATGTACTAATTACGTTAATCGTTTTAAGGATGAGGAATATTATATTTATAAGAAATGTACCCGGATTTAACGGAAGGAGATTGTAAAACACATTTTGTAAAAATCACCCTCAAACCACCTGACTGAGATTCGAACCTCGATCTCCCCGTCATTGGCAGTCTAGTCTACTACGAAAGTAGGGCGTTACCACCGAGGATCCGAATTTGCATTCGAGTTAATTTTTTCTCGCTTTAGGTTCAGATTTGAGGTTTAGATTCAAGAACTGTAGGATTCAATCCATTTAGATTTTTTTGCTAAAAAAAAACCCCGCCTATAATCATAACTTTAGTTAAGTGATCAAAGAATAGTTATTTGAAATATATAAATGAAAATATAAGCTTACAAGATTATGTCTAAATCCTTTGTATTCCAATACCACTCCTTAAGGACTCTATGGAGTACGAATTGTTTTATCTATATTGTCTACTCATCTATGTATTGTAAAAATAAATTCTGGATATATTAAAGATTATGAATTAAGGACCTCGTGAATAGGTTTTAGTTGAACTAGGCCTTTCTTTGTAAGTTTTAACTTGGTTAGTAAACTTTTTACGTGGAATGGTAAGGGAAAACTAGTTGAGCACAGTATTTTTACAGTCTTTACGGGCAAAACTTTTTTTGTTAATCGGCAGCAGTTTATTTATTCTGTGCCATAATATTAATAGAATATGTACTTAAAATAAGCGCCAGGCAGATGTTGGAATCTTATGGGTTTGAGATGTGCTCACCCTTGTAGCGGTTGCCGGTCAAAGGTTGGGGGTAAAGGGGTGTTTCCCAGTTTTCTGTTGATGAGAGGGAACGATGGTGGGCATGATATCGTCGCTTCCTAAATTGCTCGTTGAGCACGTTATAAATGCGTGGCTACTCTCGAAGGACACATATACGACGGGTCAGAGGAGCCTCGCAAGAGGTATCTCTTCGCCGGATGAGGGGATGCCATACATTTATACAGTCAGTGAATTTCCACTTTGAAAAATTTGACCTATATAAGGTGTCAAACTATAGTATGATTTTGATAGGAAGAACAGTAGAAGTTAGTTACTAAAGTTACTAAAACAATGTTAATATATTCATACATAAAGTCATGTCATTTGCAGATGTTAATTTTGATAGATATTATCAATACCTATAAAATAACACAAATAATATAAGACAATATTATCAATGTTGGCCGCAAAGAAATATGTTTTGATTCTCTATACTGTTCTTCCAAACAAAATCAGGGTATAGTTACGTCGTTGTGTCCTTGGTGTTGAAGTCACGTAATGCCCATGACAGTTCTATAAGAACCAAACATATCATAGAAACTAAACCCCCTCAAAAAAGGCATCTTTTAACTCAGGCTCCCGTCTATTGACCCACCGAACAATAATTTATATAAAGCCACTGCCTCATATTATCTAATCAGAGTTGTGTCCTTCATCTCTGTATGTTCCAGAGGCCGAAGTGGAATGTAACGGCTCAACCACTGAAGGCCTCCAGTTCTCCATCCATTTGCCGAAGAAGATGAAAGAACCGGAATATTTACCACTTCATTACAACTTCAACACGGGACGACATGCCGGGAGTTTTTACCTCAAATTGGGGGCGGCTGGTAAGGGAATCAAAAATATGTATACGCGTTCAGTTCCGGTTTATTAGTTGATATACCGGGAATGGGCGATACTTGTTATCTGGTCGCCTCGACGAGTTTACCAAAACGCCAAACCCATTCATATGAGAGATCCAAAACCGCTCACTTTAGTGCGAGCAAGTGTCTTTGTCAGTAGTCGTATAGTATGGTCATATATATATATTCTCAAATCCTCGAGTTTATAATATTCTTAATGATTCAAAGTGTAGTCCCTTGTTTGTATATATACACTACACTTTGAATCCTTAAGAATATTATAAACTCGAGGATTCAATCAAACAAACAAACAAACAAAAAATCAACTTCCAAGTCAATTTTGTTTTAAAGCTCTAATAATACTTGTTAGTTGTTCAGAACAAGTTATAATATAGAATTAACTTAACTACCAGGCCCAAGACCAGTAATTTAACACCTAACTGAATGTTATAATAAATGTATTAAAAAAAGGAATGTTAACATTTAATTACTAGTTCTATTTTATGCTATTCCATTATAATTTATATTTCCTCTTGTGCTCATAATTCTTTCCAAGACTCTGATTCGGGATTTGAAGTTTAATATTGGAGATTTAGATTCGTAAACTAGTAGATCCAAACCAACTCTATTTTTATAGATACTTACGTAAAGCCTATACATAGCTACACTGATATCACCTTTGAACGAATTGAAGGGCTTATGGAGAAAATAATTAACTGTCGCCAAATCTTCTTGCGCTCAGTTATGTCTGAAGGAGATGTGTTGGGCTAGGGATCTGGTGACATCGATGAACTAGTGTTATAAAATGCATCTATATTTGAGAGAATATTGACCACATGAACATAATAGAAGGACAAGACCATTTCCTCAATAGTGACCATTCATTTTCTCAAGAGATTATGATCAGTGCAGGCTTAACGTGGTGTCAACAAGGTAATAAATATGTCCGTACCCTTAAGAGTTCTTCATATAAATAGCATGTTTTGACGTTCTTTCATCCAACTCTGTAAGTATTGAAATCCAAGCCCTCTTAATTGTGACATCATGTAAACGGTCAGTTTTCTCTAAGCAAATGATGCAACGGCAATGATGATGTGGCTCTAATTTATCGATTAAAACAGGAGGTTATGTCAGTGGTAAATTAACTCAGGAAAGATGGTAAGCCTTTTTTGTAAAAGCTATACAAATCAAAAACAAAACTAGCTTCTCTTGACAAGACTATTAGAATATAATTTTCTTAGGAAGAAAATTATCTGAACGCTATAAAAGCTACTATATCTTCTTTCACATCAAGTTATGTGATCTACTGTTCTCACGTTTGATTGACATTAAAAATACCTGTAAAGTAGCACTAGACTAATACTATATTAAAATGCTATCAATGTTGGCCGAAAACCAAAACATTAGTATTCTCAAAATACATCTAGATCAAGGAGTGGACCTTAGGCCTTTGGTTTGTCTCGGTCTTGGTTTATGGCCCAATGATTTAACCTAAGTATATCTGAAACATTATCGAATATGAATAACCCTGTTTTGTTAAATTGTCTAAACTAAGTAAACCGAATGAGAAGTGTAAGTGTTTTATGGACATCTAGAACTAGCCTGAAGAAAGAAAGGGCTAACATGATTTGGGGGGAAGAAATCAGTTTTCCTTGTAGATGATGAAACCTCAAATCTTGGGAGTCAGGCTTGCTGAATATACTGTATTCAATTTTGTTTTGTTTTATCTCATAGTGTTTTGTTTCGGCCATCTCATCCACTGTATCATAGTTCTTGTGTACCACGTGACCTTCTTCTTTTGGGACGATGACCAGTACACCAACTGCGCAAGCGTGGTGACCCTGGTCTTCGACGTGATCTACCCTATTTATTCTTTCTTCCAGCTCTTCTTTATCTTCAAGTACTCTCACGTGAGTCGTTGAGGCAGGGGGAAGGATAGACTGATTTTGAGGGTGGGGTGAGAGGTGGGGGTTGGGGGTCTGCACGCTTAATGTAAACTATTTAGAGGCAAATAATTAAGCTGGGATGGAATTTAATGCTGGCTTAGATCACCGTTTTAACCGTTCTTATAGCAATAAATTGTGTTGAAAACAAAATAAAGAAAATATTGCTCCAGTATATACGTTCATTTTCGTTTTCAACACACAGTTATATCATCATTTCTTAAATATTTGTCATGACCATCGCGTCATTCAACCAGAAACTTTTTAAATGAAGAGAAAATGTTATCACCAACTAGTAGGGTGCTCATTTTAAATATTCAAGAACCATATTACAGTGTGTATAAAGCCAAAATAAACGTACCTACTAAAGTACTATCTAATTTATGGTGTTCAAATATAAATGGTTATACTACTACTACTATTACTATTAGCACCGCGTCTTACTACCCATTCGAGTTATACGCACTTACAATCACCCTACCACTACACATTAGCGTGAGATGAAATGAAGGACCTACAGTTTAACGTGGAATCCGAACCACGGTGGAGGCCTGGCATTCCTCACATTCACAAGATGTCTTATAAGAGGTGAAGGAAGGGTTTGGCAATCAGATAAATCTGTGCTGGGACTGAGGATTGAACCTCGGACACTCTAGCACAGATAAAAAAAACAATGTTGGGGAAGGTTAGGGGAGATGACTTAAAACGTTCATTGCTATAAAAATTATATCAACATAATCATTGAAGTGTTGCGAGGATATGCTAGTAGCTCTATTAAAATTCTTGCTTTGAAGCTCTTTCGGAGATATAGCCGATGTGTTCATCTACTCTCTCTGTCTTTTTGAAAAGGTGATGATTAACCGTTTCGTTCCCATGGCAATCTTCGCTTTGGCCCACTGCATCGCCTCCACCATTTGCTTCTGGATGTGGGCCATAATACGGGAGACGATGGACTACATCAGTACTTACGTCAACAAGAATGACTACGGAGATGTTACGACGGAGCAGCCGCTAACTACGGAGACACCTTTAACTATCCATAGTAGGTACCTTCAAACTCAGGGGCATATCGAGCAGGTGCTAACTACGGGGACACCTTTAACTATCCATAGTAGGTACCTTCAAACTCAGGGCCATACCGAGCAGGTGCTAACTACGGGGACACCTTTAACTATCCATAGTAGGTACCTTCAAACTGAGGGGCATATCGAGCAGGTTCTAACTACGGGGACACCTTTAACTATCCATAGTAGGTACCTTCAAACTCAGGGCCATACCAAGCAGGTGCTAACTACGGGGACACCTTTAACTATCCATAGTAGGTACCTTCAAACTCAGGGCCATACCGAGCTGGTGCTAACTACGGAGACACCTTTAACTATCCATAGTAGGTACCTTCAAACTCAGGGCCATACCGAGCAGGTGCAAAGCACCAAAAACTATCGCAGCTAGTGGCAATCATCTCCACCAATCGATCTATAAACGTAAAGACGTATAAAATGAAAGTAGGTGGTATTACGAATATTTCCACAATTTATGGGTGCACAACTGTTCCCATAGGTAGATTGTTTCTGAGCATGAACCAAAAAACTGTCTTTCTGAAGCCCTGGACACCGTCAAAAAGATTGCTTCAGAATTTTCCAATGTTGTGGTGGTCAAGCATTGTTCGAGTTTTAAAAGTGTTTGGCTATGTAGCAGTTCCGGCCACTTTCATTTGAGGTTTGGCTGGTCATAAGATGTGAACAAGTTGTTTGCTATTGATCAGATTGATTTACAGGGCCTGGATTTTGATGACCTGAAAATTCTAGAAAAATTACTTTAAGATTTAAAACAATAACTTAAAAATATGAAGAAATAAAAAAGCTCGTAATAACTGCACACGAGTAAATTACAAACGCACTTTACAAATTTAAAATGAGATGAAGTATTTAACAACTAAACTATTGCATTTGGCTAGATTTAATATTTATTTACAAATATCTGCTTGAGAAGTAGTAGCTACACTCTTACAACGCAACCCTCTCCAACTTAGTTGTAATGTATCTGCAGGAGTGTGTATTGTACAGCCATACAATCAAAGAGAATACAAAGCTCATTGCCTGAATTATTTTCTCATTCCAATAATTGTGCGTTGAAAAAACTTAGGTTTAAGCATTAATAAAATTTACAAATAAATATATATTATTTCAAATATACTTACTAAACAAAAATTACACTAACCAAGAGAATATTTCTTTAAATTTCAAAATTACAAAAATGGCCTATAAAATATACATATTTACAACAAGAGGATCGCAAACAGAGTTTATTTATGTACTTATGAGCCTTGTATGCGACGAAAAAAGGTTATATGTCATCCAAAATTCAAGCCCTAGTGATTACCCCTAAACTGTTACATTTTTTAACAACCAATATATAATATGTATCATAGAATAGAATTTTCATCCCTCTTAAAGGTATAGATTTTTTTAGCACTACGTTCTTACTACCTGTTCAGGCTATACGCATACATACTAACTACTCTAACGAGAAAGGGATGTGGAGAATTAAATTTAAATGAAGTGTACCCACAATAGCGTGTAGGGAGAATTTAAATACATTTTGGAAATAACACCTTCGTTACATGCGACTGGGATTTGAACCCGGATCTGCATGTCATCGGACGTCTAGCCCAACTCGATAGTGATGGTTTAGATCATGTGGTCACTAAAGCAGGTATAAAGGTATAACTAATAGTGTATGTTTTTATTCCTATTCCATGGCTATACCTACTTTTTCCACCCGTATTGTGAAGGATATAATCATGTTGCAGACGACCACGTGACCAACATGAGATTCTTAAACGAGAGTCTGATAGTCAGCCACTACTGCTACGGTCCTCCACAGATGGCGATCATTAGGGACAACTTTTCTCCTTACCTTTACCCATTCACGATAGAGTACAGCATCATCGTCGGTGAGTTGGATTATGTATTTTTATAAAGTTTTTAGGGAGGCTAGTAAGAGACATGTTACAGTTTATCGCTTGAGCCACACATCTTTTTAGTAGGTTTTAAGTGTCGATATCATCTTGATTAGCATTTTATATAGAACGATACATCTCTCACATAAAAGGTGTGACTCCCACCACATCCCACACGAGCTAATTTGTGGAACTTAATTATATTGGCTCACTCTAGGGGTGTAGCTTCAACCACATGGCACATTACATAAATATGTGCTGCACCCGTGCATGGCCACCCCCACAATTTGCACGAACTCACTGGTTGAAATATACAGCATGCTCTAGGGCGTATTTTAACCAGGCAAGGTTGTTAATACAATCGTGTCGAGTCTAGTGAGTCACTCCTGTGTTTGTCTCTTGGCAGCTGGTATCCTGTACGTGATCTGGCACAACATAGGTCACCAGAACGAGCACGGAGGCGGTGAGGATCACAGCGATGATGAAGCGAGCGCCGGGGCGACGGACCTGCACAGCGACGCGCCTATACATTCCGGTGTAATCTCCAGCAACATGTTCCTCAGCGCCGACTGCCGCTCCTCCAACAAGGGCTTCTTCGCTGGCATGATAGCACTCCTCATCGCAATCGTCAACATCTTACTGCATTTCATATCCATCTCGACGGACGAGTGAGTGTTACTGCCCTTGGTCGACGGATGCGATCGTCATTGCTTGAGGAAAATGTTACGACACGCCCTTTGAAACCTCTTGGTGACCTTGGTTCTAGTTCGTATGCTGGTCAAGGTTGTGATCTCCCTTTAATTTTATATCGACGCCTCTTAAGCCAACTATCTGTCCAGAATATCATTTCTTATTTAATTACTCAAAAATCCGCACCGATTAGCACGTGGACTAAATGTAGATGGTAACTGGTATTTTATGCTGACTGGAAGGTCGAGGTTCGTATCTCGACCAAGTGAACAGGAATATCTGTTTTTACTTTCTCTTGAGTCCCCGAAGACAAAAGTATTGCGATTGTCAAAAGATGTAACTAGAGATTTAGATAAATATCGACGTTTCATGAACCACTTGAAACTGAAAAAGTAGTTTTCTCGATATCGTCTGTGTGTGGAGCCGAAAACATTCCACTAATAGGGTAAACACTTGGTGTATAGGTTTTTCATAAGGTTTCTCTCAAGGATATTTTAGAATTAGATACCCAACCCTAAAATTAAGGGTAGTTTACTGAGGACCAAACAGAGAAAAATTTAATTTTCTCTAAATTTGCTCTATAGATTGATTAAATTTTATATATAGACACTGTTTATCATTATAAACAAGATGAACATTCCCATTTTCTTATGAAAATGACATAGGTAAGTTATATGGGGGAAATTTTCAAATTTTCATTTAAAAAAATTCAACTATTGGATATACTAAATAATTTATCATTGTAATGTTGTAGTAGGTACTATATTAATGATAATAACCTTGCATTTGAAATATATTTTTATAAACCCAATAGTTTCCGAGATACAAGTTAATATTTATACTTTTTAATTCAGGTCTTTGAAAATGAATTCAATTCTTATACTCTTCAGTGGACAAAGAGGTATATTTTCTATTATTTCTATAACATTGTTCCTAGTGCCTAATACCATATAGTAATTAAATAACGGTGTATATTATTTTTGTTATGATCTTTGGTTTGGTGTTTCCACACCAATGTATAGCCTTATTATTTTGTCTCACAAATCTTACGAGTTTTAAGTAAATGTATATTTTAAGATAAAAGCGGGAGAAAGTATATGCAGTGCACCGTTATCATTTATTTTGCATACAAACCAATTCCCACTCTCACTAAAGTATATGCAACCAGATGCATTCTGAATTCCACCTTCCTCGTTTCTACTCAACTACCCTATGAAGATTTTCTCTACCATACGTATATGTTTCAGTGGAATGATAAGGGTTGGAAAATACTTTAACGTGGGCACGTTGCTGGGTTTACTGTTGTCCATGATGATTGCCGTGGTATGGGCGTACTTCGTCTACTTCAGGAAGCTGGATGTGAATCACCATCCCATCTCCCTGTTAGACGATATACTGCTCTTCATCTGCATGCCGGCCTTCTTCCTCTACATCATCGCGAGTTTGGCAGCGACCATTTTCTACGGAGGCATCGTATTTAGTATCGTTCATATCGTGATGGTGAGTGACACACCATCAGTTAAATGCTTCAAAAGTAGTTATTGTAATTTGAGTTTAGGTTAGTTAGAAGATGAAAACTCTCACATTGAGTTTAGATCAGTTAGAAAGTTACCGAGTTGAGCTTAGATCAGTTTTAAGGTTAAAACAAACGAATCCAAAATAGATCAGCTAGAAGATGAAATCTTATACGTTAAGTATAGATCAGTTCAAAGGTAAAATCTACAGAACTGCATAAGTAATGTCAGAGGGTGAAAACTCCCTAAATAACTATAAAATATCAGAAGATGAAAACTCCCTAGATAAGTATATAATATCAGAAGATGAAAACTCCCTAGATAAGTATATAATATCAGCTGGAAGGTTAAAACTCCCGAGCCGAGTATCAGAAGGTGAAAAACCACAAATTGAGTACATGTGTGCTAGAAGGCAAAAAGTCACGATTTGGGTATAGATCTGTTAGACGGTGAAAAGTCACGATTTGGATATAGATTTGTTAGAAGGTGAAAAGTCACGAGTTGGGTATAGATCTGTTAGACAGTGAAAAGTCACGAATTGGGTATAGATCTGTTAGACGGTGAAATTTCACGATTTGAATATAGATCTGTTAGAAGGTGAAATCTCACGATTTGTATATAGATCTGTTAGAAGGTGAAAAGTCACTATTTGGATATAGATTTGTTAGAAGGTGAAATTTCACGATTTGAATATAGATCTGTTAGAAGGTGAAATCTCACGATTTGAATATAGATCTGTTAGAAGGTGAAAAGTCACTATTTGAATATAGATCTGTTAGAAGGTGAAAAGTAACAATTTGGATATAGATTTGTTAGAAGGTGAAAAGTAACGATTTGTATATAGATCTGTATAGACGGTGAAAAGTCACGATTTGGATATAGATTTGTTAGAAGGTGAAATTTCACGATTTGAATATAGATCTGTTAGAAGGTGAAAAGTAACAATTTGGATATAGATTTGTTAGAAGGTGAAAAGTAACGATTTGGATATAGATTTGTTAGAAGGTGAAATTTCACGATTTGAATATAGATCTGTTAGAAGGTGAAATCTCACGATTTGTATATAGATCTGTTAGAAGGTGAAAAGTCAAAGATTTGTTAGAAGGTGAAAAGTAACGATTTGTATATAGATCTGTTAGACGGTGAAAAGTCACGATTTGGATATAGATTTGTTAGACAGTGAAAAGTCACGAGTTGGGTATAGATCTGTTAGACAGTGAAAAGTCACGAATTGGGTATAGATCTGTTAGAAGGTGAACGGCCCCCAAGGTATTCCTTCCCACTGTTCCACTCTTGTCGCCGCAGATCGTGCAAGTGTTGATCCAGACCCCATTCATCATCGACGGTCTGCGCCGCTGCTGCAACTCCCAATCCTTGAGAAAGAGGAAACCAGGCCGCGAGCTGATCACCTTCCTGATCGTGGTGAACGTAGCTATGTGGATCAGCGAGACTTTTGACGTCAAGTCGGTGGACAAGCTCGACCTTCGCTACGATTTCTACGGAAAAGGTCTCTGGTCAATCATCAAGCACGTCACCGTCCCTCTAATAGTGTTCTACAGATTCCACGCCTCCGTCTGTCTCGTCGACATCTGGCAGTCAGCTTATGAGATCGGGGACTGATTCGACACGATGGAATGACTTTTGTTTCCCGTCCCGGTCAGCAGGAACCTTTTTATCGGACAGATTTACTTCAACTGATAGGAACACGCTATGGGGATTTTAATAAACAGATAACAAGTGCGCAAACGCCGATGATTCTTTTGCCCCGAATATTAATGCAGTCCAATTTTCACAAGAAGAGCCTCTTAGAAAAAAAAAATATTTGCATACGCTTGTACAATTAATTTTAAATGACTAGATAAGGTTAGGAGTTCGAATGATCAAAAGGATGGGGATATAACCGCATCAAGTAACATATTCGTAAATTTTAGAAATGACACCTAGATATATTATTATTATTATTAGCACCGCGTCTTATTACCCGTCCGGTTTGTACGCATTTACGCTAATGTGTAATGGTAGGGTGAATGTGAGATGAAATGGAGGACCTACAGTTTAACGTGGAATCCGAACCACGGTGGAAACCTGGCATTCCTCAAATTCACAAGATGTCTTGTCAGAGGTGAAGGAAGGGTTTGGTGATCAGATAAATCTTTGCCGGGACCGAGGATTGAACCCCGGCCGCCAGCATAGAAGTCTGACACCTTACCCCTAGACCACCAGGTCACCCACCTAGATATAAGAATCGAACACTGAATCATTTACTTAGTGCTGTAAGGGTATATCACTTGTTCATTCAGGATACGTCCAATGCTCAAGGTCACTATGCCTTGATAACTTTGAGTGAAGAATTACCTTAGTATCGGACAAATCCTGGATAGCTTAGGGGTTAGACCTTTGACGGGCTAAACCAAGGGTCCCGGGTTCGATTCCCATGTTCAGGTGTTGTTTTTTTTAATTCAAGTATATGTTACCATATTATAAGTGTTATTTTATAGGTATTTTTAATGTATATGGAAAGTGACGGCTGAAAATAACATGACTTGACGTATTAATACGTTAATGTAAATATAGTAGCTTTTCATTTATATAAATCGATGGTATGCACAAGACCTCCAGCGATATTCAGTTCATTAAGGTAGAAATTAAAGGATATGTAAACGCATTTATATGAAAGGAGATTTAAATAAATTTAGTAACAAAAATCTTACCACACGTGGCCAGGTTCCACTCCGGAAAACCAGAGTGGATGAGCTTGACTCTTGGTTCATAAATCTACCAATGTGGTTCACAGATATTTAGTACTTTTTACTACCGCGTCTTACTACCTTTTCAGGTTATACGCATATATGATAATTACTCTAATGGGGTAGGTATGAAGGAGGAAACATATTATAGATACTCTATCTGTATTTGCGTGGAAGGAGAGTAGGAAACCATTGAGGAAAAACCACCCTTAGTAGATATGTAGTTATGACCAGGATTCGAACACCAATATCACCGCCATCAGCAAGCCAGTCTAGCATGAGAGTGACTGACGCCTTAGACCATTTGGTAACTGAAGATGGTGGATATTTAAGTGAAGACATTATAAATAAAACACCCCCACCAGTGGGCACATGGACAAAGGCTTTGATCTCGTTTTGTCTGGTTTAACAGTGACGTAGAGGTCAGAGCTCAAATTTCTGTGGGCCGGATATTTATTAGAACCTGATTTTTATTGTCCATATGGTTTATCAGTATATATTTACACTCATGTGGTAGGGATAGCTAAGGTGGAGTCTATACGAAAGGTACCGTCATTTGCCTGGGGGTAGAGTAAAAAAAAAACCCACCTTAATACACCCAGCCCCCGATCCCCAGATTACCCATCACCGACAAACTAGAACAGATAAGATTGATGTTTTAGTCCACTTAAATCGATGCAGCTAGTGACAAAACTATAATAATTATAACATCCATATTGGGGTAAATTGGGTCTAAATATTAAGGGTTTTACGGCACTAAGTTATATTTTCACAGGGAAAATATAGATAAATATTATTTAATTTGTGATCTTAGGAAAAGTGTTATCATTGTCTCTATTTGTAAAAAAAAAAGTTTTTAATAGACCTACATTTATTTTATAATGTATTGTTTAAGTCTTAATATATCATCTTCTATAATTATATCAGCATAAAATATTTTATTTTTTATTTATTTTAGGTATTTAACTTTCACTTTATGAAACGACTGATTACATCACCACACGAGAATTTCTACAAGTGGACGCGAAATGGCCGACCAATTTTACCGGGAAAGCTATTTTAACATATTTTCCAGGGTTCTTTTATAGGCCACAACCGTCACGGAAAATATGGCTTTTCTTTTTCTCCTAAAGAAGTTGTGCTAATGATTTGTATCACTAAAAAAATCCACCAACCAGGGCTACCGGTGACTGCGAGGATCATGGTGGAGGGTAATAATTTACAGTACAAATATAACGGTGACTAAAGTACCCTAATTTTGTAGTGACAAAGTGACCTGCGTGGCGCTGAATACAAGGAGGGGAAGCTACATACTTGTAAATATGTACTTTAAATACCGGGAACAAATTTAACTGAATATTGATTTGTTAAAGGAGATATCCAGAACTTTTGGAAATTCGTTCCCTATTATAACAGCTTATATAAATGCGAATTTGCCGCTGTGGCATACCCATAAGGCAATCAGGCAGGATAGAAGGAACCTAGGTAGGAGACCGGGTAAAAGGGGAGAAAATCCTCGAAGAAGCAATAATGGCTCTAAAACTTGAGGTATTAAATAAACCGGGAAACCCTCCTTAATATGTGTTTAGGGCCGGGGTCTATACACACATTAACGTGACAATATGCAATGAACAAGCTTCAAAGAGAATTAGAGAATGGCAAGTGGAGGATCAAGTTACCTCTAGCAATCACAATCTGACAAGGTTCGAAGTAAGAGGGAAGCTTGAAGAAGAAGCAACAGAGTGGAACACCAGGAAATATTATATTAAGAGGGCTAACTGGAACACATTCAAGGAGTCTCTTATCCGGCCATCTGTGACAGTGGAAGGGGGTAATGCTAATGAAATAGCAAAACAACTAACAAGGTGAATCCATGAAACCATGTGCATTGCAATACCACTGAGGGAAGTTGGAGCGGTAACAAACAAACCCTGGAAGGATTGGTTGCAGAGGCTAAGAGGCGAAGCTCACCTGATGAGAAAGAGATATCAAAGATGTATGGCTATGCAAGGGAGGAGATTCTTGTTGGGGTCAACAGGGAAAAGAAGGGAAGCTTTGAGTCATCACTAATAGAGGTGAAGAGGATCCGTTGGGAACGTTATGCGAGGGAGGAAATGGAGACGAACCCTTGGGGAGTCTTATTCAAAATCACCACAGGAAATATAAGACCTCTAGCCCCAATATCAATATTGAAGAAGGAAGACGGATCGATGAAACAGGTTGGGAAGACTCATCTCATTTGCTGATGAGAACACTTCTTCCTGATGACTCAAAAGTAGGAGAAACTGAAGAACACCAATAACTAGTAATGAAAATGAAGCAGAAGCACCGGACAGGAGGAATAGATAGAATCTGTAACTACCAACGAAGTCAAGGAGAGTTTTAAGAAACTAAAGAACAACAAGGCACCTGGGCCAGATGTTATCTCTGCGGAGGTATTAAAGGCAGGGGTGGAAGAGATAGAGCCTTTCTTGGTTGAGTAACTAAATGAATGTTTTGCCCAAAGTAGGTTTCCAAATGTTTTGAAGCAAGGAGAAGTGGTGGTCATCAGTAAGGGAGAAGACAAGGATCCAAAGCTACCAAAATCTTACTGGCCAATATTTTTTTATAAACGTAATGGGGAAAATACAGGAAAAGGTATTGTGCAGGAGGCTGGATGGATATAGGGAAAGGATAGGGATACACCCGCAACAATATGGGTTTCGGAAAGGAAGATATACCGAAGAGTTCATTGCCAGGGCAACTGATATAATCGATCAGGTGGAGGGAAAATAGACGGTGGGTGTTTTAATAGATATCACGAGAGCCTTCGACGATCTTTTGTGGCCCGCCATTTTTGGGTGGCTCAGGAAGATAAGATGCCTGAAGACCTTATACAAGAGTTTTCTGGATTATTGCAGGAATCGGTTTGCAACCCTGAGATGTCCAAGCAAGGAAGTAGAAAAAAATATCACGAACCGATGGCCCCAGGGATCAGCCTGTGACACAATATTTTGGAATGTGGGATTGTAACCGGGTCTGACAGTTTTGGAATTGTTCCCAGAAACAGCAGGAGCTATGGCCTTTGCAGATGGTCCGTTAATAATCATAAATGGCAAATCAAGAATAAATTAGCTTGAGACAAGGTGTTGCAACAGGGTACTGAATGGCTTAAAAAAACTGGTGTTGGAGGGTTAAGCTGAACATGGTACCGAGTAAAACCAATTGCGTGGTGTTCAAAGGTAAATTAAGAAGAAATCCGTCCATTAGGATTGAGAATAACAATCTCAAGAGAGTAACCACGGCTAGGTACTTGGGGATAGCCCTTGATGAGAAAAGGAAATACCAGACACATATAGAACAAGTGTGCACCAGGGACTTAGACGTATTGCATAAGATCATTAGTATTGGCCGGAGAAGGTTTCGCATCTCAATGAAGGTTATAAATACGTATCACCAGGCCTTACTAGTGACAATCGTGGGGTATGGAGCCAGCAACTGGGCCCACAGGTTGAAGCAGCGAAGCGAAGAAACTGCTCAGCTTACAGAGGAAATTACTTATGAGGATGACTTGTGCTTACAGATATGTGGCCAAGGGATGCATTAACAACATTATTGGGTATAAGACCGTTATACCTGCAGGTTGGAAAGAAAGCTGCATGTTACTGGCTGAAGAGAGGGGCGTTTGAGATGGTGGAAAGGTTGAACAAGGCTGGGGGGAGAACCTCGGCAGGAATATAGAAGGAACTTGAGGAGGAATGGAAAAAAAGATGGGGAACCAGGAGTAAATGGTAGGTGAACATTTTCACTGTTACTTTCGATAGCGGAAAGAGTGGAACAAAAACATCTCAATCCTTTTCGTTCATTTCCTGACTGGCAAGGGACTGTTTAAAGCTCCTTTATATGAGCAGGGTCTGGCGGAATGTCCTATAGGTGATTGTGGAGGGCTGACAACGCCTGAACATGTAGTTCTGGAATGCCCTGAAGAGGAGGATATAAGGTTGCTAACCGTGGTGCGCGACAAATAGAGGATCAATCAGATGGTGATGACTCAAGTGGAGTTTCAGTGACCTCTGAAGTAAGTACGAGGGAAAATGAAGTGTAGTTTGAACGAAGTAGGTAGGAAGATAGTGTCAATCGTACACAAAGCACATAGAATTTCAAGTGAACGAAGACACCGGCAAGCAGAAGCAACAAGATGAGACTAACCGCAGTGCGCCTGAAAGGGGTACCGAAGCCGGAGTTTCCAGTCGCCGAGATGACTGAATAAAAGGGACGGCCCACCCAATAGTCATCGTGTGGCACTCAAATCCGGGAAGATGACTCGAAAAGATTACGGAGCTCACCCCGAGGCAATCCACACTCTTGGGAACAAGAAAGAAGATGGAGAGGACACCGGACGCGCCTCCGAGATCATCGGAAGAAGGGAACGGTTGCGAATGCAGCCAACGTGTCCTAGGAAGGACTAAAGTAACATTAAGGAATATCATAAGAAAATCATGACATATTTTTACAATTGTGAAAATTTAATTAAAATAATAATAGGAAATAATAGGAAAGTGGGGGAAATATATATAAAATATATATAAATATATATATAGCATTTATCAATTTATTAACTTTAAGTCCAGTGGCGTCATAAAAATACATAAAATAGGTGATAAATGAATGATGGACTAGCTTAGATTTAAAACGAATACAATATTTGGGTTCACAGCCAACATTTACATTTCACAACAAGAAAATTTATTATCCCAAGGTAAAACAAAATAACAATAATATTGAACAAGGGACTCTCTCAGGACCTTTGGGTTTTGTCGGAAAAAAATACACCTTTATTGTTTAAGTGGACTTATTGAACAAGCAAATATTTAATAAAACAATATGAAATCCTTAAATATGTATAAGTTACACATTTATAGTCAATTTCCTCAATGAGGTTGGTCGTTGGACACTAAAACAATAAATACTAAATACGGTCATTGAATGTTGTCGAAGTCATTACTCTGGAAAAAAGTATATTTCCAGAGTCCATTGTTGAAACAGAATATTATGTCTAAAAGAAAATTTTACTGTTGGTGTATAAGTTGAAATTAATATTATTCTTTGATTTTGGAGCAATAGATTTTAAAAGGTTAATGAATAGTCAAAATTTTGGTAGAAGACAAAGGATGAATCACGACTAAAATTTAGGTTGATATCACCTCAGGTGAAAGGAGTCTTATAGTGTCTTCTATCAATTGTTGAAAATGTTACTGGATCAGATAAAATCACTTGTCATAGCTGTGGTCTGGAGGTAATTAAACCTGTCCCAATTACCATCTTTTATTGTCGTGTGTAACACTTTTGGTGTAATTGGCACTAATAAAACCTGCCATTATTACTATGCTTATTGGTGACCTGGTGGTCTAGGGGTAAGGTGTCAGACTTCTACGCTGGCGGCCGGGGTTCAATCCCCGGTCCCGGCAAAGATTTATCTGATTGCCAAACTCTTCCTTCACCTCTGACAAGACATCTTGTGAATGTGAGGAATGCCAGGCCTCCACCGTGGTTCGGATTCCACGTTAAACTGTAGGTCCTCCATTTCATCTCACAATCACCCTACCATTACACATTAGCGTAAGTGCGTATAACTCGAACGGGTAGTAAGACGCGGTGCTAATAATAATAATAATAATAATAATACTATGCTTATTCCAATGAATCTCCTTTACAAGTCCGCGTCCTTTTGGATCCAAAAAGAAAAGCCTGGCTTCTTCTTACCCCTCTCAACTCCCCCACAACTAGAGTCCATTTCTTTTCTCCTTGTATAGTGCGGCCATTATGAGTCTCTTGGAAGACGTAACAAAATTACATCTGATCAGGATGGTTTTAAAACGTGGACGGAATATATGGACAAAACCCCGCTAAAAAAAATATTTATCTGATAAATGTATTATTATTATTATTACTACTATTACTAAGAGTTTCCTTCGACGCAATGCAATGTCCGTTGAAAACAATAAGTTTAAAATTAATATATCGGGATTTAATTAAATGTATTCATGACCTCTGGCCGCATGGCGTGCGATTCGTATCAAAATAAATAAACGCTTAAGAATAAATTAAAACTAAATAAAAATATAAACCCATATAATTAAAATTATTACATAATATAAGTTAGTTACTAGGATAGAATAGGGTTTTGAATAGTTAGATTTTATTAGATTATGTTAGATTATGATAGATTAAGATAAGGGATCTTCCGTCTGCGGTTTCACTAATAGGTAGCCGGATCTCCATCTCCGATAGGGGAACACTCGCCACAACTGGTGAGTACTCTGTTCTCACTGGAAATGGTGAGCTCTGGAGAGTGACCGGAGCTCACTGGTAATGGTGAGCTCTGGAGAGTGACCGGTGCTCACTGGTAATGGTGAGCTCTGGAGAGTGACCGGTGCTCACTGGTAATGGTGAGCTCTGGAGAATGACCGGTGCTCACTGGTAATGGTGAGCTCTGGAGAGTGACCGGTGCTCACTGGTAATGGTGAGCTCTGGAGAGTGACCGGTGCTCACTGGTAATGGTGAGCTCTGGAGAGTGACCGGTGCTCACTGGTAATGGTGAGCTCTGGAGAGTGACCGGTGCTCACTGGTAATGGTGAGCTCTGGAGAGTGACCGGTGCTCACTGGTAATGGTGAGCTCTGGAGAGTGACCGGTGCTCACTGGTAATGGTGAGCTCTGGAGAGTGACCGGTGCTCACTGGTAATGGTGAGCTCTGGAGAGTGACCGGTGCTCACTGGTAATGGTGAGCTCTGGAGAGTGACCGGTGCTCACTGGTAATGGTGAGCTCTGGAGAGTGACCGGTGCTCACTGGTAATGGTGAGCTCTGGAGAGTGACCGGTGCTCACTGGTAATGGTGAGCTCTGGAGAGTGACCGGTGCTCACTGGTAATGGTGAGCTCTGGAGAGTGACCGGTGCTCACTGGTAATGGTGAGCTCTGGAGAGTGACCGGTGCTCACTGGTAATGGTGAGCTCTGGAGAGTGACCGGTGCTCACTGGTAATGGTGAGCTCTGGAGAGTGACCGGTGCTCACTGGTAATGGTGAGCTCTGGAGAGTGACCGGCGCTCACTGGTAATGGTGAGCTCTGGAGAGTGACCGGTGCTCACTGGTAATGGTGAGCTCTGGAGAGTGACGGGTGCTCACTGGTAATGGTGAGCTCTGAGAGTGACCGGTGCTCACTGGTAATGGTGAGCTCTTAGAGTGCCCGATGTGGAGGGTAACAGGGAAACTAAAAATACCCGGGGCTGGAGTGATACAAAAATAGTAACTGAAACAAATTAATTTAGATTTAAATAATACTAGGAGTAAATACCAGATTGGATAAATTAAATAAAAGGAATATAAGAGAATTGAGGAACTAACGTCAGTAGAAAAATAGGACTCGGGTTGAAATTGTTACAAACTGAGCCGAATAGTTAGGGTCAATAAAAAACAAATTGATAATACATGGCGTTGTATGAACCCACTAAAATCGGGTCCAGAGGTAAACACATTACTCCCCAATACCACCGAGGTCGACCATAAGAGATTGTTCAACTTAAATGTAGATTTGTAGACACCTTCCCATCAATGCGGTAGATATCATCTATAGTAGCCCCATGGCTTCTTTGGTGCTGACTGACAACTCACAGCTGACTTCTGACAGTCAACATTTAGGTGTATACCTAAATGTTGACTGTCAGAAGATGACAGCTGCTAAACACATATATTTGCAGTTCATATTGTTCGGCGTAGGGATACATAATTTGGTCCGGTAACTTTTCAAAGCTGTCAGTCAGCACCAAAGAAGCCATGGGACTACTGTACATTTAAGATAAGTAATTTGTCCCAAGGGGGTATTAAACCAAACATTGAACAAAACACACGCGACTTAAGACAATTATCTTGAATTACATGAATATATAAGAAATAATCTCTATTTACTTATCAATCAACTAAAAGTATTAAGATGATCAAAACTAAATACAATTATGTATCTATAGGCTTGGCATTAGTCATCAATCATCATTACATGCTATTAGCTGTAATTTAATTTTAGACGAATGAATAACGATCAAAAAAATGTATTTACTATCACATGAAGCTGAATTTGCTTGTCAAAATAAACAAATTAGATATCGTGTATGACGCATTTAAAATTAGTTATTAACAGATAAAAAAAAATCCATGGTGTGGCTCACCTAAGTGTCTTCAATCAGCCATGATAAACTTAATGTTCACTTTTTGTGAGTTTTTAAAATTAATATTACTAAGTTTAAATGAAAAGGTGACCACAAATCAAGGCCAGATGGATGGGGATCAGGAGAAAAAAATGGATTATTAAGTGATTTCATAGAAGGCAAGATTTAAGGGGGGAAAGGTACCAGGAAGACGAAGAATACATCTTACTGATTATTATTATTATTATTATTATTATTATTATTATTAGCACCGTGACTTACTACCCGTTCGGGTTATACGCACTTACGCTCATGTGTAATGGTAGGGTGATTGTGAGATGAAATGGAGGACCTACAGTTTAACGTGGAATCCGAACCACGGTGGAGGCCTGGCATTCCCCACATTCACAAGATGTCTTGTCAGAGGTGAAGGAAGGGTTTGGTGATCTTATTGATGACCTCTAACAAAGACATAAGATAAATTTTCAGGATCTAAAAGAGGAAGCTGCTGGTATGAGACGATGAAAATACTCAATTTGGACAAGGCAACGCATATGTCGAATGACGGAACACCTAATAATAAAATAACACGTTGTATAACTTAGCTTACAAATAAATAGCGCCCGAGTATCCCAAGGGAGTCCTGTGTTATATATAACCCGACTAGTTCACTAAGAAAATTGATTTCCTCAGTGTAGTATTCATTCTCTCTGATTAAATGTCAGTATAGTTGTAAAAAAGAATTCAATCCACTCTTCTAAGATTACTTTTATATTGTTTTTTAAATTTATCTATAGGTATTTAACGTACACTTTCTCAAATGACTGATTATATCAGCATGCAAGAATTTCTATGAGCGAGGGTGAAAGTACCTGCCAATTTTGCCAAGAAAGGTATTTTCATATACTTGATAAGAGTTATTTTACATGTTACAATTGCCACGGAACCAACGACTTTACTTGCTCTCCAAAATAAGTTGTTCTACGGATTTTTCTCGTTCAGGAACTACCAGGCCCATTGACCACGATTGGGAGTAATAATTATTATATATACATATAGCCTGAACAGTTGATTAATAGCTAAACGGTGACCTGGCGGTCTAGGGGTAAGGTGTCAGACTTCTGTGCTGGCGGCCGGGGTTCAACCCCCGGTCTAGGCACAAATTTATCTGATTACCAAACCCTTCCTTCACCTCTGACAAGACATCTTGTGAATGTGGGGAATGCCAGGCCTCCACCGTGGTTCGGATTCCACGTTAAACTGTAGGTCCTCCATTTCATCTCACAATCACCCTACCATTACACATTAGCGTAAGTGCGTATAACCCGAACGAGTAGTAAGACGCAGTGCTAATAATAATAATAATAATAATAATAATAATAATACCTAAACCACCTGATAAATATAATATAGGTACAATATAATTACTAGAACGTTTGTAAGTAATACTATTGAGAAAATAAAAATCAAAGTAAGCAAAAATTAGTATGCAAAGGTGTTAAGATAATGAAGCATTTGCATCCTTCAGTAGAAAAAAAATAATTATACACTCATTTAATTTTCTTTCAAACAAACCATTGATAGAAAGGAAAACCGCTTTGTGGGAATTGTGAGGAGAAAAAAAGATTAGTTCTAAATATAAATGACTGAGAGAAAGTGAGAAATAAATCGAAAAAAAAAGTGCGGTTAGAGTCAAAGCACGATTTTACAGGTGTCTTGATGTCATATCTTAAAAACAAGGGCTAGATTTAAGGATTGAAAACAAATTCTTTTCGATGTCAAAATTGTACTATATGACTAAAATAATAGAACAAGGGACCCTTCCAAAGTGTATTTCGAGTTATGTTAACAATATTTCAAGACTTTTTTTATGACCTTTTACAAAAATATTAATGACCAAAAAAAATCTAAAAAAGTTCCTATTTACTAGGACTGATATTTCCATTAAAATTTCATAAATTTTAATTTTTAATATGTTATCATTTCTAAATTATATCATAATTGGGTTGAAGTTAGTTTGATTTTGTAAAAAAATATCTAAAACAAAACCTATCCTAACCTGCATAATTATATTGTCTTATAAAAATTATTTAGCCAAGAGCTAATTTCATGACATTTTAATTACTTTCCTCACTTTTATGATTGGTAAATCCCATATGACTAATAAAATGATCCTCCGTCATTTTTAATAGAAAGCACCCTTTTTTTAAAATAAAAAGTAGTTTTTTTACGCCTGACATTAATAAAATGTTACAATATTATTAGTGTTATTTTATAGTTATGGGTAATATCAATCAAAAGTGACAGGTTCAGATCACATGACTTGACGTATGAATATATACAAGTAGATCTGGTACTATATCTAGCAGTATTCCTATTAAAATTAAACAGTACCATTTTCTCAGACAGTAAGCCAATGACAAAGTTAAATTTGTTTTAATGTCTAACTTTCTTTTAAAATTGTCCAATAAATTATTCTGAACCGTATATTGAAAACCTTTTATTAGTATGAAAAAATAAATGTAAAGTCGCCGATATTGTCAAAATTACACTAGCCAGCCGAAGGGTTAGGTAAATTCCCATTTCCAGATGGAAATAAATTACATAAAAACCAACCATCGAGTTCTTGACTTAAATTAATTAATTATTAAAGTATTCTTTTTAATTGAGATAGTTAACGCATTTGTTGAACAGACTAATTAATTATATCAAAACACACGAATTTCTAATAGCAAGAGCACGCAAATGCTGGAACACTTTCTTGAAATTCAACCTTCCTATTCTCCAACACATCAGCGTAAATAGTACATAGGCGTACAAACCGATCAAGTAGTAAGACGTGGTGCTAAAATAAAAATACTAACCCAATCTCGAATGGCGAAAAAAAAACTTATAAATATAAAATTAGAGTCTACATCATCAAGTTTAACTTATGGAAAGCGTATTTTAACACCGTGTCTTACTACCCGTTTGGTTTATACGCTTTATATACTAAATAAGCTAGTGGTTTTATGGATTAGGGAGGTTACATTTATCGCGAGTTTACCCGCATTTGCGTGGAGAGAGCTAAAGTGGTAAACAATTAATGGAAAACCACCCTCAGTACACCCCCTCCAAGGATCGAACCTCGATCTCCCCGTCATCGGCAGTCTAATCTACTGAGAGAGTAACGCGTTAGACCACGCGGCCAATGAAACGAGGGAAAAGTGTGTTGAAAATGTCGTCAGTATTCCACTTAATTTATCTGATTTAATTTTTCACTTCCTACTACCGACAGAAAATAAATACAATAGTTTGTAAGACCACCTATCTAATAAAAATAAAGTATATATTATATTGTATAGAACAATAACGCAACCACAAAGAGAGTATTATCGCAAACCTTTCTTCTTCTTTTTTTAAGTAACACTTAAAGGAAGAATAATTTTTTTCTGTCACATAGCGACACTTAAAGAAGACGAAACGTTACAGAAGAAGAACAAAAATAAAAGGAATTTAGAACGTCATGGTTTCACTCGCCGGATCACTGATGCATCACCGTGGAGTTGTTGCGTCGTGTTATGATGGGCCCATAGAGACCGTTTCAACAAATATATTAAGATTGAAAGAATATTATGACGTTTCAAGGAAGTTCACAGTAATAATAATATATTAAAAACATAGCTTTGATCCATCTCGATGATCTATGTAATCTTATTTATCAAGCAATTGTTGGGTTGTTGTTTTTTTGCACCACTTCTACAGTTCAATTTTCATAGTAAGTAACATTTAGAAATTACAAACTCTTTTTATTAGCACCATGTCTTACTACCCGTTCGGGTTACACGTTTATGTAATAATTACGCTAATTTCTTAGGGATGAAGAAGGATGAAATAAGTTCAGTTTCAGGTGAACTTGTCGCTTAGTACGTGTGTCCACATATGCATATAACAAATACTTAATAGTTGCTAAAAGAGAGCAAGGAGAAACAAAATTAAACAGGTGAAAAATAAATGGTGTGCCTTAATCGTTCACACTTTTTCATTTGTTCTACTATAATATGTGAAAGAGTTTTAAAAATTAATTGATAAGAAAACTATATATAGCCCAGTAAGTTTTGTTAATCAGATATAAATTTTAAACAAAATTACTATAGATATTTTCAAAAGATTAAAAATTTTAAAAATTCCGTAATCAGTAAGACTTGAGCAACACTCAATAATTTTTCTTTTTATAAAAATGAACCCACATTCTTATTTATCACGTAAAACGTTTCCCACACATACAGTTTGAACAAAAAAGTAAAAGCCAATTAAAATATACATATATTTATCTGTAAACAACCCTTAAAAGAGACTCTTTTTATGAAAAATAAGTCACAACAATAATTCTCAATGTACAAATACTTCCCAAATTAATATTTAAACAAAATCTTCAATCATTTTTGAAAATTTTAAATTTTCAAAAATTATTTCTCAGTAAATTACCTTTAATTTGAGGGCTGGAAATAAAATCACGACTTACCTCGAGGTATGACTATTTAACATTACTAACATCTGATTATAAACTTTGAACCAAATTGATCAAATAGTAACGGCAGTGGCCCCAAAAACAGACACGAAGACCATTCTCCAATTTTTAGGCCAGATTCGTCATAATATTGAGGTAGAAAATCTTAACTGTGTCAATACTTTCTCTATATGAGAATATATGAGAATCATATCAATATAATATAAGTCCCAAAAATAGAATTAACGCATATTTCTAATCACCGCGTCTTACTACCTGTTCAGGTTTTACGAATATATAATTACTATAATGAGATAGGGATGAGGAAGAAGGGGTAAGGATGATGAATAAATCTTTTCAGAGGTAACCTACCAGCATTTGCGTGGAAGGAGTGTGGGAAACCAATTAAGAAAAAACCCTAAGTACACCCGACCGGAATTCGAACTCCGATATCCCTGTCGTCATCAGGTCAGCCTAATACGAGAGTGACACCTTAGACCATTCGGCCCCAAATAAATTAACTATATCATATATGCACTACCCGTTATAAAGAGCCATTGACTAACAGTCAGCCACCTTTACCACTCAACTATGAAGTCGGTGTATAAAGTATCTATCTATATAAAAGAAACAACAAAAAAATACATAGAAGATATGTCATTCTCAGGAAAGTTATAGAGTCAAAACATTTTGCAAACACAGCTCCCATTATTATGCGGTTTATTCCCCCCTTCCCAAATCGCCCCCCCACCTCCACCCCGGTTAAGAAGTGAAAGCGTGTATAGCTCATTCTAGCACTGAAACCCAGGAGTAGGAAAAGAACCGTCAGTAGGCAAAAGAAGTCTTCTTGTTCCACCAGGAGATTGTGGCCGTACCATTTAGGTGGGTGTCGCGAGAATATACAGGGTGGACCGCATACTTTGGTTCGTCACGTGATGGTTTTACCTATTATTTGTTGTTGTCGTGGTAGACCTACAAGTTCTTTCCCGTAGATTCCGAAAAATCACCCGGTGCAAACCTAACCTCCAAAGCTCTACTTATTCTTACAAATGTAAAAGGAAGGGTAATATCACAACTAAGTGTTCACAATAATATTTTAATTTAGTTAATCACATTTTTCAGATGTAGCTTCGAATAAACTTAAAAGGACTATTTTATTTTTGAAATGAACCAGCGTGAAACTATTAGTTCTGTTTATTCCAACACTTAATTTAAATCCCTCACCAGTGGAAGTACAACCTGAAAAGCAAAATAACACAAAACTATATAATAAACATTATCCAAACTTAAAAGACAAACGTCATGAATCTGAAGCTAGTGAAATGTTATGTCAGAAGTGTTCGGCTGTGCCAGTGAAAGGACTTCTTTTTTTTTGTACATTCCGAGTGTAATTGCAGTTCTGGGTTGACTTGAAGAGAGAAAAAATATCCATCGTGTGGCCTGCAGTTTTGTTAGCGACTCCTTTCGGTAAAGGTAAGATAAGAAAGAAACAGGAGTTCATTGAATTACTGTTTATTTTCGTTTGATTATTGTGAATTCATTGAGTTTAAAGGATATACCTTTTTGAATCTCCGAGTCATAAAATTTCTCGAATCTAATATAGGCCTATATATTATAGTTATTAGCCTATATTACTTGTAATACATTATATATATATATATATATATATATTCAAGACTCTGACTTTCAATTAAATCTCGATAACTTGCTTTGCTCGTTGGGGGCTCTACCCCCCATACCCCCTGTGAGTTTTCCTTGCAAGTGAATGTAAACTAATGTAATTCCAAAGCCGTTTTTTATAGGTCTTACTGTTTAGCCACAAGAGACCTCCAAAGAAAGTTCCGCACCGACTTTAAAGTTGCTCCGACAGTTTTAATTTTTTTGGTGGGTTGATAGTTAAATTTTTTAATTGTTTGGAATTAACCCACTGGTTACAGGCTAAAAGCTCTAAGTTTGCCAAATTTCAAGTTTCTAGCTCATCTGGAAGTGGGTAAACATTCATGTCAAGGCGTGAGTCAGCCATGTGGCTTTATAGTAGTATAATAATATAAAATATGTATAAATACATATTATTTATTTAAAATTAATATGTATTAAAATATATAAATATTATACATACACACAATTTTAGACTCGGAATTTCAAATTGAATCCGAATCTTAATAAGCTTCTAATTTGGATGTTTAATTTAAAATCTTTGGAATGAAGTTTAAAATAAATGAATAAAAATGATCGAGATGATTACTGTGCTAGCTACATCAACTTCCAACAGGTATTTGCAAAAGATGGTTATGAAGAGAATAATTTAAATAACAAACATGTTAAAGAGGGAATGACTTTACACATTATGGAGCTAATTAAGAATACATGATCAGTATTGGTGGTAAAAAAAATTAATAGGTTTAATGTGCGTAATATATTTACTGGAGGGAATATCAGTGTTGTACGCAATATTCTGGTGATGATTTATGTTTGTACCGAGTTGTAGTACACAGTGTGTATGATTACTGCGTTTGTCATTATTATACTACTATAAAGCCACATGGCTGACTCACTCACTGACATTAATGTTTACCCACTTACATATGAGTTAGAAACTTGAAATTTGGCAAACTTATAACTTCTAGCCTGTTACCAACGGGAAAATTCCAAAAAGTTAAAAACAAATTTTAACCCCCGAAAAAAAAATTTAAATGACAGAGCAACTTTATTTAAAGTCGGTGCGGATCCTTCTTTGGAGGTTGAATAATATTCATAAAACTAAGCATGTTTCAATACAAATTTTATTGTGAAACGAAATATCGAAATTTGACAATAAATTGGATCGTAGCAATGCACTATGTCAATATTATCTGGATAAACTTCAAAGAACCTCCTATCAATTTTCTATCAAAATCATCTAGGTATTTTTGATAAAGTCAACATTATATGGGTAATATTGACTCTATCCGGGTTTGGACTTTACCCGTAGCATATATATATATTTATATATATATTACCAGCAATGCAAACTCTAAACACCACAATCCTGCAAGATTTGATAAAGCTCAATAACTTTGTTTTAAACCTAGGATGTATGCCTCTTGGTTAGTTTTAGTCTACTTTAAATTTTAATTCAAACATTATCAATATATAGGGAACTGCCAAAATCCTCTGACGCAAGATAAAGATTGTTAAAAAAATAGCATTTTGATATCTAAATCTATAAACCGAAAGAATACTTTTTTAGAACCCACTTGTAAAAGACAGTATAGCTCATGATGCTAAAGTAAATTGCCATTTACCTATCTCGCACTGGAAATTATTAAAGATCTAGAAAATAAATCAAAAACTCTTTAAAAATGTATTTTTCCCTGCTATGACAAATTATCAATGTAATATATTTATTTTTTAAGTCAAACTTCTCTAGCTGTTGTTTTGATTAGTCTATACGCTAAAGTTCCTCTGGAAAAAAAAAAGTTAAATCTAGCGTGGAGGAGGAGTAAAGTTGGCAATACTGGAAATCACATAGCAAGCTACACTCTAGCAGGAAGAATAGAGGACGTAACCGCAAGGTTAGGGGAACCACAAGATATGCGGTGTTATAGACAAATGATTTTCAAACTAGTGTAAGGTACGCAAATACATTTTAGGGAGTTCGTAAAAAAAAAATTAAATATATACATTTATATCCATATTTTTAAACTTATTATTGAATACAATATTATGGATGTAATTTATATTAGATGTAAATTATATTATTATTATTTTTAGCACATTATTATTACTACACGTTCGGGTTGTACGCACTTACGCTAATGTGTAATGGTAGGGTGATTGTGAGATGAAATGGAGGACCTACAGTTTAACGTGGAATCCGAACCACGGTGGAGGCCTGGCATTCCCCACATTCAAAAGATGTCTTGTCAGAGGTGAAGGAAGGGTTTGGTAATCAGATAGATCTGTGCCGGGACCGAGGATTTAGCCCCGGACCCCAAGCACAGAAGTCCGACACCTTAACCCCTAAACCACCAGGTCAACATGTATTATTTTAATTACGGACAAACAACTTGGGTGACACAAAGTTGAAGATAAATTATATCTAGTCCAACATATTAGATCAGTCGGTAACGTGTCTGTCTACTCAGCTAAGGGTCCCGGATTTGTTTCCTTGAATGTCCGCAAAAATTTATCATTGGTGAAATGTGTGTTTCACCTTTCATGGTGAAGACATAACGGGCTGGGTGGGGGCTGGATGTTGTGTCTGTTCTAGATTTAAATTAGTTTATAAATCGTTTGCTGATATAATCAGAAAGTGTACGTTAAATACTCAAATATATATTCTAAAAATTTTCTAAAGTTGACTGACAGCTTTTATATTCATTTAAAAAGTTTCTTATGACAGATATTCAACAACTTTTGATGTCACCATGTGAAGAAAGTTGAAAACTATGTTTCTACTGGAGCAATATTTGATTTGTTTTGACCCAAAAAATAAAAGTTGATATTAAAACTGCAAACACACTTTTTCTCTCTCTTTAATTTCACCTTAATTTTAAATTTATACAGCTCTCTACCACAATCGATCCTATTCTTCAATCCCTCGTTAATTAGTTGTTTCTTTTGTAGTTTCCTGCTTATGGTGCCCAATGACATCTATCATGTGAACTGAACTATATCGACACGGTTAAAACGTCTCCGTCCCACTACTCGAATCGAATGTGGTTCTTTCCCACGGTGGTACTTGTGTCGCCTCTTCCCCCAAGTCACCTTTAGTCGTGCGACAAGAGAGATAAAAATATTTTCTTTTTTTCTGTGTGTGTGATTTTAATTATCCTCTGATTGTTCATCTCGCTTCATAGCACTCAAACAAGTGAACTCAGAACTTCTGAATACTTTGAGACTCTCCAAGTACTGTCCTAGTCACAAAAATTGGCTGGATTCTCAATCAAGTAGGTCTACTGCTGTAAGACGGTCACATTTTACAATCGAAAATACTTATTTTTTATGCATCGTTCGTGTTATACGCTTATTTACTAATTAAGCTAATGATTTTAGGGATAGTTAAGGTTATATTTAGAGGTATTGTAGCCACATTTCCGTGGAGAGAGAGAGAGAGAGAGATAGGAAAGCCGCCGAAACCTTGATCACCCCTTCAACAGCAGTCTAGTCCGCTGCGAGAGTAGCGCATTTGACCATGTGGCCACCAAAGCGCTTTATTATTTATTACCTATCGTTCTAATCAAGTACATCTTTTTCTAGTAGAACTATATTGGAATCAACCGAATCTCGCGGTGGCTTTAAGCGACTCTAATAGCAATGTGTGACCCAATTAGGTGGCCACATGGTCAAACGCGCTACTCTCACAGTAGACAAGCCTGCCAGTGACGGGGAGATCGAGGTTCGAATCCAGGTCGGGTGTACCAAGAAGGGTTTTTCCCCCAAAATGGTTTTTCACCCTCCCTTCACGCAAATGCGGGTAAAATGTCCTTCTCTTCCTACCCCCTATTAGTGCAATTATTGAATAAGAATATTATCCGAACGGGTAGGAAGACGCGGGGTTTAAAAAAAAAAGTATTTAGACGTGGTGATTAGTATATAATAATATAATCACGGATTTTCCGATGGGTGCTAAGACGCGGCGCACAGAAATAAAACAACCAATCAAAGAACAGACAACTTCCTGAACAACCGCGAGATCAAACAACGTCCTTCTCAAGGACGTCTCGAATAACTGTAGCATCACTTCACAGAGTTGGCAATAGGGTGAGTGTGTTGAGGCATAGAACGTAAAAAAGGGGGGGGGGGCAAACCACCTCTGAAAGACTAAAGGTTCAGATCCCGCTGGAAACCCGAGGGAAGACGATTGATTCACTTATTTGTGTGTGGGTCCCGGTCACTTATAGACTTACAAGCGCCAAAGAACCTGTGAACAAAAATCATTATAAAAAGAAATAAATAATTGTTTCTCGAGTCACAGAATCAGAAAAATCTCGCTTTATTTACTGTTCAACTTTTTTAAATCGTCAAAATACTAATTTGATTATAATTTATGTTTTTGTGTCCGCAATTTCCTACAGTTCCGGTGTCGTACTGGTCTGAAGGATCCCGGTTCGAAACAAGGTGGTGCTGATAAATATACTCACTGTTTGTAAGTATCCTTTGGAGAACTTGGTATGCAAGTTCTTCGAGGATTGCTTACATCAAGTATCTCCCCACCTCCCCCCTCAACATCCCCAAAAAATTATGTCCAGCCAAAAGGAACTAAGAAGTGAAACGTAAAGCTGGTTGGACCATCTCCTGCTTTTCTATTAAACTTTCAATGGCGTACCATGGTATAAAGTGGCTATTTTCTCCTGTTGACCAACAAAAATACACACAGACGTGGCTTGTGGAGAGAATTTTAAAGGAATTGAAGAGAAAAATTGGAGAACCTCAGAAGTAAACAGATCATGAGGAATTTTCAAAACAAAACCCCTCCCCAAAGATCTATGAAAGTGACTCTTGGTATGAACACTAGTCAATTAAATTAAGATACCTTGGAATAGCCCAAAAACAAGCAAAAAACCCCAATTTAAGAAGGTTGCCTACCTGTGATACAAGTTGCTAAGGTAGGATTTTCATTCTTAGTGAAAGTTTTATTTGACAATATTTAAAGAGAGAAAACTAAACAAAAACCATGGAGTATTTATATAAGTAGTTCTGAAATTAGTCATACAATGTCACAAAATTATTTTTTGAATCTTAAAGTAATATTTTTACTTTCTCGCTAGCTTACAGGTAGAGAAATTATTGTGATCCGTCAAAAAAATCTAACTCAAGATTGTGATGAACCTTGACGTTTCATGACCCCACGAATCCAAAAAAGTGTATTTTGACTTTCCGCCTGTCTGTCTGTACCTCCAACTAGAGGATAAACTATTTTACCAATCGGGCTAAAACTTGGTATCTAGGGTTTTCATAAGGCTGCCCCGAGGTATTTTTGGAATTGGATATCTAACCCTAAAATTAAGGGTAGTTTATGGAAGTGCTAAAAGAGAAAAAGTCGATTTTTTTTAATCGGCTCTAACGATTTTGATTATATATCATTTCTAAACATTTATTAATATTCCAAACAAAATATTTCGGCAAAAAGACTTTAAGGGCTCTGGTCTGATACGTAAACTATCTTTTTTTTAAATATCTCCTAAACTATTTGAGATATGAAATTACTTAGCGTTACAAATATGTAGGTCTCTTTATAATACAAATATTTTACAAGAGGCACATTTTTATAAAACCAATAACTTTCAAGCTATACGTAAATATATTTATTTTGTAACTTTTCGAACACAAAAGGTAAAAGTATTGCGACCGCAAAAGAAAATCTAACCTGAAATGTTGATGGATGTCGACGTCTCAAGACCCCCATAACCCTAAAAAGTGGTCTTAATAATGACGTCTGACTGTGTGCCTGTTTAAACTTAAAATTAAGAGTTTAAGAAAGGGCGAAAAGAGAAAAAATAGATTTTCTCAAACTCGACTAACGATTTTGATTAAAATTCGAATCTAGGTATTGATTAAGATTATAAATAAACTGGCTACTTTCATGTTTCCATGAAAATTAATTCTAGGGTACTTTACAGATGCAGAATCTTCCGTATCTCCACAACTATTTGAGATACTAAATAACTTATTAATGCAAAATTGTAGTACTATTAATAATAAAAAAACTTTGATATGAAATCAATTTTTATAAATCCAACAGTTTCTGAGATATTGGCAAATATATTAATACAATTTTGTGAGCTTTAGTTGTAAAGAGATACTACTTAAGTTTTAACAAAATAATTCTCCAATGCCATAGAGTAATTAAATATGTCTCTAAAAGTTTATGTTGTTTTTCCTTAAACCTCTTAGGAGAAATGTTTGTACAACAATGATCTATATCTATTTTATACGCAATAGTCAATATTTACATTCTTTATTGGTCAAAATTTATAAATGAGGACTTTTAATAGCAATGCGATGACATGAAGATTTGCAACACCTGATAAAATGTTGAAAATTTAACTGGAAGCTGAAATTTTAATACGAAGTGTTGATCCTTGTGGACCCAAAATGATATTTACATACAAATGAGGACATTAGTTCTTTAAAAACTAAATTTTAAAATTTAAAACCTGGACTAAAAGTAAAGTTTTACACAAGTATAGTGCAATTTATTCTTGGGTTTGCTAGTGTATATTATTTCGTTTCACATGTATTACGAGTTTTGAGTAAATATCTCCATTTTCAAACAATAGAGATAGAAAGTCCGTGCGGAGATCCGTACCATTTATTTAAATTGTCTACGTTGTCTAATAGCTGTTAGTAACTTTCCTGACAAGATGTTACTTAAAAAGGTTCATACGTGCATTAGGTCTACCTGGAATATAAAATTATTTTAAAAAATCATGTTATTATATTTGAAAGAAGGTATAGGAAGGGTTGATAGAAACAAATAAAAGGAATGAGCACAATGTTTTTTGAAACTAAAAGAAGAACACAGTTCATACTCTACATTGCTGCCACTGAACAAAGAGGCAATGGATGCCTCTTGAATAAAATCTATCGTTAAAGTCCAATCCCCCGACCTAGGTTTCATTCTATCGGAACTCATCAGGAGGGATCGTGAAACCAGAAACGCAACTTCCCAAAAGAGGAAACCAAATATAATACAATTACCTCGTAAAATGAAAGAATTAATTTGTACATGCAAGTCAGTGCTGTACAGGCGCAAATAGTAGAGTGTTTGTATTCGTCAGAAGAAGAGGTAAAATGTAATCAGCACAGAGATAAAAGGTATCACAAGTTAAACTTCTTATTCCCTCTCTTACATGTGTGGATACTTTCACATGGTGACATCAACAATTGTTGAATATCGGTCAAGGATGTCCTGGAATTTAATGACAACTTTATTATATGTTCATTTAAAAGGTTTTTCATCTAATGCCATTATGAGATATATTCAAAAACTTCTGAGAATACTACGTGTAGAAAATTAAACTATGGGTATATCAGAGAAATAAAAAAAATTGACATAAATGCTACAAAAACACTTACCTTTCCCTTTCACCTTAAACACTCGGCCAATAAAAGGCGGTTAGTAAGACTTTGTTCATTTAGTGTGTGGGTTTTTTATTAAACCTGTGTGTCCAGTTTGAACTTAGAATGCTTTGGAAGTGTAGTTATAATATTGTGCGTCTGGGTTAATCAATCATGGCCCACGAGGGGAAGATTAACCAGTACTAGTGCACCGTTTCCCAGGGGACACCCAAACGTACTAATTGTACAACCTTTCCTTCGAGGCTCTGTCCATGTCCCGATGATATGATGGGTGATAGTGATAATATGGGTGTGGAACCTGTGGAAACACTTAAATTGATCCTAGCTTACCAAACCCCGATGACCGTTGGGGTAGTTCCCCTTTCTGGCAAAAATACCCAAGGTACCAGCCGGGAATTGACTGACCACTAGCCACTGGCCACTACGGCACGGGAGGAGGGGGCGGTTACTTGGGGGGAAGTGAAATCCTTGCCAATGCGTGCAGATCTCTCGTAGAGTCAGGAAGTCGAGCAATGATTGTCCATTGTTACATAAATGTACGGAATGATTTCAAAGAGTGTAGTATAATAACCACGGTCATGGCTGACGGTCCTTTGGCTGCATTCCTCGGTTCGCTCAACGTCCTCACGCTACCAAGTGAATGCCAACCTTTGAAACTTTTTGAATTTGATAAGCGATTGTATGTATACAATCCAATTTCCGTAGGAACAGCTTTTTAAAATATAATATATTGTTTTACAATCAACATTGATAACATTTTAATATTTTATTAGTGACATTTTATAATTAATGATAATATATTTCAAGAGTGAAAGCTGAAAATAACATGACTTGGCGTATTTATAAGAAAATAACATGACTTTACTTATAATTAGGTCAAAGTAGATGTAACTTTTCTGACTCTCATATAGGGTTCTTCCAATGATATTTGGACTGTTTCTCTACTTTAATATAAAATAACATTCTTAAAATAGTAGTTTTAGCATTGTGTGCTACCCGTTGGGGCTATAGTCCTACGCTTATGTGCTAGTTTGGCTGGTGGTTTTAAGTAAAGTGTGCCCGCATTTTCGTGGAGTAATAGTATAAAACCAATTTGGGAAAATCACCCTTAGTACACCCGACTGAGATTCGAACCTCGATCTCCCCGTCATCGGCAGTTTGGTCTAATGTGCTAATACCATTAACTATTGTTCAAAGTATCGGCGTACAGCGCCTAGAGATCAAAGCAGTTCAAGCATGCGTGTACAACAGATTGCATAGGAGTTAGGCGCTGGGAACTACACATCTCGACATCTTGGAGCACGGCAGAAGAAAATACAATTAATAGTAAACCACATACAAGTCCATCTAGAAATGGGAATACATGCAGAGGGTCATCATTAACGGTCCTACATCACAGAAAGTGTATGCCATAATTACATGTGTAGTGTCGTTAGCCTAAAGGCCGGTATACACAGAACGCTAAGCTAAGATTTGATCTGCTGACTCTTTATAAAAATAGCGAACTATATATTTAAATGTGTTGGTTCACACAGAAATCTAAGCTAAGCCTTGCTACGCCGCCCTATGTTTTTTCCTATTCTTGGCCGGACAATTTTTCCATATCCCGTCTTGAGCCATCTTACGTTGCGCATGCGCATTGCGCAGCTTGGGCTCCGTGTTGAACAGACGTAATGCTGATTTGGGGAAAATAACAAGTTTTGAAGTTTTGTTTTCGGTTTGTTTCACGTGTATTTAAGTAATATTCTATTAAGGTTTGGTATTTAATAAATGTTTTTATATTAAAATGGAAGCGTTAATTGAACAAGTCAAACCTCCACCTCTTAAATTTTCTTCATCTTCCATAACAACTGCTAACAGCAACATTTTTTTTTCCTGAACTCAAACAAGACATTTTAGAGGACGCCATCATAACAAAACTTCACTGGAGCAGACCAGAAAGGAACAACATTGAATTCTGTAGTGAAAGTAGAGACCATTGCTTGGCTTAGCAATGAGTGTGAAACCAAACTGACAAAGTCTTAGAAGAGGACAGCACAGCACAGCATAGCAGAGCTTAACTTAGCTTAGCATTCTGTGTGTATCGGCCTTCACTCCCATGCAACTTGTTGTACACGCATGCTTGCACAGCTTTGCTCTCCCAGAACTTTGAAAACAATTATTAAATTTACTATCATAGTTTTCTGGATGTAAGTTTATAGGGATTTTGTATTACTTTTGGTACAAACAATCTATATGTGCAGTTTGGGCTATGAGTTTCCGAATAGCCTGTATATTTTTAGCAGCGAGTCTTAGTTCCCGTTCGAGTTATACGCTTATGTACTAATTACATTAATAGTTTTAGGGACTAAGAAGGTTATATTTGGAGGATATGCACCCATATTTGAGTGGAGGAAGAGTAGAAAATCATTTAGTAAAAACCACCCTCAATAAACCCGGCAAAGACTTAAACCTTGATCTACCCGTCATCGGCAGTTTAAAATACTGCAAAAGTAGCGCCTTAGACCGCGTGGCCACCGAAACGGGTTCTTGTATAGTTAATACATTGTCCATATTTATGGGACATAAAATCGGGAACGCGAGCAAAGGTCGGTGCTTATAGCAAAATAAATCAAATGTTGCTCCAGTGCAAACATAGATTTTAATTTGTTCACGTGGTGATATCAACAATTATTATTGAATATCCGTCAAGGGTGTTCTGGAATTTAATGACAACTCTTTTTCTTCATTAAAATAAAAATTTTCGTCTAATACCGCTATGATCATGACAAGTCCATGCGGTTTTCAGCCGTGTGGTAGTATAACGAAATAATTGAACCTACGCAATAAATTAACCGGCGCCCCCCCCCCTTGTCCTCCCAACTCAGTTCCGGTTTGCTGGAAACACTGAATTAAAGTTTTGACGCAAGACCCACGGGTCCGAGACGATTTTGTGACGTCATTTTGACACTTTAGGGCAAAGAGTAGAAATATAGGAGGAGGGGGGAGGGAAGTATTGTGAGGTGACTTTACACAATTATTCGGAGGAAAACAGATCTGTAAATAGTGTCAGGCTTGAAACTGACGTGATAATAAAGTCGTCACTGTTGTAATACATTTTGGGCGGAGATCCTTTATAGAACTGAGCTTTCACGGTAATAATAACAATGATGTGTCAGGGCTACGTCAATCTCTAGCTCAGTTTGCGGAAATATTGGCCAGTACTGATGTACCGTCGCCCAGGGGACTCCCGAATGTACTAATCGTACATCCTTTCAGTGGAGACTCTTTCCATATCCCGATGAGACGAGGGTGATTGTATGAGGGTATGGAACCAGTAGAAACACTTAAAACCTAATTCAAGCCTAATTAACCATACCCTAATGAGCGTTGGGGTAATTACACTTTCGGGAAAAATACCCCAAGTGCTAGCCGGGAACCAAACCCGAGACCTTTAGGTCAGCAGTAAGGAACTCTGACCTACTATACCACGAATTTGGTCACTTCACAGTGACCTAGTATTTAAGGAGTCCGATCCCAAGTCTAGAACAATTTCCGTTTCCATTCGAATAAACTACATTTTTATTTTCACCGCGTCTTACTATCCTTCCGGTCCATACACACGCTAATTTAATAAGGAGGAAGGTAGAGTTACTATTAATTGTACCCACGTTTTCATAAAGGTAAAATGAGAAACCCTCATGGTAAAAACCACCCTCAGTACACCGGGTGGGAGTCGATCCCTAATCTACCCATCACTGGCAAAACAAACTAATTGAAGGTAACGTTTACACGACGGGTGACTTCGTAAATAGTTTTCTATCCGGCTACGGGCTGGTTTTATTAATTGATAATTTAAAAAATACCAAGGTTGTTAATTACTTATTCTACGGTGTAGCTTTTTCTCTCGCATCCATTTTAATACACCCAAATGAGAATAGGGTCTCGATTTCCCCGTCACTGGAAATCAAGTACACTGGAGTCACTACTATCCGGCCTAAAGAAGCGGCATTCCGGGCCGGATAATACGAAATCCTTGAGTAAATAATTATCAGTATGGGTTTGGCTCTTGTAGCTACGCCTTTCGCACACCTCCCTTGACACAGCTTCTGTTTCTAGCCAAATCAAAACAGTGCTGCTATCTACAACTCCCTTGACACAGCTTCTGTTTCCAGCCAAATCCAAACAGTGCTGCTATCCACACCTCCCTTGACACAGCTTCTGTTTCCAGCCAAATCAAAACAGTGCTGCTATCTACAACTCCCTTGACACAGCTTCTGTTTCCAGCCAAATCAAAACAGTGCTGCTATCTACACCTCCCTTGACACAGCTTCTGTTTCCAGCCAAATCAAAACAGTGCTGCTATCTATACCTCCCTTGACACAGCTTCTGTTTACAGCCAAATCAAAACAGTGCTGCTATCTACACCTACATTGACACAGCTTCTGTTTACAGCCAAATCAAAACAGTGCTGCTATCTACAACTCCCTTGACACAGCATCTGTTTCCAGCCAAATCAAAACAATGCTGCTATCTACAACTCCCTTGACACAGCTTCTGTTTCCAGCCAAATCAAAATAGTGCTGCTATCTACACCTCCCTTGACACAGCTTCTGTTTCCAGACAAATCAAAACAGTGCTGCTATCTATACCGACCAATAGCAGTGTATTATACGTCAACCACATGCATAGCAGTTATGACTTGCCGACTCCATTGTAACCGTTGTAAGGCGATTGCGATAGATTTTTTAAAATTAATTAATAGTTGATATGTAGAAATTTGTTTATTTTAAAACACACTTGTTAACACCGAGAACTGGGCCGGATAATCGCGATTCTAGTGTATATTGCGAACCAGAATCTTTAGGCCACGTGACCACCAAAATGGGTATGTTGCCAAGCTTAGAAGGTGAAATAAATTCATTTTAAACGACTGGTGCTGCAGTTCATAGATCAAAAGTTAATGGTTAGAAACATGAATCTAAACTTCCTCAAACAAATAAGATTTTTTTAAGAGGATCACATCAGAAAATATTAAGATAATTATTAAGGATGATTTTAGTGGTTTTGATACTTCAGATCTATTATTCCTATGATTGATCAAAAAATGATCAAAAAAGTACCTATAAAATTAAATAAAAATTCTAAAAAATTACTATAAATTTTTACCAAACACTCGTAGTATGAATGCACAAGACTTAACAAAATACACACTTTATAAATGGAAACTAAAAAATATACAAACCGTGAAAAGCTAATTCTTGCAATATTATAAGACATTTTATTTACAAATTTCTGTTTTGTAACAAAATCTCTCTCACTCTCTCTACCAATGAAACCCTTTTCAGCTTAGTTGCAATTTCTCACCAGTAGAATGTATTTTTCAAATGTACAAGCAAAGAGTATACAAACTTAATCGCCTGCATTTTCTTCTCATTTCGGCAGCTTCGTTTGTGATTAAAAAATTATGTTGGGGTATTTATGAATTTATAAAATATCGATAGTATTTAAAAATATACTTATTCAACATAAATGAATACAACTTGTTTAAAAATGCCTATAAAGTACCAAAAAAGAGATTAAAAACAAGAATATATATAACCTAAGAATCCAAAATAACAAAATATGACCTATAAATTATTTTTTCCTACAAACAAAACCGAATGTAACCCACTTCAGTGGCTGCATAGTCTAAGACGCTACTCTCGAAGTAGACTGGATTGCCAATGACGGGGAGATTGAGGTTTGAATCTCGGTCGGGTGATTTATTTTCCAAAATTGTTTACCACTTTAAACGCAAATGCGGGTACATTTCATCTTAATATAATCTTCCTAACACCTAAAACTATTTACGTAATTAGTGGCTAAACGTATAACCCTAACGGGTAATAAGAGTTGGTGCCATATATGTAAACACGAGCATTGTCTGATGTACCGAAAAAAAAAGATGACAAGTCATCAAAATCCAGTTCCTGTTCATAATAATATAAGTATATAAATGTATATAAGTTAGTATATGTACCTTCACGTATAACGTCACGCAAACCAACACATGTATCCCCACCACTACCTCCCCTGGAAATTCAATGTATGTTACTATTATTGTTAATACCGCGTCTTACTACCCATTCGGGTTATACGCACTTACGCTAATGTGTAATAATAGGGTGATTGCGAGATGAAATGGAGGACCTACAGTTTAACGTGGAATCCGAACCACGGTGGGAGGCCTGGATTTCCACACATTAACAAGTTGTGATTAATACACGACTTGCCAGAGGTGAAGGAAGGGTTCGGCAATCAGATAAATCTTTGCCGGTACCGAGGGTTGAACCCCGGATCCCCAGCAGAGAAGTCCAACATCTTAACCTTAGACCACCAGGTCGTCCAATGCGTGTTACTATTTCACACTACAATTAACTTGTTATATGTTGAAGATCAATTAGTTGCCTAACCCCCAGGTCCATAAAGTGCCTACTTTTATGTATCTTAGCGCCATCAATTGGCGTCGTCGATCTCAATTTTATTACGTGGAAATATTAATTGTCTTGTCACCCCCTACAACTGTATCATATATTTCTACCGGGTGCGTTCAATAAACCTGTATATCAAGTACACCTTACACTTGAAAATATGTAGGGTTTTTTTCCATCTATTTCGTGGACTCGGTGGCGTAGTTGGCTAACGCGCTAGTCGTGTCAAGCTCGACTGCTGAGGACGGGGAGATCGAGGTTCGAATCTCGGTCGGGTGAACTGGGGGTGGGGTTTCCTAAATGGTTTTCCACTCTCCCTCCACGCAATTGCGGGTTCACTTCCTCTAATTCAACCTTCCCTATTCCTAATCCATTAGCGTAATTAGTACTTAAAGCGTATAACCCGAATGGGTAGTAAGACGCGGTGCTAAATATATATATATATACAGTATATATATATTTATTTTTTTCGCGGAATCTGAGTATCCGACCGTTCTAGATAGGCCTGGTCCCTTTCAACTCAAAATATGATGCAGTGCATTGTCGTTAATTTTTTTAATCCAATTTTGTTTCAAAAACTTACTTAAAACATATTTATTCCAAACAAATTTCAAAACACATCAAATCGGCTTGGAGGAGGGGAGTAAAATCAGTCCGAAATTATGTCATATTTCGGAGACAAATGGTAGCTGTATTCCTTAGCGCATGGCACCAAGGACAAACAAAGAGCCCCTCTTCCCCCACCCCCCCCACAAACACACACACACACTCCCTTCCTTCCTCCCCCGGTAGGATGATGTTTCCGCCCCAAAGAAAATCCTCTCCAGGAATGTGGAGGTCTTACGAAGCTCATCAACGACACACACAAAAAAAGTTACGCACTGTTGGTTTCCCTGCTTTCCCTTTACTTTCATGTGTGCACATCCATTCATGACCTTCCCGAGGTAGCGCATTTCAATGGTCATTGACGCAATGGCCATACTTGAGACAATTGTCGCTAAACGGATGTGCGTCAAGTTTGAAGACACGGTTCGGGGAAAAAATGTTACTTACCCCTTCCTCCCTTCCTCCTGTACGTCCCAAATAAAGGCTCACCTATGGATATACGGAACAAGAAAGGCGTAAGTCTATTTATTTTTATATCCTTAGCATCGTGTCTTACCACCGGTTTGTACAGGTGTGGGTGGTAGGTTCCAAGCTACCATGGACTACAAATATTATGACCCCCGTTTAAAATAATTTCATAAGTACTACTGAAGGTATGTTTCGGTGTAAATTGAATTGCTGAGGTGAAGTGTTTATGGTGGGTGGTTGTTTTTTTTGTTTTTTGTAAATTTAATCCTGAAGCCATTTCATCTAAATTATCAATGATTATGGTACTATTCAGTCCACTTCAAAACATCAACTTCTATTTTATACTAACATGAAAAAAAATTATTTTATAGTATTATATAATATCTGGAATTATATTTTTGACATATTTAAGTTTATAAAATCTTCCTCCAGTAGCTACTTGTGTAGATAGCAAAGTTAGTAGTAGTAAGTATGCAATAAACGAATGTGTTTATGTTTGAATTAAGAAATATTGTATAAATAGCACCAAAGAAACAATGAAAAGGTTGATTTTGCTTTTTTGTTTATTACTTATTTGGGGTATATAACGTGCTCTTCCTGAACCTAATAATTATAATAACACATGATAATTTCCATGAGCGAGAGCGAAATGATCTAATTTTGCCAGGAAAGGTATTTTCACATACTATCCATGGTTCTTTTATATTCAAAAATTGAGATGGGACAGACGGCTTTACTCCCACTACGAAGGAAGTTGTGCTACGGATGTTATCACTCAAGAACTATCCGGCCACTCTGCCTGGTTTTGAACCCAGGGATCCAAAGGCGAGTACTTTACCTCAAGGCCACTAGGGTCGACGGTTTTACATTCAATACCATCATCGTATATCTTTACAAATGATTTATTCTGGGCACCCTGAAACTTTCCCATTGGAACTTTTGATTAGAATTTAATAAAAACAATAGATTAATTTTAGCCTAAGGCTCTTGACCCTGTCAAGTGCAAGTCTAAAATCTATTTTTGTGGGATAGTGGGCGTGGCTTCACAACCGACCAAAGTATACTTCCACACCAACAAGAACAGATAGATCACGGAAAACGTAGATGGTGCCAGCTACCGGACAAGTCTTGAGGAAAAATCATACGTTTGTAAATATCAGTTTTCTCGTGGACGAGTAAAATGTTTATAGTAATATTTTTAACACCTATTCTAAGATAATGTATCAATGTTTATTAGGTGTTACATTTTATTATTTTTTGTTGTGAGGCCGGCAGTTTTCTGTTGAAAAATGGCAAAATTATTAATATGTTATCATTGTTAAAATTATAGAGGAGGTGTGTATATAAAAAGTATAACATAATAAACATGCTTCTATTCTTGAACAAACCATTTTCGAAAAGAAAATTGCAAAACAATCAAAATTCTTAAAGATAATCGTTTGTTCCCACGGTTTGTTCCCAAGCAAAATGAAAAGGACCAATCACCTTTAGATGGTTGCCTCGGCCCGAATCAAGCTGATCCCCCTTCCCCCGCCCTCCACCCACCCCCTGCCCGGGATGGTTGCAAGTGAGCTACGACCATACGAGTCGTTTACCTCTTAAGAGACCGTTGAATTGCGGCCCCACATTTTTAAAGCCACATATGAATTGTAGCCCCGGTTTGTTGACCTGACCTAACCTAACCTAACCTAACAAACCTTCAAAATGTTGCCAAAATTATCGAACAACAAGAAATTAGGAAGCTTGGATGTTACGAGGGATGTCAACATGAGACTATGATAGGTTCTATCTGAAATTTAAGACAGCTTTATAGAATGCACACTGATAATTAAATGGACGCAATTCGTACCTCTCTCAAAAAGCCGGGCCACAACTCATACACGATTTCAAGATTTGGCCACAACTCATACATGATCTCAAGATTTGGCCACAACTCATACATGATCTCAAGATTTGGCCACAACTCATACACGATCTCAAGATTTGGCCACAACTCATACATGATCTCAAGATTTGGCCACAACTTATACACGATCTCAAGATTTGGCCACAACTCATACACGATCTCAAGATTTGGCCACAACTCATACACAATCTCAAGATACCCAAGCAAAATGAAAAGGACCAATCACCTTTAGATGGTTGCCTCGGCCCGAATCAAGCTGATCCCCCTTCCCCCGCCCTCCACCCACCCCCTGCCCGGGATGGTTGCAAGTGAGCTACGACCATACGAGTCGTTTACCTCTTAAGAGACCGTTGAATTGCGGCCCCACATTTTTAAAGCCACATATGAATTGTAGCCCCGGTTTGTTGACCTGACCTAACCTAACCTAACCTAACAAACCTTCAAAATGTTGCCAAAATTATCGAACAACAAGAAATTAGGAAGCTTGGATGTTACGAGGGATGTCAACATGAGACTATGATAGGTTCTATCTGAAATTTAAGACAGCTTTATAGAATGCACACTGATAATTAAATGGACGCAATTCGTACCTCTCTCAAAAAGCCGGGCCACAACTCATACACGATTTCAAGATTTGGCCACAACTCATACATGATCTCAAGATTTGGCCACAACTCATACATGATCTCAAGATTTGGCCACAACTCATACACGATCTCAAGATTTGGCCACAACTCATACATGATCTCAAGATTTGGCCACAACTTATACACGATCTCAAGATTTGGCCACAACTCATACACGATCTCAAGATTTGGCCACAACTCATACACAATCTCAAGATGTGGCCACAACTCATACACAATCTCAAGATTTGGCCACAACTCATACACAATCTCAAGATTTGGCCACAACTCATACACAATCTCAAGATTTGGCCACAACTCATACACAATCTCAAGATTTGGCCACAACTCATACACAATTTCAAGATTTGGCCACAACTCATACACAATTTCAAGATTTGGCCACAACTCATACACAATTTCAAGATTTGGCCACAACTCATACACAATCTCAAGATTTGGCCACAACTCATACACAATCTCAAGATTTGGCCACAACTCATACACAATCTCAAGATTTGGCCACAACTCATACACAATTTCAAGATTTGGCCACAACTCATACACAATTTCAAGATTTGGCCACAACTCATACACAATTTCAAGATTTGGCCACAACTAATACACAATTTCAAGATTTGGCCACAACTAATACACAATTTCAAGATTTGGCCACAACTCATACACAATTTCAAGATTTGGCCACAACTCATACACAATTTCAAGATTTAGCCATAACTCATACACAATTTTAAGATTAGACTGCCACTCACCTATACAGCCTGGGATATCACCCGGTGTACCAGCGGCCAGGTCCACCCTTGCGTTCGGGTTGTACATACGCATAATGTATTAATTAGGCTGGTATTTTATGGAGGAGTAAGGTTGAACCTAGAGGAAGTGTACCCGAATTTACGTGGAGTAAGCATACATTCATGGAGGGAGGGAAACTACCTCGGTACAACCAACTGGTGTTTGAAACTCGATCCCCCCGTCTAATCTATTGCGAAAGAGACGCCTTAGAACATTCGACCACCGAAGCGGATAAAGAGTGTATTCATGTCCGGTTTGCTGACGACGAGGAGTTTGGTGATTAAATACAGTATCGTTTCCAAATATCCCCTCGCTGCACTAATATTGATTAAATTCTTATAAAAATTCTACCTTCCTCATCTCTTACCAGTTATTCCCAATATTATGACAGTCCGGTCTGGTAGTAAGATGCGGAGATCGGAAATATTAGATTAGATGTGTAAATTATTTAATTAGTATAATTTTTTTTAAATTAAGAATAATTTTATTTTAAAAAAAATCGCAGCTTATAAACAATTAGATTGTTTTTGTATTTTTTTGACAGAATTTTAAATTTTATATGATTTCAAAAAGTATTAGTTGAGCGATTTCTGTTACCTTAATTATTATGTTAAATAGGCAATTATAATCTCATATAATATTAAAATTTAAAACAAAAAGTTGTACAGAACCATAAAAAAAATGTATTATCATTAAAAGTAATATGAATCAGACGAAAGGGATAAAATAAACTAATTATTTTCTGCCTCAAGAACTTTGTAAATGTTTAATTTTAACTTTAAAAAGAGATTTTTTAATTAGCTACTCCAAAACAAGTTATTATAATTACTCAAATTAAGGATAAGCTATCACAAATTAAAGACCCCTATTAACGTGGAAAGAGAATGGGAAAACCAATGCCAAAATTCTCAAATTAACCAAGCCGGGGCTCCTAGACCCAATTATTAAGACGCTTTAGACCACCTGGCCACCGCCACGATTGATAACTCACGTATATTCGGTTCCCTAACAGATTCAAATTAATATGTTGATCTAAAGTGTGAAACAATGCACGAGTCTTACTTCATCAAGTAATAAAAGATCACTTGAAATAAGTGAAAGTTTAATTTACGAAATTGGTAAACTTTAAACTTTCTTTTCATTACTTTATAAATTTATTTGGGTCATTAACTTTGTGCGTGTTAAAATATTAATCATACCTTAAAATAAGAATCGATGGACCAAAAAACTAACAATTAAGGCATTAATTAGTTTGTTTCTAAGATTTCCAAATAATGTATTTATTTGTACACGTATTTAAAACGAGTCTTACCCAAACTAAAAATGACTTAAGCAAACTTTATTTCTACCAGCTTCAGTGGACGAATAGTCTTGGGCATCCATCTCAAATCATTTAGACTGGTCTGCTGATGGCATTGAGATAAGGGTTCAAACACCGGCTGAGTCTACTGATTCCCCCTCCCTCACCTTCAATTCCAATTTTGTTCACATTAAAAGTAGATATGGGTTCAATCCTATATTTATCGACTCTGAATCTTATATTTTCTTTCGAATCTTGACAACAAATTCAACTATTTAAAATTGTACTGCTTTAGTTTGAAAGAAAATATTTAAAATTGAATTTAAAAAAAGTTTTTTTAAGGTTCGGTGTCACTACCAAATTATTTTTATATCACGGTTATCACATAAAAAAACAACAAATAGAACATTATGTTTAGTAAATTAAGTATATGTATAAACATTTATTTCTCTCCTAACTCCATAGGGCTATATAATATATTTCACAAATAGATTAAAATTATTATTAGAAATAAAAGTATTCATAATATTGTATTATAGATGCGAAATGTTTACGAATTTCGAATACAATAGGATTCGAGGTTTGTATTTCTAAAAGGTAAAGTAATTATCTGGGACCTGGTATTGATAATCAATTGGTGTTTAAGCCCCTAGTAAGCGCAAAAGTAGCTTTAGAAATAATTCAGAGTAAGAAATAGAAAAAAAAAATTACTTTTATCACATATTTAAAATATTCTTGAATCCTTGAATATTCTTAGGGATTCGAAGGACTCGAAGATTCTAGGAACCCATCCATAATTAAAATATAATTTTCTAAACATTGATTCTTTTTTAATTGTTATTATTCGACGTCTGTGCGACTTTTTCAAAACAGGAAGTTCATAGAAATGATTAGTTTTTCTGGATGAGTGATCATAGTGTTGATTTGTCAGCTCAGGGTACTGTGAATTTGTTTAACATCATGATTACTAATTACGAGAGAGAACTCGTGACGTTTTCTGCGCGGATTACACAAAGTGTCACGCGTCGACAATGATGTTGCTTCACTTGTCACGCAAAACAAATCCGCAAGATATCAAGCGATATGAATGCTCAAAACTGTGGCTAATTAACACAGTAATTAATTCTATATAGAATAAAATATTGTTAACTTTTTTGATTCGCTATAGACCATACTTCCGACGACAATGAGATCAGGGCTTAAATCCCGGTTAGGTGTAATGAGGGAAATTTTTTTTAACATTTGTTTTACTCTCCCGCCACGCAAATGCGGGTACACATCTACATTTAAACTTCATCATCCTTACCCTATAATAGTAACTATCGTATTAACGTATGGCAAAGATGGGCATCAATGGGCACGTGGAGTAGGGCATAAATATCATCGAGTCTTATGGGCCCATTTATTGGGAGGTTTAGGTTCGAATCCTGGTGATTAGTATTGAGAGCGGTTTCCCCTCAATTTATTTCCATTCTTCCTCGCGTAAATGAGGGAAAATTTCTTCGAAATTTTACCTAGATCATGATATTGTCTCTGAAAAACAAGTATGCAGTGTTATATAAAGATTTAAATACTCCTCAGATATCAAATTTCAACTAAACCGTTAAAGCAATTTGAAAAAAATAAGTTATATTTTTAAAAATCAACCATCAGTAAACTTATTTCAATTTAAAATCATTGAATAAATATCATGATTTCTCCTAAAGGTATGACAAGATATCTATTAAATATCAATTAATCAATATAAGGAACACACTTCGATGTCACATGCAATAATTAAAACTTGAAAGGTATAAACAGGAGTTTACTCTATCAAATTTTAATTGTATGTGACATTCAAGTGTGTTCCTAAAAATTAATAAATATATATATTTTTCCTTATCCTACAACTAAAATTAATATTACTAAGATTATTAAATATTAATTTTGAACTAAATCTATCAACACGTTGTGTCTTAACGGTTTAGCCACAAGATAACTCCAAAAGAAAGGTCCGCACCGATTTTAAAGTTGCCCCGCCACTTTGGAATTTTTTCGGAGGTTAAAAATTAATAACTTTTTGGAATTTTCCCGTCAGTTACAGGATAGAAGCTATAAGTTTGCCAAATTTCAAGTTTCTAGCTCATCTGTAAGTAGGTAAACATTAATGTCAGTGAGTGAGTTAGCGGTGTGGCTTTATGGTAGTATAATTGTACTAATCTTATCTTACTAATATTATAAATGCAAAAGTTTATGTGTTTGAATATTTGGATGTTTGTTATTCAATCACACCAAAACTGCTGAACGGATTCGAATGAAACTTTGTACGTTGGTAGAGAATGTCCTGGAATAACAAATAGGACTATTCCCAACCTTTGATTTTACATTAATTTTACATTACTAATGTTTAAACATTTCGTATATATAAGATATATTATATATCATTATATATTATATTTCGTAGTAAAAGAAATATATATTAAGTTATCAATTATCAATTATTAATTTATTTTTTTAAGTTTAGTTAAATATTAAATGATTTTATCAACTATTGCGAGCGAAGCCACGACGGGTAAAAACTAGTATAATATATATAAACAATGGTGCTCTTCTGATATTCTCTAAGGCAGGTACACAAAATCGGTCTGTGGGCTTTCAGTATGTAGCAGAGTTTGACAGGCCTGCCATTCGACCCTCCAAGCGGGTCCTTAATTATTATTTTTATTTTGCGCCACGTCTTAATACCTGTTCAGGTTATACGCCTATGAACAAATTACACAAATGGGTTAATGATTAGGAAGGTTTAATTTAGAGGAAGTGCACCCACATTTGCGTGGAGGGACACTGTAAAACCATCTAGGGGGAAAAACCACCTTCAGTGCACCCAACCGGGATCGAACCCCGATCTCCACGTCTTCTGGCAGTCTAGTCCAACACGAGGTTAGCGCGTCAGAACACGCGGAAAACGAAGCGGGTTACATTTCAAATTATTTCAGAACAGTTTTTTTAACCGTGGAAAAAAGTTCCTTCCTATCTAAATCTGACTGTCGAGAGTTGGTACTACTTTCCTCCGCACTTCATCTCCGGACTGTCCGCGTCTTAACTGGCGAGACTGTGACGTAACGCGGTGATCGCACTGTCCCGGTCCGTTAACGGTTTGTAGAGCCACGGGTCACGCTCCGACTAACACAAACAGCAACACCCGTTGCCAGTGGACATGCGGGCCTGGATGTCAGGCTCGTCTCGGGGTCCAAATCGTGGCCGGGTTTATTGAAGAAGGGTTGCCATCAATACAATAATCTCCCATTCTTCCTACATGAGTATGTGGTAGGCTGACCATAAGACAAAAAAGGGAGGAAGGGGGGGTCAATGTTCGTAAAAAAAATACATTTATTACCGTGTATTATTATCTGTTCATTTTATACTCATATGTGATAACTACTCTAATGGGGGGGTAGGATTGAGGAAGGAACCTATTTAGAGGTTATCTACATAAATTCACGTGGAAGGAGTACGGGAAACCGTTTTAGAAAGAACCACCCTGAGTATACCTGACCTAGATTCGAGCCTTGACCTCCCAGTCATCAGGAGCTAAGTCCATACGAGAGTGACACCTATACTAGGGGTCTTCAACCCTTTTATTTCCAAGGGCCAAAGTTTCTGTCTCGTGTCGGCACGCGGGCCGCAATATTGTACCGATAATTATCGGATTGAATGGATATTAAAATATTCGTATTAACTCATTATTATACTCACACTAGGGATTAGGATTTCTCGTGAAGTATTTTCTCTGTTGTTTCATAGCTGGAGATAGCGCGATTTGTTTTGGCTACTAGAGTTGTCATTTAACAGTTCAAGGTACACTTGTATAATAAATTCTATACTTATCATCGCAAAAAGCAAAAATAATTCATAGAATAACATAAAATACCTTTTATTTTATTATTATTATTAGAATCGCGTCTTACTACCCGTTTCGGTTATACGCACTTAAGCAAATGTGTAATGGTAGGGTGATTGTGAGATGAACTGGAGGACCTACAGTTTAACGTGGAATCCGAATCGCGGTGTATTTTATTAGTTGATTATGTAATATATATGTATCTGTAATTTTTTCTTTTAAAATAATTTTATATTTTTCATGAGCCAGCGGGCCGCGGACCACGGGTTAAAGACCCTTGCCTTTGAACATTTGGCCGCTGAAGTGGGTGAGAGTAATAAAATAAAAGGTTATATCACATAAAAGTATTGAACGTACAATATTTATTCACAGAATATGTTTATACCATGAGTATTTTTCAGAAATTTTCTCTAAAAACCGTCAAAAAATTTTAAATAAAAACTATGCGACATGCGTGTGTTGCAACCGAAAAACGTACAGAACAAAAAAATATCGCTAAATCACAGAAACCGCAAGTGTTTTCAACGTGAATTTTTTTTTCTCTACTGATTTATTCATTGACTGTAAATGTTACACCATTTGTTCATTGGAAGATTTGTCAATCTCGATCGACGCACCTCTACCGATGGTTACACGAATGACTGATAGTTAAAATAGCAACCAGTGATTAAAAAAAACTTGGTTAAAAGTCATGACGGACCAATAGCTAAGCTTTTTTTTATATATAAAAAAGTGGTAAAAAAATATATTTTTACTGAAAGGACAGGACGGCTGGAATATGGCCAAAAAAAGGGAGACATATTGTCAACCAAGTATGAGGGCAGAGTACCTCTTAAGCACACCTTTCTCGCCCCCTTGCCTCTTATATTAGTGTACTTTTATAGTCCGGATGGGCAGTAA
>CABFVX010000388.1:0-68964 GCA_902151425.1 Timema shepardi
CTGTTTTGTAAGCCCAATGCTACAGTAGGTATATTTATAGCAAAAATAATTTATTTTATATGAAGCATATTTAACAACCAATGGTTCTCAAGCCACACGCCAATATATATTTATATTAATTTTTTGAGCACTATAGGTGTGAAGTATATCGACCGTAAAAAAAAAAATCTAGCCCAAGATCTTGATGGATGTCAATGTTTCATGACCTCCCCTCAGCCCCCCGAATCCTAAAAAATATTTTTTTGCAATGCCGTATATCTGTGTGTATGTTCAAACAAATTTATCTATTTATTTAGCACCGCGTCATACTACCCGTTCGGGCTACACGCTAACATATAATTAAGAGTAGTTTAATAAAGGGAGAAACGCAAAAAAATTGATTTTTCTCAAAATCGGCTTTAAAGATTTTGATAAAAATTCGTATCTAGAAGTTGAGTAAAAGGGATATTTTCATTTTCAAATAAAAATTAATATTATGGTACTTTACAGAAGTGGAAATTTCCGTATCTCCGCAATTATTCCAGATAATAAATAACTTATAGTTGCAAATTTGTAATACTTTTAAAAATAAAAAAAATTAGCTTAACTATATTGTTATAAGAACAACAGTTTCTGAGATATTGGCAAATATGTTAATACATTTTCGTGAACTTAATTTCACAGAGATACTACTTAAGTTTCAATGCAATAATTATCTAATTCCACAAATAAATAAGTAAATAAATTTATTTTATTCTTCCTTTAAACTCTTAGTGTAAATGTTTATACAGTATCGATCTTTATCTATAATTTTTGACTCAAAAATCAATATAAGCTTTATTTATTGGTCTAAATTTATAAATGAAAATTTTAATAGCAATGAGATAAACATAAGATGTAATTCATAATTAAATATTGAAAATTTTAATTGGAATTCGAAATTTAGATACGATGTGTTGACCCTTGTTGACCCAACATCGATCTTTTTTATTGGTCCAAATATACAAATGAGGACTATAATTCCTTAAAAAAAATAATATAAAAAAATTTGAAACTGGTGATAAAAAATGTTTTACTTATTTGTAGTAAATTTTTTCTTGAATTTGATATTGTATATTATAGCACATATATTACGATTTGAGTAAATATCTCCATTTTTAAATAATAGAGTGAGAAAGTCCATGAGGAGTTCCATTATAACTTTTCTCTAAAGCTCTCTCTTCTGAAATATTATTTACCCCTTACTCGACATCATTTAGAATGTTTTCTAAAATGTCATGTATGTACTGTATATAATAAAAAAAATGAAATCAATTCCAACAAAATATATAAAATTATATATACCCTTTAATTAATTATCTTACTCGCATAGCTATGGTCATAAATCGATTTGGCTTATAATTTAATAACTTGAGTTAAATGAATTTTTTGCCAACTCTATTTGAAGCTAGACCAAGCAATCGTAATGCCATGAAATAATTATTGTTCTCAATGCAATTGTTTGGGAATAGACCAAGGTCTTCTAATTAATATTACATTTGAAATACAGTTTAATTTTACTGTATATTTAAATAAATACTTTTATTTAACGGAAATAAAATTGGGAAAAAAGACTTATAATTTCGCCAAAGATCGTACATTAAATAATTGGAACTGTTACAGAGACGTTTTATTTGATCTGGACATTATCAAATCTACTGCAGCAGATTCCTATAAGATTAAAAATTCATATTCTTAAAATACAAAATCTTTTTAATTATGATATTTTTAATAATATAATCTCTAAAATATACTATCAAGAAAATCAACATATTTCAATATTATTTTTATTTCGCTAAGATAATTAATATTTATAATTATCATAAAAATAATATTGAATTTCAGTTCTTCACACGGGATATTGTGTTATTATTTATTTTTGGGTGAAAATAAAGAATTATTGTTTGAATATTTATGGCATGGCATCATGACTATACAAGAAACACCGCGAGAAGATGACTATGTACCGTTTCTCACGGGGAGTTTTATTTTCGGCAGGCCCCCTCTCCTTCTGCCTGGGGAGTTATCAGCTGAGCACGGATGAACAGGTTTCCTCCCTCTCAGGCACTTCCCGACCCCCACACACCACCATGGTCAGACCCTCTTTCTCAGACATACACTACAAACACCACAAAATTAAGAAAAATATGAACTACAGACTTCTACCGTCTCTTGAATTCGCATTTTAATACTTAATTACACACTTTAATTAATTGTCTTTATTCTTTTTATTCCAGATATCTTAAAAATAATTACTATATATTTTAGAAGGCATGATTAGAACAAAATTATAAGATTATTATCCTCTAAACGCTTAAAATAGTTTATAAATCAACAGTGTGGATGAGATTAGATACACCTATATCTTCATCTTAATCACAAAACATCGGAATTAAACATCTTTAATTTTCCTAATTAGCTTATAAAGAACACCTGTTTCTTCTAGATTCGTGGAAAGTGTGATAATTAGTGTTGAGTGAGTGAGTCAATCATTTAGTCATTCAGGGCTTTCACTTATATATATAGTTTAAATATATAAAAATAGGTCATATCAAAAATAATTTGTAGATGGAAATAATGATACGTTTGTCCTAAGTGTGGTAGATAATCTCTCTCTCTATTTATATATATATATATATATATATATATATAAGGCGAAAGAGAGAGAGAGAGAGAAAGAGACAGAGATAGAGAAAGAGATATATATATATATAATCTACTGTGCTTAGGATAAACGTCTCTTTATTTCCATCTACAAATTATTTTTGATATGACCTGTTTTTTTATATATTTATATAAAACATTTATTATTAGTGAGGTAAGTGTAATTTTGAACATCAAAATTTATATTTTTATCAGCAAACATGTAATAATGCTTTTATAATTCGATAAAAAGGGGGAAAATATTTATTTCTACGTGTACACTAGATACAATTCTTGCCTTGCCATCATCATTATTTTGATAGTTCACCAACCAGTCACAAAGTGTATGGACGTTATTATCTAAAGTGGTAAACATTTCTTTCATCAAGATAAAAAGCAACTTTGTGAAACAGTTGACTTCATAAAGACAAACAATATAACCCATCAAGGATGAAAGACATGGTTTGTATAATAAACACATTTATATTAATTAAATGAATTTTTATTTTGTTTATTAAAAAAATAGTAAATCAATTAGCCTCTAGTTTTCAAAAGGACGTATTAAAAATAAATAAAGGTACTATAAGATACCAATAATAAATAATACCTTTAGTAATAGAGAGACTGGTATTGTTCATTTAAAGAAGCTTATTTCAATTAATTGTTCCTTTTGGTATGATACATATTACAAAACATTAATATGTTTTTTTAAATGTTAAATCATCGTTATATTTGTTTAATTCAATTCTTTCTTCGTTAAAAATATTTTAATTCATTTTCTATACTGTATGTTTTAATTGGGATAAATTTATATCATTAATTGAAATTATTTTAGTATCTTATTGAGTAATTGATGTCCTTCAATAATGCATTTTTAAACCTCATTTTAAGGTTTATTGATAATTTATTATCTTAGTTTATATCAGAATATTATTTTTAAAAGAATATGACATTTTGAAGTTATAATGTTCTAAATTTATATATTATATAAATGATTTGTCCGTTCTTTAAAGTAGCTTGTATCTTATTTACATACTTGAGGTATTTAACATACACCTTCTGAAGCGATTGGTTGTATGAGCACATGGGAATTTCTATGAGCGAGAGTGAATGCAGAAAAAAGTATTTTCACATATTTTCTACGGATCTTTTACATGTCACAATCAACATTAGACCGACAGCTTTATTTCACCTCAGCGTAAAACCCGAATGGGTAGTAAGACGCAGTGATAAAATAAAATTCTCTAGCAAAGGAGGTTGTGCTACGGAATTTTACAACTTTTAAAAATATCCATCGACCCAAGCCTGGGTTTGATCCCACGGACATTAAACATAGCTTATAGAATAATAAATTACAAGTAGTTTTCTTGGTAATACACACACAGTTAAGTGTTTCCATATTTATTTTCTCACTATCTTAACGATAGAATAAAGTATTGTGATAATATAAAATTGAACTCGAGATTTTGATGAATGTCGAAGTTTCATGAATCCCCGAATCAAATTTTTTTTTTTTTAATTACCGTATGTCTGTACCTATCTTTCCGATCAGGCTAAAACTTTGTATCAAAGATTTTCATATGGTTGCTCCGAGCGATTTTTGGAATAGGATATCTAACCCTAAAATCAAGGGTAGCTACTGAAGGCCAAAAAGAGAAAAAAAATAGATTTTCTCAAAACCTGCTAACAATTTTTATTAAATTACATTTCAAAACATTTATAGATATTCCAAATAAAATGGCTACTTTCAATATTTCAGCAAATTGACTTTTAGGGTTTCAGTCTGATGCATAAATTCTAATTTCTTATCAGATCTCCAAAACTATTTGAGATATGAAATTACTTTTCGGAGTCAATATATATATATATATGATACAAATATTTTAGTCGAAAAATATTTTTATACACCCAAGTAATTTCAAGATATACGCAATTATATATATATATATATATATATATATATATTATATTATTTTTCTATTTTGCAACATAGAGGTAAGGCATTGCAACCGTAAAAAATAAATCTAACCCGAAAATTTGATAGATGTCGACATCTCATCAACCCTGAACGTAAAAAGTGTTTTTTTGCAATACCATCTGTCTTTGTGTATGTTTAACCCTAAGGTTAAGGAGTAGTTTTTTTAAAAAGATAATATAGAAAAAAAAATATGTTTTCAAAATATCTTTTAACGATTTTGATTAAAATTTGTATCCAGGCATTGATTAAGATTATAATTAACTGGCTATTTTCATTTTACCATCAAAATGAATTTTAGGTTACTTTACAGAAGCGGAATTTTCTATTTCTATTAGAGGTAATAAATAACTTATCATTGTAAAATTATAGTACTATCTAAAATAAAATTCTTTTATATGATATTTTTAAACAATAGTTTCTGAGATATTGTAAAATATAATAATACAATTTTGTGAGCTTTATTTGTAAAGTGATAGCACTTAAGTCTTAACGCAATAATTCTCTAATGCCATAGCGCAAGAAATAAGTATCTCAAAAAATTAATGTTTTTCTTATATCAACCTCTTAGTGAAAATGTTTGTACAGCAATGATATAACTCCAACATTTCATATTAAATAGTCTATATCTACCTCTTTTATTGGTCAGAACTTATAAATGTAAAATTTAATAATACAACAATAACCATACGATTGGCAACCTCTAATAAAATGTTGACATTTTAATAGGAAGTGTTCACCCTTGGTAGTCCAATAACAATATTTTTATTTTCTCACTAGTATACAAAGCAAGTATTGTGATCGTCAAAAAAATATAATTCGATATCTTGATCATTATACTCCGAATCTGAAAAAATTGGTTTTCAATATGCTGTCTGACTGTCTGTCTGTCAGTCTGTGCCTTAGGCTAGAGCCAAAATTATTTGACATTTTGTGCTAAGATTTGGCATTTAGGGTTTTTAGGGTTACCCCGGGGAACTTTTGTAATTGGATATTCAACCATAAAATTATGAGTAGTTTTGTTAAGAGCGGTAAGAGAAAAAATATATTTTATCCAAATTGACTTTAACGATTTTGATTAAATTTCATTTCCAAAATTTATAAATATTATAAACTAAATGGCAACTCTCAAATTCTATTCAAAATGACTTTAAGGGTTCCAGTCTGATGCGTAAATTATAATTTTTAATTTTAACTCTTAAATCTTTGAGTTATGATATACTTATCATTGCATATATGTATCTATAATAAACATAATTTAATTGAAATATATTTTTATAAAACCAATAGTTTTCCAACTATACACCAAAATACATAATTTTTTTAACTTTTCCAACAATTTAAGGTAAAGTATTACGACCGTCAAAAAAATCAAACGCGAGATGTTGATGATTTTTAACGTTTCATTACCCCCTAAACATAACAAGTTTTTTTTTGCAACGTAGTCTGTCTGTGTGTCTGTATAACCCTAAAATTAAAAGTAGCTTACTAAAGGGGGAAAGAGAAAAATCCAATTTTTGCGAAATTGGTAATAATGATTTTACTTAAAATTCGTTTCTACGCGTTTATTAAGCATATAAAAGAAATTGCTTTTTTTTCTTTTTCCATGGAAATGACTTTTAACTATTTGATATACTAAACATGTTACCATTGAAAAATTTTACTACCATTGAAAATAAAAACCTTTCATTTGAAATATATTTTTACAAAACCTATAGTTTCTGAGATATTGTAAAAAGTAATCATATAATTTGGTGAGCTTTAGTTGTGAAGAGATACTAATTAAGTTTAAACGTGGTAATTCTCTAATGTCATAGAGTAAACAAAAAAAGTAATTATTTCAAGAATTTGATGTTGTTTTCACTTTAACCTCTTAGGAGTGAATCCAGAATTTTCGTGAAGGGTGGTGGGATGCATGTACTCCCATCGGGATCGGGTTGGGAAGGGGTGAACCTTAAGACATTTTGACATAAAAATATTTCAAAACTTGAGAGTAAATCTCTAAGTAATTTTTCAGTGTAGCGCTAAACTCCTATAATGAATGGTATTACTCTAAGTTTGCGATTAGTATTGAAATTAATTAAAAGAAAATAATAAAAACATCAACCAATAGTGATTATTAATAGGGAAATAAGTTTAAACGTTATAAATATTATTGTATACATATTTTTTCTTGCTATTCAATTAATTAGACAAAATAGATGGAATTATTCAGACTTCAAACAATTTAACTTAAACTCACCTTATAGTATAGATTGTTATTTCTAATTTTAAATCAAAATTTTACCACTAAGCTTTACTAGCACGTTATGTGTGTAGTATTATCCTAAAATTTTGTTTGGACACGTTATTTAAAAATTAATGATTTTAAAGATTTTGATTTATTATTAATCATTGGAATAGTAATAATAAAAATGATAAAATAAATTTAAACCTAAACAATGTTTTTGCAACAAGGTAAAGGTTGTTCAACTTAAAATTAGGAAATTTCATTATTACCTATATTCACCCTTTCAATACTTTATGTTATATTTCTAATTAATAATAATTATTACCGTGTTTTAATCATTTAATAATATTGCCAATACCAATTTAAAAAATAGAAATCTGGTTACTGAAATAGTTTTACGTGACAATAAAACTAGTAGTGACTATAATATATATTTTATTGGTTTAATTTCTTGAAGGGGGTTGTGTGTCCCCAACACCCCCTTATGTACCCACCTCTGTTAGAGGGATGATCTATCTCTCTCTTATTTTGTACTCTATAGTCAATATTTACTTATTTTATTCGTTATAAATGTATTAAAGAGAAATTTAATAGTAATGCAATGACCATAAGATGTGCATTGTGCATCCCCTGATAAAATCCCAAAACTTTTAACCGGAAGCAAACATTTTACTATGAAATATTGACCCTTGGGAAACCAATATCGATATTTTTTATTGTTCCAATATAAAAATGGAGCCATTAATTCTTTAAAAATAAAATTATAAAATTTAAATCCATGAGTCAAAATTTTCACCTATGTATATCGCAAGATTTTCTTGGATTCCCTAGTGTATATAATACCTCATATTTTGAGTAAATATCTTCCTTTAATAACAATAAAGTGAGAAAGTCCGTGCGGATTTCCGTACCGTTGATTTATTACGATTCTTGAAAATAGGGCTAAAACACTTGTGATTGAACTTTGACCCCCCTCCCCCCCAACTATTTACAATGATCTAAAACGTTAGGCTCGAAATAATCGGGATTTAGCAACGTAGAGGTCAAAGTTAGATTCTAGGATGGGTGTACTGAAAGTGGTATTAACGCATGTGATATTTCAAAGTGAGTGTAAAAACTGAATAAGTAAATAGGCCGGTGCTAAATAATAATAGTAATTATTATTATAACAATAATAATAATAGTAATAATAATACCAATAATAAGTCAATGTGGCTTACTATTTCCCTTTCCCAAATAATTGGGCGAAATTTTCTATAAACTATGTTTCGTTTTTTGATAAATTTTTTATTAACCTTAGATTTGAGCGTATTAGTAAAAATAAACAGTAAGAACACAAATTTTTCACCAAGACACACTTGGATTGTGGAATATTGAAAACTTGTCATCCTGTGCATATAAGATTAGAAACAAAGTCTAATGCTATTCAACGCCTGCCCACTAACCTAAAATAGCATAAACTAACCTCAAATAACCTAGACTAATATAACATACAATAACCTAACCTAAGGGGTAGAGGTTTGAAAATATCAAAGTTATTTTTTGGAGTTTTAGTATATTAAAGGTAATATTGATTAAATAAATATATTTATTGCTCGCATGCTATGCATTGCATGTTTTAAGGGTAATATTTTTTTTGTACGTATTATCATGTTTTGGTATTATAATTTTTTTAAAGACATTAAAATACACGTTTTAAAATCGACAGGTTGCTATTTGAAGTATTAAAGTGAGAAAGATCAATTTTGGAATATCACTAATTAAATATTTTCCACACTTGTATGTTAGTGAGAAAACATAATTTATCATTATATATAATGCGTTTTTCCACTCATTTTATTATATTTAAGGAATTCAGAACTGAACTAAATAGGCTGCATTGCCTGTTGACTAAATGTCAAGGCAATTCAGGTGTGTTTTTTGTTTGCTGCTGGTGGTGGGATAGTTGGGGTCTCAACTTGCTTTCCAGTGTGCCGAGTATTTGACAGAATACACACTTAATATCACTTTTTGAATAAGTGAATAATTTGGTTTCTCTTGACAATACCTCATTTATACATTCTTCATAAAGGTAGTTAAATTTCTTGTGTTTATGTGTGTGTTTGAGAGAGAGAGAGGGGGGGGGGGAGATTGAGACAAACAACTTGGGGTACCTCCAACTAGGTTTACCCGTGTCTCCACGTCTGCAAAGGTCAGCTTTCTACCCGACCTTCCCATTACCGGGTTTTCGGACGCCAAAGTCCTCGTGACTATATTTGTTTGAAAGCTTTGATTGACCCAGTCGATATCCAATAAATATTATAACAACGTATACTTGGAATAGTGAAAAAAAAACCAATTACTTAGTTTAATAAAATAAACACGTCAAATATGCGTGACAAAAGAATTCATGTTTTGAACCACTAGCCAACTTAATATTGTAAAACACGTCATTGTACATTAGTTAATTAATTTGTATTGATCATTAATATATAAAACTTGTTGAAGCTCTACAGTCTAGTCTCTAGTTAGAGAATATAAGTCAACCTTGTAAATGGTTATATCTATTTCTTTGAAAATGTTAAAAGTATCAACTTTTCTTACGTCGATAAAACCATTGATGTATTTATCCAGACTCTTTGGTGTTGCTTCGTTTACAATTGTGAAACATGATTATTTTGAAAAGCCGATCCAAATCTCCAAATCAATATTGGTGTATAGTTTTGCAACGATGTTTACCATTATAGGTTCAGAAATGTATAGCATTTACGTTTACCTTTTATTAAACCATGGCAATTTAGTCAACATGACTTTATTATGTGAAAGTATCACATATCTAGCAGCCAATATTTGGATCTATTTTTCAAACTTTGTTTTCCGTCGAAGAATGGCTTTATTAATTTCTAAGCTATGCTCTCTCGATGCAGTATTACCTAACTTTCCTTGTTTCTACACTAAAATATTCTGGTTAAATATTATAATTTGTATTACCATACCATTACCGCTTGTAAACCATATAAATACTTTAAATTACAATGATAAATCCTATTGGCAAGAATTTATTGAAGGTTTTGGGGCAATCTCGGATATTTTGGTTTCATGTATAGGATTCCAGTTTATTATTTTGGTTATCTTAATTGGACTAAAATGTTCAGCACTGAATTCAAATATAGCTATTTTAGTTTCATTTAACCAATCGAAAGAAGCTACTTCTGGTGATTATGCGACAAATTCCATTTTGAAGACAAGTGAGGAATTTCAAATTCCATTGCAAAATAATTTGAGGATCAGTGCGAAAGAAATTATTAGATTACGTAAACTGTATGAGGATATATGTGACATAGCTGAAATTACAAACAACGTGTTTTCAATAGAACTTCTTCTTATTAGCGCTTGCCATTTTATTGGGCTGACAGATATGGCATATTTGCTCTCAATGTTTCTATTAGAAGGTGGTAACAATTTTGTTCAAGGGATGATAGATTTGAGAGCAATACTCTTCTATTTGTGTTGGGGCTTAATACACCTTTTTACAATGGTGTTTGTATGTGATGCGGCTAGTTCTAAAGTAAGTAATACTTTCAAAACTTATAATTATTTTACCATTATTCATACTGTTTAACATATTGGTAGAACTTCATGAAGTTTGTATCAAATGGTTGGGTTGGTGGCAACATTATATTTATTATCTGTGTACAGTTATAATTGTGGAGTATTATAATGTATGATTTGTGATCATTGACTTTTGTGGAAAATATTAAATACCTTTAATCACTATTATAGTGATTATGATGATAAATAAACACATTTGATTAAAAATTTATGAAATTTTCCTAATATTCAGAGAACTTAATTGCCAGCTATGAAGCAGGTGATGGTCCAAAATAAATAATAAAAGCCTTGACTTAAATAAGTGTCATATTAAAAACTGAGGTGTAATTTGGTTTAACTCTTTATTTAACTATAATATATTATATTTAATGAATATATTACGTTTATATTAAAATGAATTAAAAATCTCAAAAAAACATAAGCTTGATACATTTTTTAGAACGTTAATTAATACATATATTCAATTGCATGTTCTTTATTTACATTATTAATATAACTGATCCTATATTATTACTTAAAAATTGGTCAATGATAACATAGTTCACTCCCTTTATATTGATGATCTAGATTTTCTCCTGGACAACAAACTCTACTTTCACTTTCATGTTGACCACATAATATCTCACACATTGACATTACTTGGATGTATCAAATTTATTACCGCTTTATTATTGTTCTAGTTCCCATTTCAAAATAATTTTACCAAGATTATCTTTAATTTATATAATTGCTAATTTTAATGTGTGCACGGCATATTAATAACCATGCGGAATATTCACATTTAACTAGACTAATGGGGTTGAAAATGATTTTTTTTTCTTCAAAAAGGAATCGTTACCAAGCAAGCTTGGGGGTGTATCATAAGAGCATTTGTTAGGAAACACCCTTATTACATCTGGTTGGGCTTAAACCCTAAATAGGGTGGCCCTAAGCTTTGATTCACATTTTCGCCGAAAATAGAAAACAGACTCTGCGCAATAATTTACACACTTTATGTTGACACATGATCTATTGCAACAATAACTCAAAGCAGCTGATTATAAATATATTTTATTGATAGCGGATAAACATATATTTCGGAGCATTCTACTGATGGATGTTTTATAATTACAATTTTGGTCATGGCACAACCCAATGCATCGACACACACTTTCCATTAAAGGATTATTTCAAATATACTCACAAAAGTCAAAGAAGATGTCTTCTAGCTTCTGGTTGTAGATTGCAGGCATTGATAAATGCGCATGCGCACTTATTTTAAATGGTTTGTTTTGAGATTTTATCGGTTTTCCTCTGCCGAACATCTCAGGATGAGCGGACGAAGTCGACATGAGTTGAACTTTAGTGAAACAGCTCTTGCCGATGAGGTGGGAAATTTGTGATTGGCTTAGAGTTCGTCCCGCGACCACGTTTTTTGTTCTGCGCTAGTTTTTTTTTGTGTGGCGAAAGTGTGAATTCAAGGTACTGCTGCAAAAGGCGTGGCAGCGCAGGGTCACAAAATTTGGGAAAACCCGTGTTTGCTTAGGTGACAGAGGGAAACAGAAAGTTTCAGTGATAAAACTTTGCTCACACTCTAGTGTAGTGTCTCACTGTATAGGTTATATTTAAAAAAAAGTCTGATTTTTAAAATGAATAGAAACATAAGCATGTGGTTTGAATCATTGAACGAGTGAGGTGAGCTGTCCGTTTTAATTCGATCGATTTGAATTTGTCTGTTTGTGGTAGATATGTTTCACGATAACTTTTGAAAGCATCAATTCATTATTTTCCCAGGTCTGTTGTGTACCTTTATGCAGAAAAAGTTTGTTTGGTAAAATAATAGAACTAAGTGTTGTGGCGATATCAACTATTATATGCGTAAAACATGGGCTATAAGATTATTATTACAAGTAATAGCAATTTAAGGGAATTTCTGATACCATACTTTTGAAAATTGGTTTAAGCTACAAGTGAAAATTACTGTGATCAAAGTTTAAGATTTAAAAAAAGTTTGTGGGTGGGAAGGATGTGAACCAAATAGCTGTGGGCACATCAAACTATGTTTGCCTGAGTCTGTGAGTTTGTTAAGTGTGGCCCTAACCTCAACCTCAAAATTACCGGAATACCAGACGCCTATGACCACGTTAGCATATTTGATTGACCGCTTTGAGTGAGCAAGTCAATATTCATTAGGTATTAGAACATCGTTATCTTTGGGTAATGAAATAAAAATAAAGATTTCTTAGTTTCAATATAAACACATTTAATATGCAAGACAAAACATTTATAATTTGAACCACTAAACAAATAAATATTGTAAAATACATTTTTGTACATTACTTAATTAATTTTTATTGATCATTAATATTTAACAATTCTTGAAGCTATACAGTCTAGTTTCTGATTAGAACAGAGAAGTCAAACATTGAATTGATTCAAAACGGTTTTATCTATTTTTTTAATGTTAAAAGTATCAAATTTTATTACGTCGATAAAACCATTGATGTATTTTTCCAGATTATTTGGTGTTGCTTCGTTTACAATCGTGAAACATGAGTATTTCGAAAAGCCGATCCAAGTCTCCAAATCACTATTGGTGTATAGTATTGTAGCAATGGTTGCCGTCATAGGTTTAGAAATGTATGGCAATTACGTTTATCTATCAATCAACAATGGTAATTTAGTCAACACGGCTGGGTTATGTGAAACTATCATGTATCTAGCGGCCAGTATTTGGATCTATTTTTCAAACTTTGTTTTCCGTCGAAGAATGGATTTATTAATTTCTAAAATATGCTCTCTCGATGAAGTATTACCTAACTATCCTTGTTTCTACACTAAAATATTCTGGTTAAATATTATAATTTGTATGATCATATCATTACCAATTATAAACTATATAACTACTTTAAACTACAATTATATTTTCCGTTGGCAGGGAATTGTAGATGGTTGTGAAGCAATTTCGGCCATTTTGATTTCATGTATTGGATTCCAATTTATTATTTTGGTTATCCTAATTGGACTAAAATGTTCAGCACTGAATTCAAATATAATTCGTATAATTACATATCTTCACTATAAAGAAGCTACTTTGTGTGAGGACGAGATAAACTCCATATATAAGACAAGTGAGGAATTTCAAATTCCATTGCAAAATGATTTGAGGATCAGTGCGAAAGAAATCGTTAGATTACGTAAACTGTATGAGGAAATATGTGACATAGCTGAAATCACAAACAACGTGTTTTCAATAGAACTTCTCCTTATTAGTGCTTGCCATTTTATTGGGCTGACAGATATGACGTATATGCTTTCAATGTTTCTCTTAGAAGGTGGTAACAATTTTATTCAAGAGATTCTAGATTTAAGAGCAATACTCTTCTATTTGTGCTGGGGCTTAGTGAACCTTTTGACATTAGTGTTTGTATGTGATGCGGCTAGTTCTAAAGTAAGTAAATCTTTCAAAACTTATATTTACTTTACCATTATTCTTACTGTTTAACATATTGGTAGAACTTCATCAAGTTTGTATCAAATGGTTGGGTTGGTGGCAACATTATATTTATGATCACCATTAAGATTATCATGATGATAAATAAACAAATTTGATACAAAATTTATGAAATTGTCCTAATATTCATAGAATATATCTCTCAACTTTGAAGCAGATGACGGTTCATCATAAATAGTAAAATCCGTGACTTAGATACGTCTGATATAAAAAAAACTGATGTGTGATTTGGTTGAACTTTACATACACATTTAATAAATCATATTTGGTCATTTTATTAAGTTTATATATAGTTATAGATTAAAAATCAAATCAAAAATAAGACTAAGCCATTTTACCATAGAAAGTTAGCTAAATATATATTGAATAGCATGTTCATAATTTAAATGATTACTATTAACGTTATTATTATAACTAATTCTATATTTTCCACTTATAAATTGGTCAATGTTAACATAGAGTAGTTAGCTCGCTTTATCTTGATGATTTAGGTGTTCTCCTAGACAGCAAATTCTACATTCACTTTCATGTTGACCCCATGATAACTCACTCATTAAGCTTACTTGGATTTATTAAATCTATTAGCCCTTCATGTAAGAAATTTGAATGTAGTCTATACCTGGCTATGGCTTGATTAAATATAAGATTTAATCTGCTTGTGATTCTTGAGAATCCACTACCTTAGCTGACCTTCTAAATTTGGAAAAAAATAAATCAATATACATTTTTTGCTGATTGCTACTATAAATTTTTCTTAACCAAGTTTATCATGATATTGAAATAAATCAAAAAATTTGGGGGCTACAAATTCTCTCCATATGCAGACTATATTATAATCTCCTATTTGTTTTTAATATTTTCAATGTCTACATTTCATGTAAATTTTACACAAGGGCATGTAGGTATTCACGTCACTTCTCGGGCTTCTCAAAATGCAAAAGTTTTTTTTGTTAATAACTATTACAAGCTCAGATCCCTTGACCATTGTATCCACAAGGCAAACTCTAAAATTTCCAAATCTGACTTCTATTACAAAAGGATAGGACAGAGAATGTAATGTTGAGTTGGTATGTGCATTTGGAGAAGATGGAGGAACGGAGGATTCCAAAGAGGATGCTCGAAATTGAAGTGGTGGTCAGGAGGACTAAAGGAGGACCGAGGGCCAGGTGGATAAAAGTGGCGGGAGGATAGAAGTAAAAAAAGAACCCTAAGTTAGAGAAAGACCCTGCCAGTAGCAGGAGACTGTGTAAGATGATGATGATGCTGATGATCACCAAAACTTACCTATAATTAATATGCTTAGTTTCATGGGCTGCACAACTTTATTAACGATATTGCCTATATGTGACGTCAGAGCAAATAACGATAGGATTTTTCAAGTTAATGTTTTCCTTTTCTATTCAACGTGTTTTGAAGATAAAATATTAAAACAAAAGCCATAAATTCTGAAATAAATCTAAAATTAATCTAATGTTTCATTTTAAAATGATTTCTTTGTTACTAAAGTAGTTTTTGAACTTTTTTTTAATTGCCAATAGCAAAGGATATTTTATTTATTTGCGTAAAGAACTCGTAGCCATATTCCTTCTATAATATAGATTATAATTGTCTGTGGAATAATTAGAAGTTAGATGAGCTACCTTGCAGTGTGAACGACTCATTTTCTTTGTGCATTGGTTTCAAGAGTGACAGTGCTTCGTGAACAATTAGTTAAAATGGTAAAACATCAAAACTCAACGAGGAACATTTGTTGATCAAGAAAGCAACGGTCTGTAGGAATAGCAACTACCTCAGTACGTCACTATAGAAATCAGATTTAAAAGTAGGCCTATGTAATTATTAATGGAAAAGCAAAACTAACAAAAATGTGATTTATGTTTCGTTACAAGGTTAGAATACTATGAAACTTGTAACCTGAGCCAAGACCTCCTGGCAAGACTTTCCAACTTTTCTATTCAATATCAGAACCTTATAATAATACGTGTTAGACCTATATTGTACTTAAAACTACCTACTTATTTGAAAGTATATAAACAATACTCTCTTTGATATAATTTACTTACACATATTAGGGGGTGTTCAGATATTACATTAGCACATTTTAAGCAATTTTTAACACCGTGCCCCCACTGTAAGCAAACGAAAGCTAGCACTTTACTCCCCTCTCCTGCTTACATAGTATTTTTCTGATGTATACACCGAACACAAACTAAACGTTGTGTACCAAAAGCTTCCAAAGTTTTAGGTTAACCTACCTATCATAATACTAGTAGGCCTTACAAGAGTATTTTTGAGTTTAAGTGTGTGCTGTTTTTTTCATTCAGTAAACCATGAGAGCCTATATTCACAATATTTTAATAATAAATTATACAATGTTTTAATCACAACGCCTATTTTCAAAACATATTACTATAAATACAAAAAAATAAATTCAGTAGATTTTAAAACAGTAAGATAGAGATATTGGAGCGCTTTGGCAGTGGGAGAGGGGCTCAAATAATATATTTTTCTTTCTTGTATTATACAGTAAAAACACGATAAAGAAGATGAATTATCAAATACACTTTTTTCATGGTTAGCGACCATTACAAGTTAGAGACCTACTCTATTTTTATTTTATAGATAAATATATTCTCCAGTGTTCGTAGAACCTTATTTTAATTTTATAAAGGGGTAAGATAATGGAAATCAATTTGAAAAAAAAAATATATGATGGGCTTTCCAAGAAATGTTACTAGCCTGGTTCTTACCTGGAAATTTTTGAAAATTAAAGTCCTCTAAAAACTATTTGAAGTTTTCATCCATTTGCAAGTTTTTCAAAATTGTATTCCTGTAGATTATAGACCCTATTTGTAAATGCTTTTTTTTACTAATTTATTTTTGAAAATAAATTCACCTGAAGTTATTTGGTGTGATCACCTACCAGCAATTTGAAAAGTAGATGCCTCTAGAAGCTATTTGGTGTGTGCAAATTTTGAAAATTTGATTACCTTAAAAATTATCTAAAATCGTTCTTTCTTAGTTTTTTTGGATTAAAATTTCCTAGAAGATTTTTAGAGTGTGGCTCTACACTAAAAATTTAGTTATTAATTGAATGTCTGAGATATTTAAAGGCGTTTTCAGTTATCTTGTGTTTGTTTTTAATCGTAATTAGAGTTTAGTTTGATTTTCTTCCCTACACAATTAAATAATTACTTCCTACATTAAGTGTGCCACGGATCCTACTGATAGCCCAGGCTTACGGCTATTTACACAATTTAAAAAATACTATAAGTGGATATTGTAAAACACTGAAGTGTAAGACATTTTGATATGGCTATTTATTTGAAGAAAACTCTATAAAACAAAATAAGAAATTTTGTTTGACAGATTTAGAAAACTACACTCATTTACACCTTTGGCATTATGAACTAAATAATTATCAGTGGTGTGTTAAGCAACCTCTTTCAAGATGTATTGTTATCACATTTTGAACGGATCCAAAATTACTTGACCATTGATTGAATTTTTGTCAATATAAAGAGATTTGTAAACGGTAATACCCTGTAATCTACACACCTTTTTATAATTTTGAAATAATTTTCTAACAATCTTGTATGTATACATAATCTAAACATAAAATTTTGTTCCAAAATACTGTTGAATATAAAGTAAAACAAATCAGTATCATTCGTATACTTTAGGCAAATATATTAGAACCTACATAATAATAAACCTCAGGTCCATTTTTCATTTAAAATTATTGAAAAGGAAACAGAATGTCATATAAATTCTGCCAAATTCCACCATTCCGTGTTCCTAATTTTTGCCATATTTTATTGTAGTTATTAAATAATAGAAGTAGACAATAGTTCACCTCTCTGGCTGCTTGCAAATTATAGTTTAATGATTAGTAAAGTCTTTCAAAATAAACTCTTAATGAATGTAGCGGGAAGACGGGGCCCCACTTCTGACTCTTTTCCATTTATAATTTTAAAGCATGATTTGTAATTATTTAAATATTACTTAAAGCTACTACGCAAGTAGTGACAAATTTTATGATAGGTATTTTTATTTTTATTGTTGTATTAAGCTACTTGATGTAATATTAATTTCCAATAATGGGTATGCTTTGATTTAAGTTTGTTGGTAGAACAATATTTTAAAATAATTCCACAAGTACTATTCAAATATACGGGGAAAATATTGGGAAGGTTGAATATAGTCTATATCTAGTATATCTAGTATAGTCTAGTCTATCTAGAATATAGTCTGTAAATAGGGGTGATTGAGGCCCCCCTCCCCACTTTATTCTGTAGTCCCTGAGTAAGTTCCAGCAACATTAACTCTATGATAATATTTACTAAAATTTATTCAACTGTTTGACATTTAATTGCTTTTTCTTTCAGTCCAATTAAAACAGGATATGTCCTAGAAAGTGCCCATAGTAACATTTCTACTGCAGACATTCCCAGAACCCTCAGTCAGAATATGGATCCTAATGTCATCAGTTAAACCAAACAAATGGTACTAATATGTCTCACAAGAGAATCAACGAGCCCAATGGGTATTTAGAAAGCCTTTATAGCAACACCACTAGCATAAACACACGACTCATACAGCAAACTTAGTCAATAAGCAACTATTTGAGTTTGTTAACCAAATTGAACCTAATTAGTATCCAAACAGATTTTGTCATTTTAACCACTTATATATCTACTGCATTTGAATATTGCGCCTTCCTATAATAATAATCAATTTAAAAATTAAGTATAACGCTATAACCTCAATCAGCAATGCAACCCCACCCGATATATGCTATGACACCGAATTGGGTCGTGAGCATCAGGTTGTAAATGACTGGTCTTATGCCTTAGTCCATTTAGCCATCAGCGCGAGAAATTATTGTATTTGAATATCTATCACTGAGTATTAAGTTTAATTTAAATAAAAATGTTGCTTGATGATTTTTAGTAAGATTTTAGCGTGTATTGATTTATATTTAAATTATAATTATATTTAATTATTATTTTCTTAATTAATCTTTCTTTAATTTTTTGTATCGTGTCTTACATTCCGTTAGAGTAATACTCTCATTTACTTACAACTATAATGGTTTTAGTGATTAGAAAGGCTGTATTTTAAAAGAAATATGTCCGAATTTTCGTGGAGGTAGAATGGGAAACTCCTTTCTTAAAACCCACCCCTAGTACAGCCGAAATAGTTTCTAACCTTGATCTCCCCATTGTGGGCAGTTTAGTCTGCTGTGAGAATAATGCGTTAGCCCATGCGGCAACCGAAATGGGTCAGTTTTTAATTTCCAAGGATAATCGCACACTGTCCAGTCAAGACAACATAAACTAATTTGAAGCAATCTCTTTTACTAAAACTACCAGTCATGGTGAATAATCACTGGTATAAATCACCAATATTTTAAAATCATGGCTGCTGTAATAACCGATATCGCAATATTGATGTTACATCCATTCCTTCAGGTTATATGCATTTTAACAAGATTTCTTCGAAAGTTTTCTATACTCGAATATATACTCGAAAATTCACGTTAGATAAGTAAGGAAATGTAACAAATAGTAACCATGTTATCTTATATTATCTTATCAAGAAAACCTTAAAATGTAACCAAAATATAAAGTTTTGGCTTAGTATACCACCAAGAAATTTAGTTATAGTAACATAAAAATAGTTAGATACCAAAAACAAAACTATTTTTGTGATCATTGTGTAAATCCCGACTATCTTATCAATCTAGTTAATCAATTTCTCCCTGTGACTTGCTACCTATAACGATTTTCTTTGTCTCGGTATTTCAGAGTCAAGCCACCGCAGTTCTTGTTAGCAAGCTTTTAAATGAGCCGATCAAAGATGACATTAAAAGAGAGGTACGTATGTTTAACGCAGTTAGATAAAATTGTTAGTACAATTATACACAAACGTATCCACCGTATTTGACTTAATATTAGCCAGCCTACTAATAACATATAGGCCAATACCTTTTACCCTAGATACTTTCGTAGCTTGGTTACTAAAATAAACTTAGTCAAATCTAAACAAATGAATACAAAAAAATACAGGAAAAAATATTGTTACTGTGAAACAATTAAACAAACTATGTAAAACAACTGAGAAATATACACTTTCCTAATATCCAAAATGTCCTCATTATGATCCAGGCAGCTATTAACAACTTTACTTGTAACCACCAAAGTAACACGTTATGTTGGTTTAGTCATGTTGAAAGGATGAGTGTGGATCGAGTGACGAAGCAAATATATGAAGTTACATTGTGGGGATCAAAAGGAAGGGGGAGACACGTAAGACGTGGTTAAATTTTGTAGACGAATGTGTTAAAAAGAGAGACATTAAGTGGTTTAAAAATTAGAGAGCTTGCATTACTCTATGTATGGGTGTGGAAGCGAAAGGCGTATGCAAGGATGGGGAAGTGTTGAGAAAGTTAGTGATGGATTAATTACGGAGTAGATTTTGGAGATATCTGCACAGTTTCTTGCCTACCTCGTGAAGGAGCGGTATGTATGTATGTATGTATGTATGTATGTATGTATGTATGTATGTATGTATGTATGTATGTATGTATGTATGTATGTATGTATAGTTACGTAACACTGGCAGAAATATCTAGCGTTGCCCTGGGTAGTCACGCAAATAGATTACTTGGCTAACCATGTCATCACTTTTCTTTGCTTCAAGCCAACATAAAAAAACGCATTTCATTTTATTTTTTCCGAATCAGTTTTTAATTAATTTAAAATTCAAATCCACATTTTAAAATTACGACCTCAAGTTTGACACACAATATTAATTTTATTAATATAGACTATTAATTTTATATTTTGTAATTAGATTGAAATAGAGATTATATCCCGAAAGGGTAGTAAGACTCAATTTAAAAAAAAATAATAAAGGATTTATAAAATGTATTTCTTTTGGTTTCTTATTTGTGTCATAGATGTGTGTGTGTGTAAATAATTACATATACAATTTTAGAAATCGCAAATAATAAACCAAATAAAATAAATTTTATAAAGCCTCTATACATATATCAATAAATATACACCATTTGGATACATCCCCATGCTTTGTTCCAGTTAAAGATATTCTCCCAGCAGAATCTCCACCGCAAGATACGCTTCACTGCATGCGGGTTCTTTGTTTTGGACTTCACTCTTCTGCATACAGTATGGTTATTTCTCTATAACAATAGCTTGTAATGTTGGTTTATGTTTCGTTTCCCTATAATAATACAGTGCAGTTTAGCAACAAGTTTAGTTAATTAGTTCTATTCATACACTTTGGTGACCACGCAGGCTAAGGTATCTGACTCATCTCCTCTGTAGAGGTTGAGGTTCGTGTCTAAGCAGGAGTTTTTATTTTCCTTAACCTAATATTAGATTACTATTCCTCCTATGAAAATGTGCGTTTACATAATTTAAATTCTACCTTCCTCATGCCTCGCCCCATTAGGTTAGTTAGTTATGGATAGATTAGTTGTGGGTGAAAAATAATTTAAGTATGATTAAATAATATCCTTACTTTTCAACGACAGTTATAACAATATTTTAACTACGTTTTAGCGAAAGTAGTTCACATTAACTTTTCATTATTATTGTTTATTGCCAACCAATATGAAAACATATTTTTGATATGTCTTTAAAAATATTCAATTCAAATATCTATTTAAAAATAGCCCTTAAACAGGAGTTTATATCCAAGACACCCTTTTTAAAAATATATTTGCACTATTCATTGATCTACCTATTCGTATCCAACTAAATCTCTGATGAGACCCCTTGAAGGGCTTCCTAGCTACACTGTACCAGAGCTCAGAGACCCCCGCCAGTGCAACCATTGATACCCATCGGGGACGGAACCTCTTCGCCGGACGTGGACCGAAGTCCACGAGTGCCGTTCCGGGTACTCGGGCACCCGAGAAAAACCGGTACCAGCCCTTCCATGTCAGCCTGCCTTGGTTACTTGAGAAAACCTCTTCTTCACTGGGACTAGATGGAGGGAGGAGTTATCTCCTCCTAGGGATCGCCCAATCACGAGGAAGTCAGGAGCTAAGCCTCCGAACAGTCGTTTCCACAAACCATCGTTCTCATACCACAGAACTTTCTCTAATCACCCACATTTGGCTGCCGCCCCGTCCGTAGCAGTCTTGGGACCGAATGCCCGGAGGTGCCCTGACCAGCTATCCCCACTACACGGGTACGCACTACCATTCGCTTAGTACATGTCGAGGGTCCTCACTCCTCACACAAAGATGACCTTATTTGGGTCTTAGTTTTGCAGGACTCCAGCGTCAGTCACCTTGCCCAGGGGCCACACCGTGGAGGGTCCCCAACAAGATTCTTAGAAATCTGTCAGTACCGGAAGGTGGCAAAGACAGTCTAGTGCTCTTTTATATGAAACGTGCGTGGTTCCAGTTCGCGTCCCGGCCTCCATTCATTAGGCCGGATCCTTACGAATAAGCACCGTAACCCCCTGATATACCTATTATAATTACGTATTATCCATATTCATAAACAAACTGTTTTGTGTCAATCTGTAATCGACTCATGCCAATATAGAAGCCACCATCTTTTGGCGATGATAATACCAAGTATATGGTGCCATGTGGTCATCATATAGAACCCTAAGGCCATTAATCTTAGGTTTTCTGAACCAAGGCAGTTAATATTTTTTGTTCGATAAGCTTTATCTTTACAATGTTGAGTTGAGCCAGTTCAGTCCCACAGATTCACAGAAAGTCTGGACGCACCGGGTATTAAAGTCTGGATCTCTGGATGTGTAGTCAGGAACTTCGGTCACTAGACCACAGTGGACATATATAAACCATTTATTTTACAGCGCCCTGAGTCTCGTTTCATATCAGGTCTCTCGGAATATTTACATTAATGGGATGAATATAGGTGCGATGGATTTTATAAAAAGTGTATCCGCTCGTTTGTAGAAAAACAGCGAAAAACCAATTAGAAAAATAGTTAAATATACTCTGCTGGAATACAAACACCGTCCCATTAAATCAGACAATACTAAATTTATGCCCATGTATTAGTGAGCATTATTGTAGGATCCTATTAACATAATCTGTCAATAAAAGTTTAAAATTAATATTTTTATTTGTTAAGATTATGATAAACAAGTATTTATTTGTAAGATAAAAATAAAGTATGAGCTCATCGTTTAGTTAAAGTTAATATTTTATTGATAGAGCAATTATGTTGCAAGATCTATAAATGGCAAATTGGTGAAAGACAATTGAAATTGATATATTTTTATTTAAACATTACATATTATTGCCACCCTATACAAAATACATACTAATACATAATACACAATAACATACATAATACATAATAACAAATATAATATTTTCCCCATGGATTTTATAGTATATAACGCTAAAAACTAAGCATAATATTTAAATGTTCTCAGTTAAATAAAACTCCTTTAAATTAAAACATATATCTGCTTTATAAAAATATGGTGGGATGGCAATAATTGACTTATTTTGATAATGGCGTAATATTAAAGTTGCAAACACGTTTTTATTTAAAATGGAAACCATCACGAGGCACTTAACGAATCGTAGACGCGAAGTAAACTTAGGGTAAATATTTTCCATCGGATAGCTTTCATGATCCGTTAGTAAAGTTATGAGTATATGAAATAATCAAGCGAGTGGGCTATGGATTAACGTAATTGAATCAAGAGAGAGATCATGAATGTAAAGTGGAAAACCCTTGAGGAAAAATCACCCTAAGCACATCCGACTCTTATTCGAACCCCGAGCTTTCCGTCAGTGACAGATCAATCTATTGCTTGAGTGTAGCCTTAAGTCAATCGACCACCAAAGCTGTTTTGAAAACAACTTTAACAGTGGTTTTTTTATTTTAGCATCTGATTTGTTCATTTGCATTGTGCAGAAACATTTTTATTATTATTGTATGGTTTACAAAATATCTCAAACTACCGTATCCTTCTATATAAAATTTAGTTTGAATATTTAATAATAAGTCCTCATTACAAGCTTAGTCAACCATCCAACTGAAAATAATAGGTTTTAAATAACAGTATGCTTTCAAATAGACCATATAGTTTTATTTCACTTTCCTGTTAACGCTACCTAATTCTTAGGATGAATCATGATTAATTTCTTTACTCTATGTGATTATTAAGTGAACGTTACATGACTTTAACTATAAGTTTATAGTGATTGCTGTGCTAGTCTTCTCTATGGTGTCGGGAAAACATTGCCCTCGCATAAATCATCACACTAATAGGTGGGAAATTTGAATCCACACGACCTTTTCTGTCTCACCTAAATAATTTTAACAAGGTCATATGGGTACACTTTTCTCAAGTTCCTCACGGACTTACAGTTTTCACCGGCGTAGATCGGTTCATCGCATCCTTTTTTTTTTAGGAGGGTGAGTATTTACAATCTACTCATCGCACATCATGAGGTCTTGGGAATGTCAAAGTACATCGATGCATCGTTCCTGTCTCTTTGCCTGTTGTTTGGGTTAGGTTAGGTTAGGCTAGGCTAGGCTAGGTTTTTTAATGAAATAAAGATTAGTGTGTATCTGCAGGCATTTGATGTGAACGAATGCATTGAATTTACCAAACTAATTAATGAGGACATTTACTCAACTTTTTGAATCCAGGCGAGACTCTTCAACCACTTTGTTAGGTCCTTTGGCGTACTTGTTTTGTAAGTGTGTAAAACAGGGTGTGGGGCGCACTTTTTCCAATAACGGTGTGATGATTGATAGGAGGGTGGAATTTTCCCCTTTTTTTCTAGAAAGGCACAGTTTTCCTGGTCGCAATTTTCCATAATCCTTCTCAATATATGAACAATATATTTTAATGAAATAAAGTTATCTCCCTAAAAAACATTAGAAAGAAAAATGTTTGACAAGTACAAGCGTAATATATACCACCCCACACAGCTCTAACTGAAAATTTAAACTTCCCAAGAACCCACGACATAATATAAATCCATTAACTTACATTTATAAAAAATAAATATTGACAGTGGACATAATGTTTCTGATATGAAATTTTTGTAAATTTTTAAACATACAAAAGAAGCGATATAAAAAAATATTACATGCACAAGGTTATTCATATATCTAAGAAAAATGTAATAACCAACCCAACACAATTTAAACAAAAAACAATCGCTCACTTATTGAAAAATATATATTAAATGCGATTACACCTGTGGTTTTATTTTGATCTTATACATGAAATACTTTACAAATAAAACTAATTTAAAACAGGTGATCATGGCAAGTGTAGTATCTTAGGTCAAGAAAATTTAAATACTTACTATAGTTTTACATTTGATGCAAATAAATTAAAAAATATAATTTTGCTATTATTTTGAAAATTTTGTGCACATATATATTGAATAAAAACATATAATAAACAACTATAATTACCAGTAAATGAAAATATTCTACATATAAGTGTGTAACACAGCAAATATTAAAATTATTTCTTCCAGGGATGATTTTTAAATGAAATTCTTAATTATTCAGGAAATTGACAAAGATACTAACTTTTAAAAGAGAAAAAATCACATTTTTGAAAAAATATTTTGAGCGTGATTGTGGGAGTTAAATCATAAGTATTATTTTTAAAATATAGAAATTCAATAGCTTATATCTTTTCTTTGATTGAATGTACAAATTCATATTTATTTTGTTGAAACAAAAAACCTTATTTTCAAAAGAATAAAACTTTATAAAGCTATTAAATAATAACTACATTCAAATTTAAGGATGTTAGTAATACAAGCTTTGTTAAACATTTGTGGGGGTTTTCTACTAAACTAATAGTCTTACAATATTTTGGTCTAACAATCTCATGAAAATAATATAATATGAAGAAACAATCTCGTGAATATAATATAATGTGAGAAAATAATTTGTCATTGAAATAATTTTATATCAAAGTACAACGGGGTGCTTATTTATATTTTATTATAGCTATAATGATAGAGGCATATTAATAATAGTTTGAAATTATATTTAAAGTAAAAAATTTATAAATAAAATAAAATATAAGGGTGTTTAGAGAATACTAATATTTGTTTAGCGTAAATAGTAATGTGGTAGAATTTGTCACTGACTTAGATACTAATTTCTGACTTATTTATTATTTTATTTGAAACTTTGAATTCGTTTATTTTTCAGATTGTTGGAGCAGTGACTACCTACTTAATTATCTTGATCCAGTTTTACTTATCTTCAAGAAAATCAATCGGGGCACCCGATGTAGACAATTCTTTGGTGGGCGAGAGTGAAGAAAACATAACCTCACCTCAGGACTTTATAAACTAGTTCCTTCAAGTAATTTACATGAAACAATCTTGGTTGATATATTAAAAATAGATGAATATTTATCAGAATAAAAAAAGACTAAAAAAACTTGATAAATGCCATATTTGAAATTTGTGGTCATTGAAATTTAAACTTAATGGACCAATTTATGAACCAAACGTATACTGTGGGACTTTATTGAAATTTTACTTGTAGGCTGTGTTTTGAAATACAATCTCAAAACTTAGGGGTGGAATCACAATATTTGGTAGATTACGATCATGAAAACTCATAAATACAGAAAATTAATAACACTCTGAAATTTGTATAATGAACTATTATTGAGTTTTGTCAAGAGGAATTCAAAGTCTGGAAATACTGCAAAAGAATTCTCGTCGGGATATTTTGGAAATAACAGAGTTTTTGACAGTTATCAAACCATTGGTGTATTTACCTGAATGGTTTGGTATTGCTCCGTTTATAAATACAAAAGTAAATGGTATTGAAATATTTACTCAATGTTCTAGGAAATATTTCATGTATAGCCTCTTTGCAACAATAAGTACTATTAGATTTTGGTTATGGGCAACTTCGTACTTTGTATCACTCAATAATAACACATCTGTTATAACTGGACTTATCATAACCAGGGTGTATTTTCTTGCAAATATGTCTAATTACTTTTAAAGATTTGTTTATAAGTAAAGGAATGAATTATTAATAACTAAAATAGACTCTTTTAACAATACATTATCAATGTATATCTGTCCATACAAACAAATGTTTTCATTAGATATTGGTTTGGTTTGAATTATAATTACTTTACCAGTAGTAAAATTGATTTGGTCTTTTATTTTACATGAATATTAAGATTTGAAACAAATAAAAATATATCACGTGTGTGTGTCATTATAAAAAAATAAGTTGATGAATATTTAAGGACAACAGCTATATTAAACAAATGTTAATCTAAATGTAAAGTGCATTAATTGTCTTATAATAAGTTATACTTTTTTTCAGATTGTGAATGGAGTGACGTCGTATTATTCATAACTATACAATTTCATATATCACAGAATAAATAAATTGGGATATAAGGAATATCTACTTAAAGTGTGTGCATATTTGTTCACCGTTTCTTTCAGCCCTTAAGGCGTATCGGCTTATTTACAGTAATTTTATAGGGATGAGCTGAGGAAGGTATAGTTTAAAATAAATTCATTTAAATTTACATGGAGGAAAATAGGAAACAATTTATGAATATCCACCATTAGTAGGCCTATACCCAAACCAGTTTTGAAATTAAACTCTTACATCCCCGGAGTCAAATTTATTTTTAGAGTACATGGTGAATATTTGTTAAAAAAAACTCACTATGCTAAAAAGTATAATAATTGTACACATTATATTTTATATTAATTAAGCAGTAATAATAGTTTAGTAAAATTATGAATAATCTATTTGTATGATGTTAATCTTTAATAATTCTTATAACTTGTATAAAATACCACTTTATGTGTGTTAGGTTTAAAAACTTGCCACTCACGTGCAAACACCATATATAGCTATCCAAATTTCCAACTAGATCTTTGGCTAGTCAGATTACAGCCATATAATTTCTCAAAAATAAGGGAAGTCGATATAATAATGAGTAGCATCCCTGTAAGTTATGTGAAGTCTAGAGGTATTGATTTTTCAAAATATTATATAATAGATGTGGAAGAAGGAAATTTTTATTATTGATTAACACATCTGTTAGTGTAGTTAATCAATAAAGTTTAAGGTTTTAGTATGAATAATATTTTCATAAAACATTGTTCATGTCGACTTTCCACTTAAATAAATTAATTGTTTTTAAAAGTTAATATGATCGATATAAACACATTAGGTTGATTTTAGTTCATAATAGTTTGAGAGGTGTTTTTTTAATAGTATTTGTAATAAAAAATATTTAAAGACACGTGATCCAACATCTATAACAATAAATATTCGATGTCTTACGCACTGTGGTTAAATAAGTAAACACGTCAAATTGTTTTATCTGTTTACTAGGAAGCGTATTTATAATATTGGTTTGATTGGGTCTCTTAAATTATTAATAAATATTTTTTCACGCAAATGAAATACTTTTCCTCTAAATTTTATCAATTTCATTATTAACACTTTTATGTAAATGCTTGCAATGCCCAAAAGGGTAGTAAGACTTTAATAACAGATTAATGTTTGGATATTGAGAACGACACAAAATGTTATATAAATCAAAATATTTTATCCCTGATTATTAATGTATGTTTTATAAATTGTTATTTGTGTCATAGTTTTAACATCAGGTGCATTAAATAATAAAATTATGTTCTTAGTTTTTATATTATTATCTCTTAAAGGAGACCCATATTGTAAACTTATACATTAATATACTATTATTGTCGATAATAATCTAATTATGATGTACTCAATTTAATCAAATATTAAAAAGGTTATTAAATACTTATCCGATACTAAATAATATTTTCTATGTAAAAATGAGAGAACCTACATAAATAAATCTTCATTTCAATTTAAATTTCATTCTTGTGTTCAAATAATTAAAGGTGTCTTATCTACATAATTTAATTAATTGTTTAGCTATGTTGTCAAGTTATTTAGCTCACTGATATATATAGTGAAGTAGGTTACATAATGAAGAGATACATACCCTATGCTCATAAAATACATGGTTTATATAATCAAATCACTTAGAGTATGGTGGGCAGGAAATGCAGAGAGATTAGGAGAATCTAGTTCCTTGCTCAGGTTATTGACTGGGAAACCAAATGGAAGGAGACTACTGGGAATACCTAGTCACAAATGAGAAGATAACATAAAATTTAACCTGAAAGAGATAGGGTATAAAGAGGTTGACTGGATGTAACTAGTTCAAGATAGGGCTAGAGTGTCATGAGATGGACTGGATAGAACTATATTGATATATATAAATATAGTATAATGAGGTGCACTTAATATAACTTGCTCAAGATAGGGGTAGGGTATATTGAGATGGGCTGGATAGAATTAGATTAAGATGGAGCTAGGGTGGATGATCATTATAGAAATGGCTCAAGATAGTGATAGGATGTAATGATATGGACTGGGCAGAACTAGCTTAAAATAGATGCAGAATGTAATGAGTTTGATTGAATAAAACTAGATCAAAATAGAGATAGAGGGTGTAATATTATAAGTGTGTCAATACAATTTCGAGTTTTAAATGACATGGATTAAGTAATTATTATATTAAATACAGGTTGTGTTAACTTAATGGGGAATTAACTGGGAGGTTTATTGAAGATATCAAAGCATCACACAAAGTACATATGAACATTATGTCCTTCGTTTGATGGTTTCAAAGATAATACCTTCAAATGTCTTCTAAATTTGTTAATAGCCCTATTTGATACACCCCTATAGCTACACATATACGCCTCTGTATCAGCAGTGATACGTAAATTACAAGAGGTTCGACCGTAGTGCTAATAAAAGTTCCAACAGAAACTAGGAAGGCCTTATCTAGGAAACCATCACGTATAGGATATATGTTCTTGTACACTTTTTGTGTTTTTTGAGGTCTACTATCAATACCCAGATTATTGCCCACATAAATTAATACACCATTTATATATACGAAAACAATCCACAGTATTAGTAAGAGTAAATACTTATCAATTTACGTAATTCATATCACTGACTTAAAAGAAACAAATTATTAAAGTATGTTGAAGATTTTATATGGATTATAATACCAAGACTTCTCTTGGATTGTCTGTTGTGATTTTAAGGTTATTAGAAATCTTGCAGGTTTACAATAAGCTTTCACAAAAGCTGTTTATCTCACTCTATGTTCAGGTAACAACAATTAATTGTATTGTGTAACAATAGAGAAAATTAATTGAATTTTTACCAGAGAGAATTAATCCAAATATTTTCCACTGGTTGAACCAGAAAATGTATCTCCCACATTTACATAAAGCTGGTTAAATAAAGAAATTAGTGAATGCTTAAGATAAAAAAAAAGAAAATAAACTAAAATATCTTGCGGGAGATTTATCAATATAACAGATGCTAACCTTAACGAATCGTCATTGGTTCCCAAAAAAATATGATTGGTTTGTGGCTAAGGACACTGAAGTAATATCTTGGCTTTCGTTTAGATCAGTTGTGTATACATTTTTTTAAACAAGAAAGAAGACATTTTTCCATCTCCGTTGTCAACATTTCTTACAATACTATACCTTATTGGATGCTGATTGTCTTTGAAAATTAATTTTCTACCTTCAAATATTTTTTAAAGTTGGAAGCTGTGCGTAATGCGCAAGGGTAACGCTTTTATAAGGACATATGGATGACGTACGACGTAAGAGAGTTATCACAGCAATGATGGATGATAACTTGTGGTTTTATAAGAGGGAATTCAAAACCTATTATTAGAAATAAATACCAGAGGCAATCCTTTTGTTAGATAAAATTCACATATTACCTATAAGATAATAAAATTAATTTTAATATTTTATTCTAACACGAAAAAAGAGATATTGATGAATATTGCATACAATATGTATAGGCTAATTATGTGTATGTTAATAAAAATGTTAAATACATTGATATTTTAAATTTGAGTATGTAATTTTATTTAGACATGGCGAAGAAAAATTATTGACAATTTTGAAATCGGCACATCTATTTTCTTTAGAATCCACCAGTTATGTCCCATAGGTATTAAGACTTTTTTAATGTTGACTAATGATAATTAAACACTTTTAATCTTTAATTATATTTATATCATCGATTAAATTTAATAGTTGTATTGTCATTAAATTATTATTATTTAAAAAATATCCTAATTAGGTTCTATGCACTACATTCATATTTATGAATCAATTAGCAGTCTTACGGTAGATAAAATGATAGCAATATAATTAGCGTTAATGAAAATTATGTTCATTATTAAAACAATTTTCTAAATTGAAACAGATATAGTTTATTCATTATAAAGTTTAGTTGTCTAAGAATGTAATTTATTCACTCTAAGTGACGTCACTAAACGTTAATATTGCTTTGATAATGAAAAAACACCAGATATTTTCAGAGCAATGAGACCTTTAGTTTATATTTAAATATTATTCGGTGTTGTTACTTATTCGATAGAAAAAAAAAGATAATGAAATACATAAATTCAGAGCAAGGTTTTTCTTTATATATGGCTTCATGGTGATACTGTGTTTTCTATAGTTTGAGGTGTATAGTGGGGCATACTATATGTGTTTTACTGACAAAACTCTGAAATACAATTTTGAATCAATTTACACATCTACTTATGTGGTGGCAAATGTATATATTTACTTCTCAAATTTTGTATTTAGGTGATGTATGAATGTGTTGATTTACCACATTTATACATATGAGTGCAAAAATTACAGCTCTTCTTGTTTCTAACTAAAGCCTTTTGTATTTTAGTTCTTGAAATGTGTAATGTAATTATTATGCCAGAAATAATTTTTATCTTCAAACTACTGTTAGCTGATGATATTTTGGACAAACTGACCCACCGTGAAAAAATACTTGGGACTAAATTAATGATATTACGTGAAGTTCATTTCAATTTGTCTTTTTAGCTAGTTTTATTTGTGGGAAATATTTAAACTGAATTTAGAAATTAATAAGTTTACAATGAAATTGATCTCATTAAATACCTTAAACGGAAATAAAAGATTTAGACTATGGAATAGCAAAATTCACCAGTTTATTTTTTGACCACGTCTTAGGAGTATCCTATTGGGTTATACACCTATATATACAAATGTAAGTATGAGAAAAATTGAATTCATAGGAATTTATCTGAATTTGAGTGGCGGTAGATTTGGAAATCATATAGGGAAACTAACCATAATTCACACGAACATGATCGAACCCCTATCTCCTCAACATCGGCAGTATATTCGATTGCCATAGTGACGCCTTAGACAATGTAAATTACTCAACGAAGTGGGTGATTCTGTCTCATTAATAATAATTATGTGGTAATCTTCACCATCATATTAAGCACTCAATTTAATTATGTAATGTCAATTAATATTGAGAACGTTTCATTATAAATTCCTTCTACTTGAATTATAGAAACTTAATTATATAATCTTGAACATAATTTTAATATTTTTATAAAGAATTTAAAAAAAATTAACATAATGTTTTTATTTGTAGTATTTTGAAAAAAATTTCATACAAAGGGAAAATCAATTAAAAGATTAAAAAATTAATTGATTCTAAAACAGACTCACCATAAAAAAAAATTAGCTATCAATTCATCACTGTGAAAGGTAATCCGACGCTTAGCTCTTAATACACTATGCGGACGCGATACTGGCTAAACAAATGGATTGCTAAATCTCACTGGGCTCTAATTGTACGGCTCTTAAAAAAAATCTGTAAATATCCTTCTCACCAAAAACCTGCATAACACAAGTAAATCAACACTCACAATGTTCATTGATAATTAATATGTATCTCTAATTGTATTTCTTTGATATTTTTAAAGCAATTTAAATTTATTTTTATTGAACAAAATAACAACTGATATAATCATATCCGAAAGTAATTTTATTGTTATGTTTGGTACATTCTACATAAATTCATAGTGAAATTCCTTCATACTCGAATAAATTTCATGTTAATTTTATAACATTATTAATGAAAAGGCTCTTTTACTAGGTTAGGTACATATCCCATTATTAAAGCGTTAACGAAAAACTGGCAAATAATTAATACATTAAATTAATCAAAATCTAGATGAATTATAAAAAAAATTATTTTGATGCATTAAAACAAAATAATTATATGAACTCATTTTATGAACCCAATGAATTATTATTATAATGAATCATTATATGAACCCATATTTATCAGGATATCTTTGTTTATTTGTTATGTTCTCGTTTATAATACATTTAAAGAAATAAGTTAGACTTATAGGCAATAAAAATAGTTTTAAGTGTATTGAATTTATTGGAGTGTCCTTCACATTTAAGCAAGCAAGATAGCTGTACTTATCAAAAAGCCTCATAGCGAAACTAATAATTAAAATGTTAGTGAAGATGTAAATATAACTACACTAGAAAATTATCATAGATTATTATAATATGTATGTGGGTGTGTGTTTAAGTGACCATTAACTTCATAAACAAAATAGAATTTATAAAAATCCAACAAATAGTGTAAAATAATAAAGGACCATGAGTTAAAGAAAATGATGGAGCGTGGTTGACTGAAAGGGAATAGGAAACCATTAGTGTTTATTTTATTACAATTATAGGATCATTTTTTAAATACATTAATGAAAACATGTATATATTCATGCATTTGTGGAAAAATTACACTTGAAGAAGTCTATCCTGGTACTTGTATATTATCCCAGTCTTACTCATACCACTGAACTGAATTGAACTGTCCTTTGTTCAAGTATTATTTATAAACATATACAGTGGTTGGGCAAAATAATGAAAACACCTGGGATATAGTTTGCGTATCTTTTTACTAAGGTGCTGGTCCATCATTTAAAATTAATAAAGATTTATTTCCTCTTGGAATTGACTCATAACACTTTTTAATAATCTCGAGTGGGATTTTACACAATTATTCTACCAAAACCTCTTGAAATTGCTTCATTATTGTTGAAGGAATGTTTCTACTTTTCATTCTGCTTTTCAAAGCCCCCCATAGTGGTTCTATAATATACGTCAGGTAATTGCGGTGGCATGGTGTGTAGTGTTTCTGGAGTCAGAAGAATTTGTTAAAACTGAAACTGTTAAATGTTTTCTTCCTCTCTAACCCCATTTGACTAATCATACATAGGTTCTACTCTACATGGTACATAACATGGTCGCATTTCTGTTAATACCTGACCAATAAGTTTTATACTGGTTGATGAGAACAATCTACAGGTGAAATAATTTCAACTAACTTTTCTTACCCTGGAAAAATTCCACACCACGGCACTTGCTGATTATAATTACCAGGGAGACTGTTTAAGTCTGTCTTGATGCTTTTCAAAACAAAACAAAATTCTTTAATGATTTTGGCATAGTTTTCACCCTCAATTTAGCTTTGATTGTTGTGAAAAAAGTGTCGCAATTGTATAACTACCATGTAAGTTATATTTGTGAATTTCTCTGTGGACCATTTTGGTGGAAACAGAGGCTTCTAAGTAAAGCTTCAGCTCTGTTGAAACATTTTCTGCTGTTGCTCTGCGTTGTTTGGACACAATCCTCGTTAGTGTTCTTTGCTCCTGGTCATTAGTTTTATAGTTTAATTCACAGTCACCACTATTCTTTCCTGAAGAGGTTTTACCATGATTTATTCATGCAGTCATAACTATGGAGAAAGTTGCTCTTGAAACATTACATAATTTCTCTGCTATGGTTACAGATGTTCCGGCATCAACAATTTTCCCTCTTTAGAAGTTTGATATGTCTCCCATTTTACCAACCTCTCGCACCAACCACCATTTAAAACAAACTGTGATACACTGACATACAACTTAGGAAAGTATAATTAAAGATAAGAAAAACCAAAGAAAATGACCACTTTTCCTTGAGTCTAGCCAACACAAATAAATCGACCCCTCTAATATCCTTGCGTTCACGTTATTTTGCCCAACACCTACATTTTTAATAAAATTAGCAATGGTACTGATTCCAAACTAGTAATTTATTCCAATATGTTTAGTGAACATTGAAAATTACTATTATTTGTGAACATATTATTAAATTATTAAAATAATAAGTTGTTTATGATTACTAGTTTAACTAAGCTTGCTGTGCATAAAAGACAGTTAAATAACTTATTTACTAGTTAATTATTTAATGATACCACATATTAATTGTTAGGTGTGAATACAATCATGTTTAGGTCTAATTTTATAAAACAAGTTGCCAAAGTTACGTTAAAATATAATAAAAAAATAGCAATTAAATATGTAATTTGTATTTGAGATGTTTTGGAGAAAAAAAATCACCCAAATTTATTTGACAGTCAATATATTTTTGTCAATTGTGTAACTATTAAAACTGTTCAGTTTAGTAAAATTTTATGGCGTGGTGACTGGGAAATACATATTTTGGGCTATTTATATTGTATGGATTGATTAAAAGTACTATTAATTTTCTAACTATACATACACATTGGAATTAAGATATAATTTAAGGCTAGATTCTTATCTAATAATTATAAACGTTTGACAGCGCTGGATCAAATTATTATATAAAACTAGTTCTATATATAATTAAACAACTGTCACTTAGCAGAAGATTTAAATCAAGTACTTTTTAGTTTTAAAAATAATTCCAATTTTCGAAAATAATGTTTAAAAAAGGAGTTGTCAAGTAATAGAATAATAATATAATTTTTGATTTAAATATTTTCTTAAAATAAAACCATGTATGTTAAAATTAAGCAACAGTTGATAATATACACAAAAATGCATACAAATAATATAATAATCAAAATCTATAATTCTTCATCTTCATTAATAATTTACACGTGATACTAAATTTGATATGGTAAGGTTAAAGAAACACTAATCATTAAATCAAGTTTCTGGTGGAAAATTTTATACAATTGTTTATGGTGTACAAGGGAACTTATTACATATATATATATTATATATATATATATATAAACACAAACACGATATAAACAAAATATTGTTAATACTATAAACACTAGATAATTAGATTCGATTAATACTATTTTTTAGAACTATGTTGAGAAAATTCCGTTGAATGCTATTTTAGACAAATAAAACAACAATTTTGTTATAAAGTTAAATTTAATCAAGCAATATGATTTATGAATTATGTATCAGCTCATAATTAATTTAAAACTTTCTTAGAATTAAAATAATTACGATACACATAATAACTTATTGTACAAAGGTGTATAGTATAATTACATTGAAATTAAATCAACTAAAATTATTGAATATAGTTGATTTATTATATGAGCATATATTTCTATGTAGTATTCAACACTTTGACTCAGCTCTGGCGTGTCTGTATACTGAAATAAGGGTCTCGGGTTTAATTCCCAGAATGGGGGAAGCATTTATTATTGGGGGGGAAATGTTGGTTAACCCTTTTGCCGGGTTGTTGTTCCTGTCCTAGTCCTAAGGAAAATTATAAGACATATGTTTCTACGGCAAGATTATCCAGCCATTCTCCAGTCCTTCTTCTCCTCGTGACAGTTAACATGCTCCCATTTCATTACATGTGAGGACCAAATAGGGAGAGACAATTCTAAAAAACGACGTTCTCCTGTCTCACAGACGCTAATCAATTACTATCTTGTCTTTGTAATATATATTAAAGTTATATTAAATTATGTCATGAGTCATAACGTCTTCATTGTAGTTGTACATATTCTAGCAACAGGTGTTGCATCGAAAATTCCAGTTCACTGATTGAAGATTTTTTTTTAAATTGGACAACACTCTTTTATATTCGGTAGGGAAGTTCTTAAGTTGGTTATTTCAGCTAGATCATCAAAGTATTTAACTTTCCGAGTGAAGTAAGACTCTGTTTTAGCTTAACTATTTGAAATTTCAGAAGTATATATAGATATTTGTCTCGCGATAGGCGTCAAATTGTTACAATAATAAATTAGTCTAGTAATAAAAGTATTAAAAATATTTAAGTAAACAATTAATGTGTTTATATATTTAAATTTCTTAAGTGGTCTGAGGAACCTTTTCCTTTAGATGAAGTTTCATAATTGCTTTCTTAATTGGTTTTATTAACCCAATCAATTATATTAACAGGAAGAAAATAATATTAGCTATAAACAGCACTATGCAGATTAAAATTATCAATTTGTGGAATACAAACAATAAAGGCTGATAATAGGTAGACATCAACTAAATTAAACAGAAACATTAATATATAAGTCGACATTCCAGTAGTCTTCTTTTTTGTTTAGTAATTCTTTATAATTCCTCAGAGGCAGGAGGTCTATACTCGAATAAGTTTAAGTTAAAAGGTTATTTTCTCATTAAAAGGATGGAAAATCAAGATATTTTCACAGCAGTAAAACCTCTAGTGTATTTATCAAGAGTATTTGGTATCACTCCTTATAGAATAGTGAAAATAAACTCAGAAAATAGAAAGAAAGTTTCAAAGCTACCTAATTTATTTAGCTTGGTTACCATGATCTGTCTACTTGGGTACGAACTAAATTTTGTGGTATATCATTTATATTTTGAAGATAAAAACTTTGATAACAACGTCTCAATGACCTGCCACATTTCTTACTTTGTGACAATGGTTTTAATTTACTTAACACATTTCGCATTTGGACACAAAATGAATGTTTTAATTAATGAATTTCATATCTATGACACTAAAACTGACCAACAATCTGGGTTCTACTCTGAAGCAATTTGGTTTATAGCTATTGGCTCATACACTATAGTACTCGTACCAGATATATTCTATTTTATTAAATCAATTTTGAGTAATAATTTCATAAAACTATTGCCCCTTTGGGGGGACTTATTAGTTAGCAATCTAATTTCATTAGTAACCTTTCAATTCTTCTGTTTAGTACTTCTTATTTATGTGAAATGTTCAAAACTAAATTCTAAAATTTACAATATTACCAAAAAATTGTTTTCAAAACATACTAATGACAAAAAACTAAAAGTTAGAACAGAAAGAAATACAATATTTTCGAGAATTCAACCACTACCCGAAATAATCCATGTCAAGAATAAAGTCATCTTTTCCAGCCAAGATGTGATCAGACTACGTAAAATGTATGACAATTTATGTGATATAGCACAGTTGACTAATCAAATATTTTACTTTAGAAATATTTATATTTATCACTTGTCATTTTATTGGTTTGACATACGTAACATTTGTAATAGCTATTTCTTGGGTAGATAATGTGTCACTACTTCATCAAGAAATGATTTACTGGGGCTGTAATATGGCAGTGCTTCTCATAGCAACTGTTAGCGTTTGCAATGCCGCAAGTTCTCAAGTAAGTACTTTTAATAGTTTTATTATTACTATGCTGACCTTGATGGGCTGAATGTTATGTTCTCCCCGACATTTGTGAGCTCAAGCCCAACGAGGGTCAACTGATCTTTCTTTAGTAATAAACATCCGCAGCACAGCTTCGTTTTTCGGCGTCGGCAGAATGTCTATTGGGGGATGCAGCATTTGGCCTAAGATCATTTGAACTAAAGTCATTTGGCCTAACAAAACACTAGACCACATTTTTTGAATATACATTTACTATCTTATTTCTTTGTTAGTATCTATCATTGTTATAAAATTAATATGAACGAAGATATTAGCCAAATCCAATGAAGAACACAATTCTATGGGACCTTTTACGCGCGGTAAATTTGTATGCCAACAATCAGATGATGGGGGCCTTTGACAAATTTTTTAGAAGGCAAAGTGAAAGCGGAAACCAATATCCAACTCACTCACTTGGCAATTTTCAGAAGTGACAACAGATTTTCGCCTGAAGCTGCTGGACTAAAGCAATGTTAACTTTACATGAACCCGTTTTTAACTAGGCTTAAAAGTGTATAATAGCGACGTAATAAATACATTTTAGCCGGTGAACATTAATATTTTAATGGCCATATATAAAAACTTAAATAATGACTATCACTAGATTTTTTATTATGATTATTATTATTATTATGGTTATTATTATTATTATTATTATTATTATTAGGGAAAGACAGTATATGTGATAGTGTGCTTGATTTAAAATAATAACTTTTGTTTCTTTTAAGGCAAATAAGACAGCTGTTCTAATTAACAAGCTTCTCAATGAGACGAATGACAAAGACACTATTGAAGAGGTAAATACTATATTCTAAACGATTAGTATAGGAAATAGTTTCCCAAACATTTTAGGCTGAAGAATCCTTGCACCAAAACAGAAAGAGTACATTCTGAAGCACTAATACATCACATGTTATGGTTGTGCCAATAAAATTGCCTTTAATCAGATTTGAAATAATTGGCAATACTAATTAATGGTTATATTTTATAGTGCATCAAATATATGACACCATGGTTTAGTGGTGAGTACTGGCAGCCTGGCTACGAACTTAGTGGTTGGGTGTTCGATTCCCGTCCTTTATCGTGGATATTTTTATTTTAAGCTGAATCATCCCAACGGTCTCAATGATCTTGTTAAATTAGACTTAGGTTAGGTTTAAGACTCCCGTTGGTTCACAACACCATATACACCATCATAACATCATCTCATTGCTGGTACGACGTGTAGACAAGCCCCCATGGTGAACCCTGGGCAACGTTTTTTACCACCAGAGCGATGAATAGTCTACATACAGGTGCCCGAATCTGGATGTCCTATGCCCCTGATCAGTACGCTTAAAAAATCAATAAAAAAACAAATAAAATAATGTTTAAAACCATCATGTCACCTGAAATAACTATGGTGTAGCACAGTTTTTAAGACGCTGGTATATAGAATAAACTGAAATAGAAATAATAATAATAATAAATATCTATTCTTATCAACTCTATTACTTACTTTGTCTTACCGGGACCTCTGACAAACTGAAAGGGTTTATTTGGAGGTCTCCTCATACCTATCGAGTCACAGTCCAAGGTTTGTCACTAGTTTGTCACCTCGGGCGACTGACTCCATTCACCTGCTCCGTGTCTTTGGACTCGGCGGAAAGTGACCAGAAGTTCGCCTTGTTGGAACATAATTTAATAAATTCACACTTAGATTTAGCATTTAATTAGTTGTTTCAAAAATTATTAATATCAAATTTTAGAAAGGAAAAATCGTTTCAGGGAATATAAATGACACATTTATTTAAATGATCATCTAATTTCAATTTACAATTTAGCGTAAATTGAAGAAAACCCCTAGAATATCAGATATGTATGAGTGACGCTATGCGTCTAAAAACATAGACCTCGTTAGGTAATAATTACTTAATGATTTTCAAATACAGAATTCTTCAGGCATATTACTTAAACCATATTTTTGGATTCAAATAATGTATTGTGTAAGGTAAAATAAACATAACCTTTTACGTGGAATCGTTTGGAATATTGTTAACTTAAATTTAAATTAATAAATGCCGATATAACGCTTCCAATTAAAGAGCTTACAGAGATACTGGTCTTTTAAGAATATATTTTATCTCGATAATCTTTTATTATTTTAAAGACTTGGTGGATGAAGAGGTAATTTAATAAAAATTTAAATATTACGTTTATGTGGGCCTCCAGTTTCTTAATTAAAACACACGTTTTTTAATTAATTTAAAATAAAATAAATATTCTGAAAGTTACGTTTAGAGAAAACAACAAAGCCACATTAAGTTTTTTACTGTCAAGATGTTTAGCCTGGAGGCCTGCACCCCTTTTAAATACATAGTATTATCAAAATATATATGATGATGTATGTTAAACATAATTGAGATAGTCTACGACCACTCATCGGAAAAATGAATTATATAATTTTATAAAAGTCTGAACCCCCAAAAAAGATGTTTTCGTGATTCCGCTTCTCTGTGTGTCTGTATCTTGATCTAGATCTGAAACCATTTTATCGATCGGCTTAAAACTTGATAGTTTGGGTTTTAATAATGTTATCCTGATGAGATTTTGAAATCAGATGTCTAGCCCTAAAGTTAACAGGGAGTTTATATGTTGGAAAAAATCTAGAAAAGCGAACATCTTAAAATCCACTTTACCAAATTTTGATTAAATTTCGTATATAGGCACTATTTAACATTACAAACAAAATGGGAGCTCTCGTTTTTCCACGATAATAAATTAGGTGAGAAGATATCTCCAATTTTAACCCTATCTCCACAACTCTTTGACATATGAAAAAAACCTTTCATTAAAAGTGAAACCAAAATATATTTTATAAAACCAAAAATTTATCAGATTTACATCTAATATTGAGGTCTGGAAAATGCTTTGTTATTCTCTTTGGTAAACAAAGATGTTACATTTTTCTCAATTTTCACATATTATTGTAAAAATATGTATTATTTCATTTATACTCTTTTGTAGGGTAATATTATTATTTCATTATGTTTCTGTAATAGTATAACACTATTTGATTTCACATATACTATGAGTTTTGGATAAAGGAATGATAAAATCTACGCTTGCACTATATCAATTTTTGTTGTACAAGTATACTTTAAAATTGAATTATTTAGATAAAATATACCACCACCCAAAAAAAGTTATAGCTAAAATTATAAGCGATATGTGTTTTCAGTATTCTTAAGGAGACATTCCATTTCATTTAGCGCAAGAAAACCTTTTCAGGGTTATCACCAATGCTAAATAATAAACCTCTTGTTCCATCCAATATTATGAACTCTAAATCCTAAAAACCTTTTTATTGCAGTTGAACATCTTTTCTCAACAGTTAATGCATCGAAAAATCCGATTCACTGCTTGTGGATTTTTCACTTTGGACAACACTCTTTTCTACACGGTAAGTTGGTTTATATTTATATTTTAATTCGGTTCTTATCAAGTAAATTTGTATAACTTATAGAATTAAAAGTTAATCAATTTTGAGAGGTTATTTAATGTGTGCTAACTTAATATATAAAACCTAATGCATCAATGGTCAAAATGAGCAATAGCTTTTCATCAGTGGTTAAAGAGTACAAGGTATCTCCAGATGGAGAAAGACATTTGGCTGAGCGTGTTACGTCACTCAGTAAAGAAGCCAGTGCATTACATACACAAATATATATGTAAAACAAATTAAAAAAACCATTTTACAATTAGGAATTTAAATAATAGATACATCTTTAATATCAAAACCCATGTCCAATTAACATATTACTCTATTTGTTTAAAAACATATATCTGTTTGGCTATCTTCATATTAAAATAGAACTGATGTGCCTTGGGTGGCGTAAGCAATGACATAACCATATTCCTTTAAGTGGTACTACCTTTCTATTTTCATTAAATTGGATATTGCAATGAACAAAACATTATAGAAAGTACTACCTATTGATGATTATCAAGTATCGTTATTTTACTTACAATACCAGCACCTTTTTATTCGATTATTTTGTTTCGATGCTTTTACTAATATGTGTACTCACAAACTGGTATCGAAAGAAACAGCCGTTTGGTTACTGAGCGACTATTTATCACAGTAAGAGGATATTTAACTAAAATAATAAACACACGATTGGGGAAAAGAAGGGATGGATCTCTATATCTCAGAAACTGCAATGAAGAGGTTTGGAGAAATAATATATATACGTTTTAGTGTTTATCTTTTTGTGTTATGGGCTCAGAGCTTCCCCAAAATGAAATTAAGATAGACAAGTCCTATAACTAACAGTGTTAAAGTGAATAAATCTACAATATCGAGAGAAAACATATTTTTAATAAGAGTTTGGTAAGGAAAATCTTTTATAATATCTATCATACAATACTGCCTACCGTCATCATAAAATGTATAGCCTAGAAGAATAGAAGCTCTAAAGTAATAGAACAATGATAGGTTTTAAGTTCGATGTCATTCTACAGCTTGGCAGAGTACATAAGACGTGGTGCTAAGTGATTTGGGGTAGGGGTATCGATAACATTCGGTAACGGTATTAAAATTTTATTGGGGGAAATGTGTTTTTTAACCCTTTCCAACCTAAATTTACTATGATATATTCTAAGGATTTTTTTAAAATAAATTCATTTAAATCATGTGTCACTAATATTCAGGCAGCCTATAAAATTTTCATAAATAAACGTAGTCTTTCACGTGGCATGTCAGTTAGTAAGCACAAGACAACGAGTTGTAAAAACATTAAATATTGGGTCTGATTAGGCCGATTTTTCATTGTTCTTTCACATGGAGACTAAATAGATATAAAGAGGCAAGACAAAGGACAAATGTCGAAAGTGAAACCCAATATAAAACAAAGAATTGTAGTTTGAAGTATGTCACATTAATACGTAGCGTAGAGACTTATTTTGCAAAAGCAAACAAAGCCAACCATCTCTATACGTGCATTATTATTACCGGCTATTATGGCGAGATCAAACATTTAACCTCAGACCGAGAAAAATAATTCTAGGACACTGAAGTTCACTTGTGTTACAAGGATCTGGAAGTAGTGGAACGAGTAAACAAAACATCATTTGTCAACTAAACAAACTCTCCAAGAATTCCACGTTACAACCCTCCATATACAGATGTATTCCAACCCCCACCACAACTTCATACCTGTAATTGGATCACAATATATTAGTTCATGTTAACAAAAAGTAATTGTTCGAATGTATATTTAGAAAAGTGACTTTCTATTTCTTCCTTCAAAAATGTGTAGTCATCAAATTAAATTTCCTTTAAACAATATAGATATAAATTAACGTGATAGAAGAAGGTATAATCAATGTTACTTATTTTCACAATATTACAGATTTTAACTGATTTTGCTACATATTTATGTCCAGTAAATATTTTGTAAGTTTATACTACCGAAAATTGCTGGTTCTACTTAAAAGTCATGCTATTCTATTGGAGAACCATGCCAGGTAATAGGGTAATTGAAGGATACAAACTATTCACAACCTAATCATAAAAAATATAAAATCAACAAGACCTCGGACATTTGATGTCTAACTTTGAAAATTAGTTATTCTCTTTAGTTAGAGATTGGCTTTCAGAAGTAATGAGGGATGAAAATATTGGATGCTATGGATTGATTTAGTATATTTTTCAGTATTCGATTTTTCATGCTGGTTAGGAGGGGTGTCGTGGGGTTAAGCACTACCAATAAGGTAGACATGTTCCCTGTTATTGTTTATAGTGCATGTATACGATTATATTTAATATATGGTTTAATATTAAGGTAGTATAATAGAAATGTGCTTTAATAATGGTCATTATTTGACATAACGGAGAAGGTTAATCTTGAAGATCTTAATTTGATTTAAATGCATAATATAAAACAATATATTTTGTTTTGACAGATTGTGGGTGCTGTGACAACTTACATGATTATATTGGTCCAGTTTCATCTAGCCTATAAATAAACAGATGGAACGATCACTTACAATACTAGGATGGTACAGTCATCTATAGAAGGTCAACAAATCTTGGGTTCAATTCCTACAGAAGTTCATAACTATTTCAAGGCGTCCAGTGAAAAATTACTTTTTATCACCTTTACATGTTAATGTTACAAATTAGATATATTATTCAAATCTCTTGATGTTGAGTGAGGTCGTGTCTTTATTATAAGAGAATTGTTATGTATATTCTATAATATATTAATATAATGGAAATATTTTCGTATATGTGTGTTTGTATGTCATGAGCAATGTGCGATATCTACCGCACGCAGGGGGCTGATATTTAAAATATCAGTAGCCTCTGTGCATGAACACATACACCTCGAAGCAAGAATTTTAACCTTTGAATTTGAATTTTTAAACTAATTAAAAACCAAGTTGTAAAAAATAAAATAAAGATTTATTGTTGTCTGTTTTAAGCAAAGAAAATATTTGCGCAGTTTAGCCATGCATTCCATTGCCGGGTATTTCTGGTTGTTTTAGATAAAATCATGTTTCTTCCTTTTATTACAATATATAAATAAATAAAATATTAATTAAAATTTTTAAATGTCATCTTAAATTTGTGAGAAACTATCATTACTATTCTTATGTGTATATATTTCATACACGATTATTTATATATTTTGGAACTTTTGATGTTTGTGATGTTACAATGGGTATAAATTTATTAAATAATATCAACCATGTATGATTAATTATTTGCAGTATAGATATGTGAACAGTGTTCCTTACCCAAGCACCTAAGTTAATTACCATGTGATTTCATTAATATAATCTTTAACTAACCAAAAGTTTTTCCCAATTTATTTTTAAATAATTAATATTCTGAATTTTTAAATCCATATTTCTGTGTATGTTTTAATTACCTTTGGGATAATAGATGAATATTGATCAAACTATGTATAGCAATAATTTTGTGGGATGATCTTTCTCTCTTATCAAAGTTATCAGAACTACTTTCATATACCGTATGTTAACTCCTGTGGAACAGGAGTACACAACCGGCTTCGTTGTATAACGTCCAGAGCTTCTGGCTCCTGACTTGGAGGTTTCTGGTTTGATTACCGGTTGGTATAGCAGGATTTTTTTAAAGGGGAATACCTCACACCAGGGTTTGTTTAATTAGGCTTAACCTAGGTTAAGATCTTAATTGATTTTATTGAATTATATATACTCATTTCGATCATTCTTTCACCTCACTAGGACATGGAAAGAGACTCCAAGAAAAGGATACAAACAGTCCTATTGGTTTCGGTACATCAGCACTGACCAGCCTTTCTGTAAATTGAACTATAGAGTGATTTAGGCCCAGACATTCCATTATTAATATTATTATTGATTGCGTGTGTATATATATAACTATAGCGAAAATGTAAATTTTATCAATTTTGACCGGTAAAATGATAGTAAATATTTTACAGAATAGCCTAATTTCTATTTTCTTAATTTACAAATAAATTAATTAATATTCATCCATATATAGATATATGCATATACATTTTATATTTCTTAACTTCTGTAGTTTAAAATTATTATTATGTAATTTTAAAAATCAATAAAGTTTATTAGGATATTCTTGATACACTAGACTCAAATATAGATTAGAGCAAAAAAACAAATAAAAAATTATAATAATACTTAAAAACTATAGGAGATAATTTTCAATGCAAGCTACTGTTTTCTAAACACTTTCATTTTCATCAAACTTGTGCAGTCATTTTGGCGAAAAAATAATTTTTACGTTTATTATTACTATTATTATTATTATTATTATTATTATAGTCATCATCATCATGATCGTATGCAAATATTTCTGTCAACTCTACTGACTCACAATCCCAGGAATCCTAGGCACGTAGCCAGGTACACTGACCACTTCACCATGGGGACGGATATTTTGAAAAAGACATGTGATATCATAAACGTATGCAACTTATAGATCAATTTCAAAATAATATATAATTATGTAAATATGCATATTACGTAAAAATACTTGTCCTGTCACCCCCTACAACGTGTCAACTTTTTATTTTACCTGGAGCTCATTTAAAAACATGGTTAATTTAACACTTTATAACCAGCTTTGGTGGCCGCATGGTCTAAGTCACTACTCTTGCAGTAGACTTGAGTACCAATGAAGGGGAGATCGAGGTTCGAAACTTGGCTGGATGTACTTAAGGTTTTTTAACTAAATGGTTTTCCCTTCTCCCTACCTGCAAATGTGGGTACGCTTCCTCTAAATATAACCTTCATAATCCCTAAAATCACTAGCGTAATTGGTACATAAGCGTATAGTCTAAATGACTCAGGTTTAGGTAAAAGTGGCTTCTATATATAGTCTGAGTTTAATAATTATTTCCTCAATAAAACTGAAATTACAAATGTTATTAACCAAACGTATCGGATGTATGTATAATGAAGTAAAAAATTCAATATCGAAGTGATGAATTTGTGAAATATTAATAATGAATCCTATCTCGATTGAAAACATGATGGTTGGAAACACAATTATCTAAATTAAAACACATATTGAATTTCATCATACTTCAGTCAAGTGTGGTACTTTGTCAAGAGTAGAAGTTATACTGTACATTGAAAGAATTATTATTAAGGCTCTTGTAAATATGGTAGAAACACCAAATATGTATGTGGCGATAAAGCCTTTAGTTTATTTTTCTAGAATATTCGGTATCGCTCCATTTGCTGTCACGAAGTATAATCTAGCAAATACAAAAATAATATCAAAGTTACGTGTTTTCTATTGTTTAAGTGTGGTTGTAACTTATCTTGGATTTGGGGTACATGCTATTTTAAATTATTTTTCCGTGCCCGATAAGAAGTTACAAAACATAGTTGAATTATCTGTTGGATCAGTTTTTTATATTACGAACATTTTAATTTACTTTGAAAATTGGGTTTTTGGGCAAAGGATGAATTTATTGATTTACAAAATATATTCATATGACAACAAACTTGACAATCTTTCATGCTTTTATGATAAAACCTTTTTGTTTATCATCGTTTGTCTATGCATGGTGATCCCTTTACCAGAAATATTTTATGCTTGTACACTACTTTTAAGCAATAATACTTATTATGGACTGAAGTATATATTTGCTACAGTGGGTTGTAAAGTAATTTCCCTGACAATGTTCCAGATGTTTACCTTGGTTCTTATCATTCATTAAAAATGTTTATTCTAAAACTCCAAAATTTACAATATCACCCTAGTATTAAAAACAAGAAATAGTTTTGATCGAAATCAAAGATACATTTTTGGGACAAAGTTAAAAGCTCAAAGAGTTAATGAGTTTCCTGACGTTATTACTGTCGAAGAGGAAGCCATCTTATGCAGCAAAAAATAATCAACCTTCGACAAATGTACGACGAGATATGTGACATTGTCCATGTAACTAATATCATTTATTCCATAGAAATGTTGGCATACACTGCCTACACCTTTATTGGATTAATACATTCAGCTTCCACGTTTGCAATTTTATAGATAGAAAGGACAACTTTGTTAGTAAGAGACCATATTTTCTGGAATATTTGGATCCAAGGACATCTAATAGCAGTCATTTCTATTTTCAATGCTGCTAGCTCTCAAGTAAGTTATTCTTAATGTATCTATATTTTTGTAACTCCATAAATAGCTAAAGATATTTAATATAATACTCAATTATTTTAATGGTATTTATTGGCATGGAAAATGATGTAATTTTTGACAAAGTTTCAATGGGATATGAACTCAAATACATCTTAGAGGGAGATTATTCTATGTGTGCTAAAACTTTGGTTAACATTGAATCGACTGAACAAAATTAATTATATGGAACCAGCCACGTAGCCAGAAAAACTTTTCCAGGGGCCCATATTAAGATTAAAACTGACTAAACTGGTGATTTTAGATGTGCAAACTGTTGACTTCCATATTTATCATTTGATGGATTCTCCCCAGGGGCACCTCTAGGCATTTACCTCAAAGTAGGGGCGGGGGGATATTTGGGGTGATTGAGGAGTATTCTATGAATTGGTTGAGGGTCTGGTCCTCTCCCAGTAAAATATATTTAATTGAAGCCTCAAAAGACACTTTTTAAGGGAGTACTTTTCTCCTAATAAAGGGACAACATAAGAAAAAATGTTCAGATCCACCCGAGTTTTTTTGTGATTTTACTAAATTTATTAAATATAATCTGAAAGGTTTGATTATGATTAGCTTTTACAATATTTTGATTTGAGGAAACGGGTGATGAATTGTTAACCCTTCTTTGAATTATTCCGCATTGAGATTAACATTTGTATTTTTACGGTAAAAATACCCTGCAGGCGCACGTTGGGAGTTATTGCCTCATGCGTGTATCGTCCAAGAGATCACGTATGTATTTATGTTTTATTAAGTGCTATAAAACTACTATGTATTTCTCATTTTAATGAGACGTGATGTGAGATAAGTGCCCGATTGCTGACAAATTGCCCAATAATCACACTCTTAATAACAAACTTTTATGGCACCCGTTAATATTCCTAACATTTTAAATCATCATAATGAAATTGAAGCCTTAAAAGTGGCTGGGAGCACTGTTTGAGTGCTAATTCTCAACTCTGTGGGGCAGATATTTGATTCCTTCATTTATTATTAAGCTACCAATAATATATGTTCACTACCTGTGGGCCCCCTTCCTAGCTATGAATAACGTCATAGCACCAAACACAATCCCCTCTCCACCATTCCAACACAAAGGTAAATACGTTTAGTTTTTATTGAGGGCCGTCTTTTGTAAAAACATATTTAATAACATTTAAAGGATCTAGATTTTGGTGGCCAGACCCCCTAGGATTTTTCCTGGCTACGTTCCTTTATAGGACCTAAGTACACACAAACTATGTTAATTTTTGTTAGTCAATTATAGCCTACGGTATAACTATTTTATTGTTTCTTTAATTTGTTGGTTTTACACCTTTTTTATCAAATTTATATGATGGCAAGTGCCCAAATTAATACTTTTTAGGCTTTTTTGGTTTTAGAATTCTAACGTCTATAGAGAGACGTCTATATACAAACAAAAGCACAAACACACCGATTCACCTTTAATTCTATTTATATGATGTTCCCCATTTGGATTGATTAAACTATATCTTGTTTGTCCTACTATTTGACATTATCTCTCTTTCAACACATTCTTCCAACATAAAACATACAAATATGATTTCCGTGAAGAAAAATTATACAATAGTGAACAATGATTTACTAAAATAAGTAAAATTTAAATATAAATCACATTTGGTGTTATAAAAATATTCAATAACTAATTGTTTTTATTTTCAGGCAAACAACACTGCTGTGCTTATTAACAAACTGATAAACGAGACAGACGATAAAAATCTTCAAGATGAAGTAAGCATTTATTCTTGACTAGCATTGAAGAACCCTGAGTTTCCCTGGAGAAATATTTTAGGGTAAAAAGAGTAAAAAGTTTAAAAAGCTGTAAAAAGTGAAAAAAATGATAAAAAGTAGATCTAATCAAAACAATTATTAAAAGACCCGCCTCGGTAGCGTAGTTAGCTAACGCGCTGGTTTGGTGTTGCGCTAGACTACTGAAGATGTGGAGATCGAGGTTCAAATCTTGCTCGGGCGAACTGAGGGTGGGTTTTACTAAATGGTTTTCTACTTTCACTCCACGCAAGTGCGTTTTCAATTCCTCTAAATTCAATCTGCCCTATTCCTAATCCATTAGCGTAATTAGTACTGAAGCGTATGAACCGAATGGGTTGCTAAATAAATAAATAAAAAGTTATTATAAAGGTTAAACTTTGTAAAGAGAATCAATAAGGGCAATGAGGGAAAAAAGAGTATTATTTTAGTGTAAAAAGGGTAAAATAGCTGAAAAGTAGATTAAATCAAAATTAATTTCTGCAAATGTTATCCCTTTTACCTCATTTATTATAATTTATTCTGGTCACCCACCACATTTATGCTTTTTAAACCATTTACCCTATTTATCCCGTTTACCCTTTGTCATTTATCATTTTAATTCCAATTCACCCGTTTCACCGTTAATGCATCTCTTACACTTATTGCCCTTTTAACTTTTTTTTTTACCTTTTGGCACTTTTCTATTTTACCCCCCATTTACTTCTTACCCTTTTAATTTTATTAGATTTACATTCTGCCCTTTTTTTCCTTTTACCTTTCTCGCCCTTTTTGGGTCTTTTGCCCCTCAGGCCCTTTTGCCCTTGTTACACTTATTGTCTTCATTGCCATTTTTATCCTTATAATACGTTTAATCTTTTTACACTTTTTACATTTTTATTTAACCTTTTTACAAATTTATCGTTTTTTTATCATATTTAATTTTCCCCATTCTGAACTTTTTACGGCTTTTTAAATTGATCAAATAAAATTTTAAAAGTGAAATATTAAAAAGGTATACAAATGTTTTAAAAGGGCAAAAAGGTAGAAAAGAGCGAAAGGGGTAAACGTTAAACCTATTTAACATTCTTTTTAAAAGGGTGTAAAAAGGGGAAAGGTTAAAGGTGTCATTTATAAAAAAGGACTAAAAGGTTGAAAAGTAAAAAGAATAAAAGGGGGAAAATGTAAATATAACAAAAATTATAAAAAAGGGTGAAAAGGGTTTAAGGTTAAAACGAACATACATGGTTAAACGGCAAAAATGTAAAAGGGGAAAAAAGTAATTGTAATGCAAATAAAAAGTATCTAAAGGTCAGAAGGTGTGAATGGATAAAAAGGATAAATAAGTTATTATTATTGTTGTTGTAATTATTATTATTAGCATCACGTCTTACTACCCATTCGGGCTATACGTACTTACGCTATTGTGAAGTGGTAGGATGATTGTGAGATGAAATGTAGGACCTACAGTTTAACGTGGAGTCCGAACCACGGTGGAGGCCTGGCATTCCCCACATTCACAATTTGTGATTAATACACGTCTTATCAGAGGTGAAGGAAGGGTTTGCTAATCAGATAAATCTCTGCTGGGACCGAGGATTGAATCTCGGACCCCCAGCACAGAAGTCAAACACCTTACCCCTATACCACCAGGTTACCGATAAATCAGTTAAAAAAAAAAGTGACAAAATTGGCAAAAGGCTAAAAAGAAATAACAGGGTAAAAAGACACCAAATTGTCAAAAGGGAAAATGTAGAAAGGGTAATATAGAGTGAAAAGGGTAAAAATGCTTTATTAGGTTAAAAGAGTTAAATTGACTAAAAGGTTAAAATGGGTTGAAAGTAAATCTAGTAACAATGTTAAAATTCCAGTTTCGAGTTGTACACGTTCGTTCACAGGAGCTACTAATTCATAAATTTCAGCCTTCTCCGTGCGATAAATAATGCAGAATGCTTGAGACAGTTATATGGTTGACTACTATACTTTATTCTTTAAATGTTAGATTTTAATTTAAAATCTCTGATATTTACTTCAATTCCGGAACTTCATATATATAATTTGTAGTTTTTAGCTAGAGGTAAATCAACAGCTTAGTTAGTGGCGTTGTTAAAGTTTAGATCATACATTTTTTTTAAATATCAAATAGTAGACATGTTCTTAAAATTTAAACCGTGCATTTGACACAACTTAGTGCACCATATTATATTATTTAATATAGTTAAGATTTAATTTTAAGATAATTTTCAATCTTGTTTTGGGGAGGTCTAATAAGCTGATTATCCTCCCCATCCTTACAATTTCTCTATTACTTCACCTTAACCATTTGCCCTCTATTTTGATAAGGTGTCTATACTAGTTAATATTTGAGATAAAAAATTATGAGACAAATTGATATTGAAAATAATGTATTAAACTAAAATTGAAAAAGAATTACACTTCCAATTTACCAAAATAGCCGCTTAACGTTATTTGGGCAGTTAACTTAACTGCACTGATGGCTTTTGTTGAATAAATTTGACCTTAAACAAAGGCTTAGAACAGAGGTGGGTAAAATTTTCTCCCCGAGGGCCCCATGGACATCTGTAAGGTCTTTGGCGGGCCGCATCTGACAAAAATATAAAAATGAACTTTATATTCACACAAAAATACATTTATTAGTCGTATAACTACTGTAAATACCGGACACACAAGATTATGCTTATACACATGTAACATTATAAACGATCTTGCTTATTAGCTCACATGTTCAAAAACTCGCACTGATTGTCTATTTAACTTGTCATTTTTGTAAGTAGAATCGTGAAAGATTTACATTTTTGTGTGGCCACAAAAATTAACGTCGGGAGCCAAATGTGGCTCACGTGCTGTAGTTTGCCCTCTGCTGGCTTTGAGTTTCACATTGACCAAGTGCACTAGGGTTATTTGTTCACATTATACTGGTTTCAAAAAATTATCTCATCCTTGATACAAATATTTTAATCAGGGTATAATCATCACTAGTCTTTGGGTTTACAAAAATTATCTCTTCCTTTATACAAATATTCTAATCAGGGTATATTCATCACTAGTTTTTGGGGTTACAAAAATATATTTATCTTTTTATGATATTTATATTCCAGTTGAACATATTTTCTCAACAATTGCTGCACCGAAAAGTCAAATTCACTGCCTGTGGCTTTTTAACTTTGGACAACACTTTTTTCTATTCGGTAAGAAAGCTCTACTTAAAATTTTATGTCTACTAAGTTTTTTGTAATCATGTATAATCAAACATTCAATTAAATAGTGTATTTTACTCTCTTAATCTTTATATAACTATTATTTTTTGACACCACACCTTACTAACCGTTCAAGATATACACCTCTGTAATAATTACGATGGTAGGTTAAAGATGAGTAAGGTTGAATATGGAGGAAGCGTACCCGCATTTTTGTGGAGGAAGAATGGAAAATCATATTGTAAAACCTAGCCTCAATACACACGACCGGGATTCAAACCGCGATCTCTCCATCATCAGCCCAGCTGCTTAGTCTATTGTGATGTTGATGCCTTTAGATCATTCGGACACCAAAGCAGGTGAATATTTTATGAAATATAAATGATAATTTTGTATTTAAAATTATTGTATTATAATATATATCACCAGTAGCGTACTTAGGATTGCGAAGTAGGGTAGGGAGTTCAAGGAGGGTTTGAGGAGGAGGCACCCCCAACCACCAGAGTCAAATTTCTTTTATCATTATATACACCTAGAAGCTTTTTTGGAAGCTTTTTATTTGGTATTTGTTAACTTGATCATTAATATTTGTAATCAATAATCTTACGAAGAAACGCTGGCACTGAAAGAGAGGTAAGAGGTTAATCCTACTGACCAAAGAATAATATTTTTAGAGCTTGAAGATATCCCACTTCCATTCCCATGAAAGATAGTCCACTCCTATGAAATGAATTCATTTGGTGATTGATAGAGTGACTATTTCTGATCACCTGATATTTCCTTTGCTCACAATATTTAACTGGTTATACCTCCTTCCTCCCTTTTATTTTCTCTTTAGATCTTCGTAGCTCCTTCAACCCCCCATCCCGTCCCCTATTGGGTAATCTACTGAATAGCACTGAACGGAAAATACGAGTACTATAGTAGACGTTTTAAAAAATTGAATTAATCTTGTGTATGTCGATAACACTAACGTACACCAAAGTGATCAATTTTAAAAACTGGTTAAATTTATATTTAAAATTTTTGTATTTATATGGAATGTGTTATTTTGACAGATCATTGGGGCTGTGACAACATACATGATAATACCGATCCAGTTTGAATTGGCCTCCATCGTCTCAGATGCTACCAGGAATACTCTCACAAATATAAGTAGTTTTGTACCTTCATTGACAAGGTGAAGCCATTTTGGGTTCGACTCCTCTGGAAGGTTATGTCTAACTATGGACGTGAGATAAATAAACCATGTTTAACGTAATCGCAAGTGCAAGATAAATGTGACAGCTCTTGATTAATTGTTTATATTTAATATCCTATCATTACAATTTTGTTAAGTAAATGCCGGGTGACCTTGTGGTCTAGGGGTAAGGTGTCGGATTTCTGTGCTGGGCATCCGGGGTTCAATCCTCAGTCCCGGCACATATTTATTCGACTACCAAACCTTTCCTTCACCTCTGACAAGACATCTTGTGAATGTGGGGAATGCCAGGCCTCCACCGAGGTTTGGATCCCACGTTAAACTGTAGGTCCTCCATTTCATCTCACAATCACCCTACCATTACACATTAGCGTAAGTGCGTATAACCCGAACGGGTAGTAAGACGCGGTGCTAATAATAATAATAATATGTGAATGCCGTATTCAACAAATAGACTAATGCAAGAATGAAATATGAGTTCATTTGTTTAATTGACAGCCTGGATCAGTAGTGCATGCAGTAGTTTCTATGGGGGTAGTTTTGGATATATAATCTCTCAAATACCTGCTTTGGTTTCCGCATGGTGTAGGGCGTCACTCTTATGTTAGACAAGACTGCGGACTACTGGGAGATCGAGATTTTGATCCCAGTATGGTGGTTTTACCAAAGTGGTTACACACTCTCTATCACCACGTAAACGCAGGTACGCTTCCTTAAAATTCAAATTTAATCATCCCTCACTTATTAGCGTACTAATTAGTACATATATGCATAACCTGAACAGGTAGTAATATGCGGTGACAAAAAAAATCATCTCGAAGCTATTACTGCTTTTACTAATAATTGTGACTCGTTTAATACGTACTTTCGTTCACTTTCAAAATAAAATGTCATTATTCTTAACATTCAACTTATGGATTTTATACATATATTCAAATATTTTTACTGTATCTCTATATTTTAAGCTTCATTAAATTCATTGTTTATCGTGAAGGTTGAAAAATTCCTCCCTTAATCCTCATCTCTCTCCACCCTTTCACTATACTCATGGGTGGACAACTGAAATGGAGACTAGAATTGAACCCGGTACTCAACTCTTAAAACGCAATGACTACACCACTGAGAATACTGGTTAATTTCATGTACAGAATAGGTCTTGGAGCAATTGTTTAATAAGTTGAATCTGCTTATTGTAAATGTTCACGGTGTATTGTGCATGAAGATTTCACTAAATTTATTGTAAAAATATCAGATATATGTCACACTATAATATATTTATATATCGCAACATTTTCAAAAATTATTTATTAGTAAACTACTCTTAAATATTTTGTTTTTCTAAAATCAAGTAGATGATGCCATTAATCTTGTAAAAAAAATTACGAATATCTAAGGCAACCCAAAGTAATAATAGTCATAAAAAATCAAATGTGTTAATCAATAACCTATTCTTAATTTGATATATAAAATTAAAATCACGATTTCTTCTTTGGGAATGATTTTTATTCCTTACTTATTTGAAGTATTTAATGTGTACTTTTTGGAATGACTGATTATATAAGCAAACAATAATTTCTATGAGCGAGAGTAAAAGGGTCTACCAATTTGGTCGAGAAAATTATTTTCACATACTTTCCAGGGTACTCTTATATGCCATAATTGACATTCAACCAATGGATTTACTTTCCCTTCGAAGTAAGTTGTGCTACGGATTTTAATTGCTCAAGTAATATCCATCAACCCCGGTTGGGGATGAACCTACGAACATCAGGTCTTAATGCGAGAACTTTACCCCAAGACAATCAAGGTTGACTTTAAATATTACCATATATATTTTTTTTAAAAATTTGAACATAATCCACTAAGCCATTTCGTATTAAGCATCAGCTACAGACATACAGCCAGATATAACTAGGTAAAATCCAATTTTTTAAGTTTGGGTGCTCATAAAATGTTAAAATCCATCATAATCTAGGGGTGAAAAATTTTCAATATTATATTTTCTTCATGAGAAAAAGTATAATGTAGTGTGGTATACATTTTTAGTAGAAATAAAATATTATGTTTTAGAAGTGTATAATCAATAAACATATGTGTGTGCTGTTATTTTAATTTCTTAAAATCTAAATATACTCTAATAATGTTTTTGTTGTTTCTCACTAAAACTTTAAGACAAATCACTTAGTTTAGTAAAATAAACATACTGTATTGATTTTATTATTGATTAATGGCTCTTGTCTTGAAATACCAAGCCATTAATTTAATTAGAAGGCTTATTTCTTACATTAAAATATATCAATAATATAGATAAACATTAACTATAGTATTAAAAATAAAATTAATTATAATATAATGCCACTTTGACGATAAATTCAAACTTTGAATGGACTTATTAGTTTTTTATATTAAAACAGCAAAATTGTTTTAATATCAAGTTTACTAAACCTGAAAACACTTATAAGTTATTTATGTATTTAGTTTAGTTCTTGAGTATTTTTTGAGTGTGAAATAAATATGGTTTTAAACAGTTTGCTCTATTTATTAATGTCAAGTGGTGTAAGTATTAAACCATCTTCTACATTAATTAATCTCAATGTAAGTATGTATATTTGTTCACTGAATATTTTTATTATTCTATTATTGAGCTAGAAAAATGAAATTTGGTGAAATTGTAGAGGAAAAACACAAAATTAGACAAAACCTATAAAAATTAGCATATCGCCCGAACGGATAGTAAGAAGCAGCGCTAAGTATTATTATTATTATTATTATTATTTTAAAAATAAAAATAAAAACATGTTTTAGTTATTCATTTTAATTTGTTGACATGATATTTTTGCTTCGAAACCAAGGAGAGATTAGAATATACGAGTAAATTCCAAACTAGAATCCAAAGATAGATACTGAAGATTAAAATGCAGTGAACTGTTTTTATAATTTTGATTGTTGATTCGTATCCATATAAATAAATAAAAAACGTTTCTTTGGCCAATAAGCATTTCATAGGTAACGATCAATATCGTTGATTAATGTTTAGCTTATAGGGCCTATTTATGTATTCAAACAAATCAATTATTTCTCAAATTAAAAAGAATCTTGAATTTGAAGAGTGTAAGATACAAAATTAGCTGTTTTAATGAAAAAACCGTATTCTCTTAGGGAGCCATTTAACTTAATTTTTGTATTTGGCTCATCTGTGGAAACTAAGAAGCTAAAAACCAGATAATCATACTCCCTGATGTTTTGATTGTGAAAATTTGGTTTTCCGAGATTCACAAAACCGACTGATCCGGCATCCAAACCTTTTGCTTTGATATATTAAGGAGATAATAACAATAAGCGTCTGGGCTAAATAATTCATCGCTCAGTTTGTGGAAAGATAGGCCAGTACTAACCAACAGTTGCTCAGGGGACGACCGAATGTACTAATCGTACAGTCTCTTCGTAGAAATGCTTTCCGTGTCCAGATGAGATTAGGTGATGGTGATTGTGAGTATTAGGGTGTGGAACCAGTGGAAACACCTAGACTTAGGTAAAACCTGATTAATCAAACTCCGCTGGCCTTTGGAGTAGTTCTCCTTTCGGAAAATATACCCAAGCTACTAGCCGGGAATTGAGCCCGAGACTTATGGGTGCATAGCCAGGTGCACTGACCACAACACCACGGGGCCGGTTTCCTAAGTATATACTTTTTTAGTTATTTATATAAATTTTCTTTCCTTTCCTAAACTGTTTATTGGCCAGTTCTTTGTTCATTCCTGTCTTTTATCCTAATAATTAGTTTTTGTTTGGTCTCACAATCAGAAGTTTCTCTTTGCTATTCCATTCAAATATTATATTTTATTTCTCTAATCAATCCTTTTGCTTTGTTCTCCTAGTCAGTCATTTTATTTCTATTTTAACAACCAGTCTAAGTATTATGATTTCATAATATGTCACTTTTATTTTATCCCTACAGTCAGGTTTGGTATTTATTTTTTCATTTATTTTTATCTTTACATTCAGTTCTAATGTTTTTCTCTCCTAATTAGTAATTTTTTGTATTTTTCTCCAAATAATTCCTCGTGATTTGTACTTATAATAATGTATTTTTCTTTGTTATTCCAATAAGACCTGTTTCTTTGTTCCCCTAACTATGCCTTAACTCTAGCAGTCGGTCTTCATGCCACTGAGCTACCGGGAAGGATGCTGAGATACAAGTGGAAACAACAGCTCAACGTTCCAAGTCCTAGTAAATACCACCGTTAACAATTAGTGGTGGAACAATGTAGGTGAAGTATTTATTCCCCTCCCCTCCATTTCCACTCTTTCTTACTTCTAACTGTGAGCATGCGCACAAGCCATCGAGTGCTCTGGCGTCGCACCAACTGATGGTTGTAATCGCGTCACGTCCTACTATTAATTTCTCCGGGTCTCTACAAAAACCAGGGGACATCAATTTGCCGGCGTTGGATTGAGGGAGCGAGGGAGGGAGTGAGAGGGAAAGGAGTTCAAGTTAAAGCTTCGAGGTTTCCACAAAGACTGAGACAAAAAAAATAACGCTAGCCTCAAGGGAGAAATTGTGGTAAAGCCATAGCAGACCCCTTAAGAAACCTCGACTATGTATTTTGAGGGGGAATTAGAAGGATATGAGATAGAGTCTAGGATATTAAAAATCAAAAGATTGGAAGAACCTGATATGGATTACAATTATATTTTGGGAGAAGGATTATAATGGTTGGATTACTGACGTTGCATACTTGGAGATTTCAAAGCTATTTATATAAGCGGGTTGCATCTTATCTTGACGCACATAAATATTCTAAGCGCTATCACACTGGGGCGCCAATGTACGAAATATAAATAGAGGGAAGAAAATGAGCAGTTCACCCCGAGAGGTATCTTATTTATCTACAGATAACACTTACCTTCTTCCTCTGACGAGTTTACAGTCACAATAGTATTTGGGCCTTGAAAACATTGAATCGCTTTTAAAAATTACCTTTATTATGTTTTATTCTATATATATATATATATATATATGCTTCCACGGATTTTTTTTAACATAACATACATCCTTCAGGAAAACTCCTACAGGCGATTTTTGTGACCAAGCCAAATAGCCTAAGTTTTGGATTATGTATAAGAAATACGTTTGAAAATACACTAATTAAAGATAAAAATAATAAATTTATGACATGGGAGGACTATTTTTGGTATTATTTAAGAATTTATGAATTTGGTTTCAATGATGTATCTCTAAAATTCGTTGAGTAAAACGTAAATTCATAACACGTAAAAATTCTATCTTTACCTGCCATGACGTCACAGGTAGGCAACGTCCTTAAGAAAAATATTTGGTTTATTGTCTAGTTGGAATAATTTATTGAGGTGGCTCATTGAAATACGTTAGGGGTTGAATATAGGGGACGCGAGTAAGGGTAAGTGTTTTTGCAGTTTTTATACCAAAACATTTTGGTCAAAATAAATTAAATATTGTTTCAATACAAACATAAAAAAATAATCGTCTTCCCGTGATGATATCAACAGTTGTTGAATATCTGTCATGAGCATAGCAGTATTTGATGATAAAAAATTTTAGATGTGGAGAAAATGTATCATTAAATTCTGGGACACCCTTGACAGATATTCAAGAACTATTGAGGTCACCATGTGCAGAAAAATAAACTATATTATTTTCATATTGGAGAAATATGTGATTTATTCTGACAAAAAAAAATTATATAAAAACTGCAAATATTTGGCCATTAACTCACATTTTCTAGAATCCAGCCTTAAACAAGAATGTACAGAATTTCTAGACGAACATTTCTAAATATGATATCACTGGAACTGTTTTTATTTTCACGATCACGGCTGGGTTGGTTTACAATGAAAATAAATCAGACGTTTTTTAGAGATCGACTATGTAGCTATAAATTATATAGTTAAACCATTTTAAATTGAAAAATGACTACTAAATAATACTATCCAGATCCATATCGGTGGGAATGTGGGCTATAATTAAAGTTAGTCTAATTTGGTTTGTCGGTGACGAAGAGCTCTCGGTTAGATCCCCAGCCAGGTGCAACTCCCCTTTCACACAAACAAGGATACATTTATCTCAATTCTTCCTTACATATCCCTACATCTTTAGAATAAGTAAATTAGTAAATTCTGGATGAGTATAAGGACGCGTTTATGTACAGTAATAATGACGCGTCTGTGCTCCATCAATCGTAGCCCAGTAGTGGAAATGCTAACCAGTACTAATGTACCGTTGCCCAGGTGACTACCGAAGGTACTAATCGTACATCCTTTCCGTGGAGGCTCTTTCCATGTCCCGATGAGATGAGGTGATGGTGATAGTAAGTATGAGGGTGTGTAACCATTGGAAATCATTAAACCTAACCTACGCCTAATTATCTAAACCCTGATAACCATTGGAACTATTCCTCTTACGAGAAAAATTCCCCAGTACCAGCCGGGACTCGAAAACGGGATCTTTAGGTCAGTCGCCAGTTTCTCCGACTAATATAACATGAGACATGTTACATAAATATATATACATACGGTACATATACTATGTGTAGTAAGAAGTACAAGAAAAAATATTAATAATGGAAGCCTTTTTTTATTCAACCTAATTGACCTAATTTTAACTTAATTAAAAAGTATATTTTAAATAAGCCCCAGGCTATCATTAGTGAAGTATTCTATGTATTTCCATACAAATAAGATTTTTGTCATCTAATTTAAATCTTCTCTCTTTTTCTGTATGCCGAAGCTCAAAATAAATATTGGCTGAGTGACACGAATAGTTTGTAAAAAAATGTTCTCGATTAAAATGTATAAAATGATGCTTTTATCCTTACATATAAGGTATATATATATTAATATAGGCGAAGAAGTGTTTGGTAAAAAAAATCACTCCTGAGCTAAGTGATTAATTTTATAAAAAGTAAACACTAGTATGAGCAAGAATGCAGATTGTAAATATTGAATTGATTAAAAAATTAAGTCATATGGTATTTGATATAAAATTCTACCATTAAGGATGTTTTCAACTGTACAGAAAGGTTTAAAATCATCATATATGTATTGCCTTGATCTCTAAAGACAATTTTCAAGATGCCCGTACATCTTGGTTTTTAGTACACTTATTCACATTAATCATTATTTTTTTAAAAAATCCATAAAATGCTTTCCAAATATAAATTAAAGAACAATTATTAATGAGGAAGTAATAACAAGTTAAAATATTAATGATGTGTGAATTTTTGAAATGTCGAGGTCAAAGTCGAAAGCTATATATTCTTTTCTTGGAATACAACACCCGCAATAGCCTACGTTTCTTCGAAACATTACGAAATAATAAGAAAACCTAGAAAGTCTTGAAGCAACTTGAATGAAAAAGGTAGAGGCTTTGATGTATAAAACTAAGGTTAGTTGCATGATTTTTCACTGTGCTGACCACATGGCATTATTTATCTGCAGAAGTTGGCCCTACTTTCGCCAAAAGACAGCGGCCCCTCGGTTAGTATTCGATTGCGGGCTAAGAACATGGAGAGTATTTTTAATGGAGATAGACCTATATTATGAACATATTTCAAATATTTTACTAACTACTATATAGATAAATATATAATCATTTTTATAGCAGCTACTAAACAGGTATTTTAACGCCAACTAGTTATTAATTAACATAACGTAAGCAGAGATAAACGCAGGCATGTTTGTATAAAATAATAGAATGCGCTTTGTTTTTAATCTTTAAACCTTTCTCCTTACCTAGATGCACTTATAGATGTTTTGCAAACTAAATGTATGTCACGTGCTTCGGTGGCCGCATAGTTTAAAGCATCACTCTCATGTTAGACTAGACTTCCAATGACATGGGGATCGGAATTCGAATCTCAGTCGGGTTTAATTAGGGTAGTATTTACAAAAAGGTTTTTCATTTTTTCTCCACTTAAATGTAGATACACTTCCTGAATTCAATCTTACTCATTTTTAACTCATTAGCCTAATTAGTACACAGGTGAATGAGCTGTACAGGTACTAAGACGTGGTGCTAGAAAAAAATGTAGGTAATATGACAGCAACAATAAACTTATATTCAACGTCAACTTCGGAGTTTATTTGAATGTTTAAACCATCACTTTGACTTCATTGACATTTAAAAGGTGATTATGACACACCCACATTAAAATACATTCTTTAAGAAAAGCACTACTGCTCCTTAGGTGTAATACGGACCTAATTTTTGGGTGCCATTATATTTCTTTATTTTAAAATGTGAATTGATTCTTTTCCACACAGATTCTCTGTTTACATAACCAATTTTCATTGAAAAGAAAAAATTATGCTTTTACATCAATGATATTCCTAAAAATCTTAAAATTCCAAAATTATATTGAAAAGGGACGCCAAAATTTCAGTAAGAATACCATTTATTTTGACAGCAGTTACTTGAGTTCTACCAAAAATATTTGAATGCTCATATTTCTTAGATGAAAATAAACAATAGCATTTTTTTTAGTACTACCATTTAAAATCTTACAAATTTTATTAATGTGGCGGGAATTATAATTTACTATAGTCGATGAATGTATGGACGCTATTTTTTTTAACACTGTGGCTTACTACCCATTCGAGCTATACGCCTATGTATTATTTAGTCTGATGCGTTAAGAATTAGAAAGGTTAAATTTAGAGGAAGTGTACCTGAATTTTCTAGGAGGGGAAATGAAAAAAACATTTAAGGAATACCACCCTCTGTACACCCAACCAAGATCGAGCCCCGATCTCCCCATCATAAGCAGTCTAGTCTATTGTGGTGGTGACGCCTTAAGCCATGTGATCACCAAAGCGGGCTATGGACGCTATTAAGACAAGGTACCCAATGTCATGACAAAGTGTTTTAGGTAAAAAATCACGCCTGAACTTATCTAGACTTGACAACAAACTTTGTGAAATGTAAAAGCAACAAAGTTTGACTTGGGTGATATTTCACCCCAGTACGACTAGTTTGTTTTTTTACCGCACCGTTGCGGGTAAAAGGTTAAAACAAAACACGAACTAAGGAGAGAGTGTTTAATTTAAATCATTAAGAGTCCTTCTTTCAACTTAAATAATTATCTGGCTGTACTCATCTTGACCTCAGTATAGGCGAAGATCAAAATTCACGCCCGTGTTTTAATTAAAAGTTACACATATTGAAACTAGATGGCACGATCATAGCGACAGTTACATACAATAAACAAGTGTTTTAATGTTTATATTCTAGATGGCATAATCTATTATTTATCAAAAGTTTAAGTTTTTCAAGAGATTCTTATAATTTACTCAAAACGTGAAATATAGCAGAGGCCTAACTGGACATTAGCCTCAAGAAATCTTAAAACAACAAAATTTAAGTAATTAACAACAATTTAGTTCCTTATATCAATTGTGGAATAGACTAAGAAAACATAATTTTATACAACTACTGCGGATAGCTTATAGTAACAAATTTACCACATACACCCTTTAAGTAATATAAAGGTATATATAAAAAAAAACTAGTATTGTGAAATATTACATTGAATCTTATATACTCCAAGTTAATGATTTAAATATTAGTTATTGAGTCTATTTGATTAGGCACTTGAAAATTCATTACATTTACAAATATACGCCACCTATCCCTATCTTGAGCTAGTTCTATCCAGTCAACCTCGTTATACCCTATATCTATCTTGGGCTAGTTCTATATAGTCCACCTCATTACACCCTATCCCTACTTTGGGCTAGTTATATCCAGTCCACCTCATTACACCCTATCCCTATCTTGGACTAGTTCTATCCAGTCCACCTCATTACACCCTATCCCTATCTTGGACTAGCTCTATCCAGTTCACCTCATTACACCCTATCCCTACTTTGGGCTAGTTATATCCAGTTCACCTCATTACACCCTATCCCTATCTTGGACTAGTTCTATCCAGTCCACCTCATTACACCCTATCCCTATCTTGGACTAGTTCTATCCAGTCCACCTCATTACACCCTAACCCTATCTTGGACTAGCTCTATCCAGTTCACCACATTACACCCTATTTCTTTTAGGTCCATTTTAATGTTATCCTCCCATAAGCGTCTATGTCTTTCCAATAGCCTCTTCCCAATGGCTTTGCCATTCAGTATCCTGAACACTGTTCTTGAAACTTTCATTCACGCTCTGTTTGTCCTGTATAGCGTAATTTGCGAGATTTTATTAAGCTAACATTGTCTTGTGATGAGTACAGGGTATGTAACTCATTATTTTGGAAACTCCTCCCCTATACAGTAAGTTTATCATAGTTTGGACCAAATATTTTCCTAATAATCTTGTTTTCGGAAGCCATACAGGTTTTTTTTCACCATGCAAGATGGAAAGATACTAAGTTTCACAAATAATTAAATCTTACCATAAATAAAATAATAAGACTTAAAGGATTAACTAATGGTCTATGATGGTAACTATTAATATCAGTGATTGCAATTATTGTGTGTTTATTAGCTTTTACCAAAAAACAGTTTCAATGGTCAAATGGTTTAAGGCATCACTCTTGTGTTGGATTAGACTGTATATTATGGGGATATCAGTGTCCAACTCTCAGTCAAGTGTTCTGAGGTTGCATTTTTCTAGATTATATCCACCCTCCCGCCACTAAAATTCTGATGCACTTCCTTTAAATTCAATCCTCCTCATCCTTAACACATTATCTTGATGCGTATAAGCCGAATGGTTAGTGACACGTTTTGATAAAGAAAACCTAAAATCTATAAATACAACATTATAAGTATGTAAACCCTTTGTTTAAATGTATTAGATGTTATAGCAAAATCCAAATAAATATTTTACTTTTAAAAATATATGATATTATGGTTAGTTAAAATTATGTGTTTTTACATCCTTTACTGTTCCCAACCTGTGGTCTGGGTAGGTTTTTCTATTCAAGCCATATATTTTTCCACTATCGGCTTGTTAGGCCTGTCATAGCTTCATATGCCTTATAATCTATCCTAAGACAAGAACTGGCACAACATACAGCTACCAGTCATTAATTTATCATTGTGAAAGGGTAAACCCATATTTTCATCAATGATAAACCATCGGTCATGGTGGGAATCGAAACCAGTAAGCTTAGCTCAGTGGGCAGACACGCTACCGACTGAGCTACGGTCGTTAAAATCATTTATTAACGAGTATAATAATTAATTTTAAGAGAGAGGTAATGTCACTTAAACACTTTTATTTTTAAAATTGTGAAATATTCAAACTAAACAATTATTATCATAGAAATTAATAAAAATTTAGAAAGTGTTTTCGTATTTTAAAATGTTTACTAAACAATATATTAAGTTAAAGTGTAACTTTTGGCTGTCGATCTTCACATGTGTCACTTTAGCTCTGACCAACATTACCCGCATTGCCCTAAGGCGCCCTTGTTACATGTGTCAGAATTCTAACGTCCTCTCTAGGATTTTCGAATCTTCTAGAGCCAAACGTCAGATAGATTGGTATCTATCTATTGAAGCTTACTTGCTTGCTTTCCTCGTGTTCCTTGCCCCCCCGCCCCCATGTCACTGGCATTTTCCAAGTCTTGGATCATCCGAAATCAATTGACGAGACGTGGAGAAAAGTTTTAAAGAAAAAAACCCCAACCATCTTAGAAAGGTAAGACTTACCGGTATAGAATAGCAACGCAGAGATAAACTTTCATGAGTAGGTAAACCCAGTGAAAGTTTAAAATATTTTTTTACTGGGATGAGAGGAGGACTCGTTTAATTTATTTTTATCTAAAAAATAAGTGTATATATATACCATAATAACCTTGATGGAATTTATAAATAATTAAGTTTAGTATAAACAATAGTGCATTGATTTAAATGCGTCTGGTTTGATTATCATTATCAACTAACATTTTCAAAAAATGTATTGGAATTAAGTATAAAACATTTCGGATTAATATTGTGTCTAAAATAACTAATTATATATAGTAAGTAGTTGGTAATAAATAGATTATTGATCTTAAACAATCCAGCTAAAAATGGTCCTTAGCATGAATAGATTACATTTTAAAATATACGTCAGAAAAAAGAGTTTCACTCACTAACTATTATTAAAGGCAAAGTTAAGGGTACCTTGCACTACAGTATTTCTCATGAGAAAGACAGTTTGGAATCTTCAAATTCACTAAATTTTTGTTTTATAAAAATGCTTGGCATTGAACATAATAAAATGACTATTCCTTTGAAGAATGTTATGTCTATATTTCTAAGCGTTTATTTGGTTCTCGGAACTACGCTATTTCATTTTTCCTCAGTTATAGTGTTAAACATTCTTATATATAGTCTTCCCCAAACAAATAATGACCTCTATATTAATAAAATGAAGAGTTTATTTGTTTGTCACCCTACCATTAAACATTAGCGTAAGTGCGTATAACCCGAACGGGTAGTAAGACTCAGTGCTAATAATAATAATATTAATAATAATAATAATTATTATTATTATTATAATTATAATAATAATAATTATTATTATTATTATAATTATAATAATAATAATTATTATTATTATAATTATAATACAATGCATCCATAAATCTCTCGTTATTTAAGAAGTGTTTTTTTTTTCATTTCAAAATATTCTTAAGGCCAAAATGAAGGTAGAAAGTATCAACATGTTTCTTTAAGATTAATAACCTACATGATAAATTTAATAAATTTAAAAAATCAATGAAATCTCTTAACAAAATTATGAAGTTCTGATATATTCTTCCCCTAACAAATAATGTCCTCTATATTAATAAAATGAAGAGTTTGTTTGTTTGTCACGAGTATTTTGCGATATCAACCACAGGCAAATGGTTGAAATGTTAAAATTAGTAACTCCTGTGAACAAACATATAAACCTAGAAGTTTGAATTTTAACTTTTTTTAGGTTTAAAAAAAATGTATTTAAAACTAAGTTGGAATAAATAAAAAACATTTTTTCTTTCTGTATTTTTGAAGCAAAGAAAAGATTCGCCCAGGGTAGCCATGAAATCCATGGCGTGGTTACCCCAGATACTTTTGCTTGATTTTAATAAGATTACAACATAAACTTAAAGGTAACAATCAAGAACATTTTTCAGTCGTTTCTATGCATCATCACTTCCATTGTCGTGAGAAATTAGGCCATCCGAGGATTTTGGTTTTGTCGTTGTTTAAGTAGCCGCTGTCTGCAGTAAATGGTTTTAATATTCTTTGCACAATCTTATGATTGTTTTAAATACCAACCTACCATCTTTTTTGATCAGTAAAAAGCATAATTAAACATATCTATAAGACTCACCTATGTTTGATAATCCTAAATCCTAGGGAGTTTGGGAATTAATATTTTCAAACATAGCTATCGTAGCTAAATTATTTTAATTTTAAAAATAAAATTAAAGATATAAAACTTCTAAGTGTTGATGCTGGTTATTATATTTATTAGTAAGGCCTTGGACCTCTCCTAGAAATCCCCCCTCTCCTCACCCCGATATTTAACCGAGCTATTTTGGAGGTAGAACTGTAGACTTTAGAGGAAGCATACCACCATTTTCATAAAAAAAGAAGTGAGGAATAATTTATAAAAAGTAACCCTTCTAACACCCGTCCAAAATTTGATCCCAGATACTACACTCAGTGGTGAAAAATACATGATCAGCCTGACATCTTTGTTCACGTACCTACTGGTACAAATCCAAGGAAAGTTGGGAAAACGTATAAGTAACTTCATTGGATAAATGGGACAAAGAAGTAGTTTACTAATTGTGAGAGGGCTTTTGGCTTTCATGTCTATTCTATTTCAATTCCATTTTTCATTAATTTTTTATTCCCCAACTACTCTTTAAATCAGTTTGCCTCCCCTTTATTTTCTCTCTTTTTTTTTTACTTGCGCGTCTTTAAACTCAAATAATATAAATAATTATTTAAGGAAATATCTTTAAGAGAAATTCAAAAAAACAACTTCATATGAAGGTCTGAACTTAAAAGAGAAATATAAAATAAATATAAACATTTTTTTTTTTGCCCTTGAAGATGGCCAAACTTAGGGTCGATGACGTAATAAACCCAGTCTATTCCGTGTGGTCAAACAAACATGTGAAAGCATTCCAAGCTCGGATCAAACTGTTGTAAAATTCATGGTGTTGACTCTTTGGGAGGTTGAGGGTGAAGGGGCTGAGGGTTACGGGGAGAAGAAAATGGGGAACGTAGGAGTCAGAGGGTAATCGAGCTTCAAGTGGGCCTCGGCTTTTTTACTCCTAAAAAAAATCCCCTTCCAACAGTATCTACACACACCCCATTTTCTCAGTTAAATCTTTTGAGGGGAAGATATTCAAACTCTTCAGAAGAAGCAATAGAGAAATGAATGGAAAGTTGTTGTGTTTTTTTATGGTTCAGTAAGGAAAATAAATAGGCCTGATTTGATTTAAGTCGCAGATATTCGTGGGTCTAGTAATCAATAAGAAATGGATTATTATTATTATTATTATTATTATCACCGCGTCTTACTACCCGTTCGGGTTGTACGCACTTACGCTAATGTGTAATGGTAGGGTGATTGTGAGATGAAATGAAGGACCTACAGTTTAACGTGGAATCCGAACCACGGTGGAGGCCTGGCATTCCCCACATT
>CABFVX010000388.1:69398-110963 GCA_902151425.1 Timema shepardi
TATATATATATATATATATATAAAGTAAGTAGCCCAAACAGTTAGTTATATGTGGTAATATATATATAGATATATATTACCACATCTAGCTAACTGTTTGGGATATATATATATATATATATATTACAGATTAGTTAGATGTGGTAATATATATATATTACCACATCTAACTAACTGTTTGGGCTACGTGCAGATGTATTAATTATTTTAATGTATTATAAATAAGTAAGGTTGAGTTAAGAGGTGGTGAACCCACATTGGCGTGGAGGGAAAGTGGAAAACAATTTTTTTTAACCCCCCAGTACACCCAACTGTGATTCAAACTATTATCTAAGAGTCATGGGCAATCCCGTCAACTGTGAGTGACGCGTTAGACCACTCGACCACCGAAGTGGGTTTCTGTTGCTATATAATTAGCTTATAAAATTTACTGAATGCTCAGTTTTCTAGATGATAGCTTAAATGTGTTATTACCTCTACTAAATAAAGTATGTGGATGAATGGTTAAATGTTCAATTCTTAGCATATTTAAACACTGATATTATTCATTTCAAGTTACTTGCTAGCTAATCATATTTACAAGTTTAATGTGTATGTGCAAATTTTAATAAACCACTTCAATTGAGACCGGGTATCTTAATAAGGTGTCATTTTACTTTCTCATTTAGATAAACTATAGTAATCATACACATCTTGGATATTATAATTTTATGTGCAACCAAAATAATATTTTTGACGCTATGAGGAGAAAAGCTTTATCTTGGTGTGGCATGTAGTGGGAATGTACCTGAAGAAAAAAGTCAGAGAACTGTCATGGACGGCATACCTGACACTTGAAGACCTCTGGGGTGACTCAAAACCGGGCCCTTGGAGAGGAATTTTATCAGGAGTTACAACGTTTTTTGGAGCCCTTTTCCATTTTACATTAATCTTGTCTAAAAAAAGATATTAATTCTATATGAAAAAATAAAGTAGACAGTAAATAATATTATACTTATAAACAAATTAAAAAATAAACACCAAATATTTACACAACCTGTTAATTTAGCAATAGTAATAGAAGTGAAAATGTGAATTATAGTCTTCAATATCGTACATACACATTTTCTGAGATCCCGATAAATTTTCAGGCCCCTTTTAAATCCCCGGGTACGATGTACCGGTTGTATCCCCTGCAGCCCCTTCTAATAGGGCCTACCTAGAACGAGATGGAGTGCCGATATGGTCAGAGATCTCAAGGAGATAGGTGTAGGGGTGGATTGTCTCAGGACAGAACATGGAGGCGGCAGATTATGGGAGGGGGGGGGGGTCGGCGGGTGGTCTTTAAGGCCTGTGATCGTCGTTAATCAATCATCAATCATGTGCTGCCAACCTATAAAAAAGTAAAAGGATTTAACATTTTTCTGTATCTGTGTATGTCCTTACATGAGTATTTAATGGAGTGCGTTTAAACTTGATGTTTAAATGTTATATATTCATTGGCCTACATCGAGCTTAGATCGTGATTTAAGTTCAAGCTTTATAACTAAAGGTTAGCTTACTATTTATTAATTTTTGAAAATTTGAAATTTTTCAAAAATACTTTAACGATTTTAAGATTGAAGAAAGCAATGGTATGTACAATAAATTATAATATGCAAGGGGAAGATTGGTAGATGAATGATTATAATTACAGAGAGGAGCCAATTCTCGATTTTAATCGAAAACATTGAAAATTTTTATCCTTTATTCCCCCATCCATCACAGACTCTGCCTTTAAAATGAGTGAGTAATGACCCTGAAACCGGAATGATCCTTAGATAGCTCAGTGGTAGAGTATTGGTGCTCTAAGTTAAAGGCCCCATGTTCGATTACCAAGTCAAGCTGTCATTTTTCAATTTATTCGATTTGATGATTTTGTTCAAAATGTAAGTATTTCCTCTCATGTATAAAAGATACCAGTGATAGCACTAGATATTATCACGCATACACACTGGAAGTGTTGACACAACTTTGCTATTTTGCACCGTCAGCACCTTTAGCCCAAATCTACTAAACAATATCGCCCTACGGTTCAACGATCATTCTCGAAGAACAACAAGAAACTTGCAGGATAGCGGAGTGCCTACCTCATACAAGATATAGTCCTGGTATCATAGGAAGGACCTTTTGAAAAATATGAAAAATATTTATTGTGTTCTAAAACATAACTCTTAGGAAGACATATGGTTCAAAAGGGACTAGAGAATTTGGGAGTTAATGATGCTACATAATGATGAGCTACATAAGCTGTACTCACCACAAGACCTTGTTAGGACAATCAAGTCTCACAGATTATGGTGTGGAGGACAGGATTAGAAAAATCTAAAACCGTGTTTAAGGCATTGACTGTTAAACCCAATGGGAAGAAACCATTGTGAAGACATAGACGCAGCTGAGAGTTTCACATTAGAATGGACCTGAGAGAGATAAGGTGTAATGTGGTGGATTGGATAGAAAAAAATTGCTCAAGATAAGGAAAGGGTGTAGTGAGGTGGACTGGATAGACTAGCTCGATATAAGAATAGAGTGAATGAGGTTGACTGAATAGAACTAACTTAATATAGTGATAGGTTGTAATGAGGTGGACTAGATGGATCTGCCTTACAATAGGGGTAGGGTGTAATGAGGTAGAATGGATATAGCTAGCTTAATATAGAGATAGGATGTGATGAGGTGGATTGGATAGAATCAGTTTAAGATATGGAGAGGGTGTAATTAGGTGGAATGGACACAACTAGCTAAAAGAGAGATAGGGAGCAATGAGGTGTATTGGTTAGAAATAGCTTAAGATAGGGAGATGGTGTAATGTGGTGGACTAGATAGAACTAGCTCAAGATAGGGAGAGGGTATAATTAGGTGGACTAGATAGAACTAGCTCAAGATAGGGAGAGGGTATAATTAGGTGGACTGGATAGAACTAGCTCAAGATAGGGAGATGGTGTAATGTGGTGGACTAGATAGAACTAGTTCAAGATAGGCAGAGGGTGTAATTAGGTGGACTAGATAGAACTAGTTCAAGATAGGGAGAGGGTGTAATGTGGTGGACTGGATAGAACTAGCTCAAGATAGGGAGATGGTGTAATGTGGTGGACTGGATAGAACTAGTTCAAGATAGGCAGAGGGTGGAATTAGGTGGACTGGATACAGCTAGCTTAAAGAGAGATAGGGTGTAATGAGGTGTACTGGATAAAATTAGCTTAATATAGGGATAAGTTGCAGTGGGGTGGACTGGATATAATTAGTTAAATGTAGAGATAGGGTCAAATGAGTTGGACTGAATAGAACTAGTTTAGTATAGAGAAATGGTGTAATGAGGTAGACTGGAAAAGAATGCTCTTTTCAGATTCAAATTCCATAGAAAAATAATAATGTATATTACAAGTGACAAATGCAGATCACGTGGCTTGACGTATGGATACGTGAGAGTAGATCAGCACAGGACACTACCTTTAAGGTAGATGCAGGTATTGTGGATACAAGTTTTATATCGGCTCTCTCTAGTTTTCAGTTATATCTACGGGTGCTGTTCTGTGGTAAGAAAAAACTGCCGGCAAGATTGGCGAACCAGCGTTGCCAAATTTGTTTTACACTTAAGGGAGGATTGACCCCACAGAAACAAGAGAATTGCAAAGTTGTTTCCCAATAGTAATTATGTATTTCCATTGAAGATGATATTCAATTTAGTATTGTTAATAGGTCGTCTTCGGCGGTTTGGGGGTAGGTTTTTCGCCTCAGTACTTGATGTTTGAGGGCTCAGATCCAGCCGAGGTCAATGTATTTTTCTTTTTTTATTAAACTCTGTTGCACATACTCCTTCAAAAGGGATGTCGATCCATCGGTTCCATGTTGATTGTGGCATGATAAGGAACCCTAAAAGGTATGTGAAAACACCTTTTCCACCAAAATTGGTAGGGTCTTTTACGCCCTCTCATAGAATCTCGGTGTGGAAGGCAACGGGAAACCACCAAACTTCCTGAAATCCCATAGTAAATGGGATTTCTACCAGATGGTGGAGGTATCATTAACCAGCCGAATGACTGAGTTAGTGACCAGCTTTAGATGGATAGAAATCACATCAAACCAATCTTCAGGGTTGTTGACTTAAACTTTTCTAGCATTCAAGTAAGAGTGTTCTTATAAAAGTTGGACTATACAGAGCGTCTTATCATTCAGCGCTACACCACGTCACCCTTGGGATATGGAATACACAAAGGAATACATTCTAACAAAAATTATTTTCATCTCAGAAAGTAACTAATATAGAATCTACAGTTTTTCCTTCTTTTCTTTCACTCTAGCACTGGCAGTCGAGATAAATGGCAGAGGAGTGTGCCTGTAGAGTAGTGTACTGCAGGGAGTACCAAATTCCACGGAGAAGGGAATTAGGGGGAGAAAAAAAAATCTCTTGAGATTGTTTTAGTGCGTGTCAGTAACCCTACACACGTTCGTTTGGACACTTTTCCATTTCTTTCCTTCCCGGCCTACTGAGCTAGACGTGAGTCATTTACGTAATCATGGTATTTTTAACGAAAATAAATATATTTTGTAAATATTATATCCAGCTTGGGGCTAATACCAATTTGAAATATTTGGAATTTGTAAAAACAACAAATATGGTTCTCTTAATTTGGATCCATGCTTATCATATTCTTTGCTGGCGGCCGGGGTTCAATCCTCGGTCCCGGCATAGATTTATCTGAATATCAAACCCTTCCTTCACCTCTGACAAGACGTCTTGAAAATGTGGGGAATGCCAGGCCTTCACCGTGGTTTGGATTCCATGTTAAACTGCAGGTCCTCCATTTCATCTCACAATCACCCTACCATTACACATTAGCGTAAGTGCGTACAACCCGAACGGGTAGTAAGACGCGGTGCTAATAATAATATTATTATATTAAATATCTCAAATAATTATAATGGTATTTATGTGGGTGAAAATAATTTATCTTCAAAAGCTCTCTGAAAGATCTAATCTGAGTTAAACATTTGATCCAATTATGGTTTTCATATTATAACAATTCAAGTATCCATTTCAGTGGCCAAATAAGATAAGGAGTCACTAAGGAGTCACTCTCGTGTTAGACTGGCCTTCTGATGACAGGGAGATTAGGGCTGGAATCCAGACTGTGTCTGATGAGGGGGATTTTTCCTATAATGGTTTACCACTATTCTACCATTCGTATTCGGATAGATTACCTATAAAATACTTCCTTCTTCATCCCTAAACCATTAGAGTAATTATACTAGTATAAGGCCACATGGCTGACTCACTCACTGACATTAATGTTTACCCACTTCCAGATGAGCTAGAAACTTGAAATTTGGCAAACTTCTGGCTTCTAGCCTTTAACCGACGGGAAAATTCCAAAAAGTTTAAAAACAAATGTTTTAACAATATTTCAGGGCAACTTTAAAGTCGGTGCGGACCTTTCTTTAGAGGTCTATTGTGGCTAAACGGTAAGACCTATAAAAAAAACGGCCCTGGAATTAAATTAGTTTACATCCACTTGAAAAGAAAACTCACTGGGGCTTTGGGGGTGGAGCCCCCAATGAGCAAAGCGAGTTATAATACACAGTAGTACAAGCCAAACAGCTAGTAAGACACGGTAATAAAAATACCTATTCATGTATTAACATTTAATAAGTTTCCATAAGTTCGCTCTTTTGGCTTTGACTGGAGCTATCGTCACTTTTATTTAGGTAGAAAAGTTGTTTTAAGCATCAATACAACTACATTGCTATAACTATGGTTGTACGAAGGCTACTTTTGAAATGCGAAGTTCAGTCAAAGTTGAAGTCAAAGATGAAATTTTTTGTAGTTGTCACAAAACCATATTTTTAATTTATGAACTAAATATTAATTGTATGATGTAATTTCTTAATGCAGTTGCGGATTAATGTTAGGGGCACCAGGACAGTTGTCCCTCTTGGTGATTTTCAGGAAATACTATAATAATTTGGATTCTATTCAGCTACAAAAGAAAATTCATTGTTAACAGATTAATACAAAGGTACCAGAAAACACTTGCGAAAACTTTGATTTGAGCTAATGTAAACTTGTTCTATTCTTTCATCTCAAAGAACTGGATATTAAGTTTGGTAGTAACATTTTACAAAACAAAATGTTCCTTCTTATTGTTATTGATATAACTTATTATTTATCAACCACCTTACAAACATATTTATATATCATAGCTCTTTATACATATTTAAAAAAACTTTCACATAGAGATTTGATTTTTTTTAAGATATAAGTTAGAAATATAATTATTTGTGTAAGGGTGCCCATCCAGTCCTATTTTTCTGGATCTGCTTCTAGGCGAATATATCTATCATATTCTGAAAAATTGAAAAATGACACCTGGACACGGGAATCGAACCCGGGACCTTCGGCTTAGTACGCCAATGCTCTTACCACATTCTTCACTCATAGTTTAAGGCAGAGTCTAAGATGGACGTGTGGAAGTCTTCAGTCGTCGTCCATCTTAGACTCTGCCTTAAACTATGAGTGAAGAATGACCATGAACACGGGACGAATCCTGAATAGCTCTAGGGTAAGAGCATTGGCGTACTAAGCCGAAGGTCCCGGGTTAGATTCCCGTGTCCAGGTGTCATTTTTCAATTTTCAGAATATGATATCTATGAGGGACTATCCCCACTAAAATGCATTAACAATAGTTTAGGCTATTTGTTTCATAAATATATATATGCTTACGTTATTTATGCCATTTAACCAGCATTTGGTGTTAAAATATTGTTTAGTAGCAGGTGTTAAACTGATTGAATGTTTAAAGAAGTCATAATATCGAGATATTTCCCATTTATTTATGATACATTGAGATTTTATTCTACTTTCAAAATATTTCAAAGATGCAAAGGTTAGTTTAGGCGTTAAAAAGAAGGATATTTGATCCTTGACCTTTCAAATTATCGTACGCCCCTATAAAGTAGTTGTATATTTTTTTAACTATTACATTTACAAACTGATTTTCAACGGCTTAAGAACTCGCATATAGGATGCTACCTAGAACACTGTTTAAGTTGCTGGGACTTGAACCTAGGCCTTCCCGTCAATTGTGACTAACTACAACGCCATGTTAAATTTCTATACCTTGTAGTATGGTAGCCGTTACAGATTTATTTATATTATATCGATCTCTTACAGTAAATAAAATGTGTACTTGTCCGCTTTTCGTATTAAAAGAGATGAGAAATGTCTTCTTTTTCCCAACCTTTCCTTCATCCAACAGAACAAACCTGCTGATTTGTTGGAGGTCTAATGTGTTTGTACACACGTACTGGTCATATAGGGGGCAGTGAGAAGTGAATAGGGGTCAGGGGAGAAAGAAAACATACAAAAAAAAAAGCCTTCAACTGTCGGTGGCAATACAATGACGTAATGAACCACTTTGTGGCTAGACCAATATTGGCCACTCTCCTCCTATTAATGACTTACTGGTCTGGTATTGCGTGCCGTTATTAGGGTTTGCTTGAGACGGTCCCGCGTTGAATAAGACACTAAGTGACGGAGGTAGTTAAATGTAATCTTTGTTAAGTTTTTGACATTTTTCACCGTAGAATGTCTTTGTTTCCTAAATAATTTTTTACTCGCATGGATGAGAACTTGAACTAAAAATTATGGCCAGATACTTCGTTTTGCAGTTTTTTTTACTGAGGTTGTTTTTACCCAAACCGTGTCCCACATTACCTTTACGCAAATGCAGGTACATTTAATATAGATTCTACTCTATTCACACCTTCTCTTTTAGCAGATGTTAAATTCTTATAATCCGTAAGGGTAGAAATAAATTGTGGAAAGTATCTATAAATATGGTATTACCTTTATGATAAAAGTCATTATTGAATTAATTTAAGGGGATAAGAACGAAGTGGGTAGATTATAACAAACGTACACGTTTTAGTATGGAGATGATGTAAAAACCAGGGTAAGGTTATTTTGTAAGTTTATATAATAGATAGAAGTACTCTCATCAATAGCATTCGAGAACGCTACAGATAATTTTGATTTCTCACAAAATTGGTCATGAAAATTTTCTGCTAAATCTTCAATCCACTGAGAAACAGTATTTCCCAATATGCTATTGCTAGCAAGCAAGTGCCCTTTTTATAATATCAACAGTGCTAAGGTTAAATTCCCTGTTAAATTCACCCTCAGAAAACGGCTTCGAAGAACTAGACCTTTTTTCTGGTGTCCCTGATTTCCCCGCAGAGTCGATTATTTTGTTAACATTTAAAAACACATTTTCCTCTGATTTAAGTTCCCTTTTTAATTCTTCTAGTTGGGTTTGCCACATAAGTCCTATTTTTTCCCTATAGCTATTATGATTTGCTTTATGGTGTGTTTTATTTAAATTTTATTATTATTTAATCTCAATACTTTGCTTACAAATCCAACATGTAGGTTTCGACTTTATTTCAATAAAAACATATTTAATCTCACACTTTTCATGAAAACACGAAATTATTTATCAACTTTCCTCTTTCCCTTAGAAAGCAACATTCTAGACCGTCAATCAATAGTACTGTTACTATGCACGCCTTTCCTCCTGCAAAACAATACAGCCCTCAAACAATGGAAGTATAGGAATTCAAACACTATAAAAGACAGCAAAGTGGTAGCTGAATTATTTAATTGAATCGACAAGAATTATACCAGACGCAATTTTTTTTTTTGCACGAATGGATCGGAAAGTATTTTAAAAATTGTTACATACAAGCGTACTGTGAGTTTTCAAACCCTGGATTAAGAGTACAAAACCTAGCTATAAACCACAATTAAAATACATTTTTGTAAAAAAAAAAGTAAACAAAGTCTCATTTTATAAAAACAATGGGGGCATGAAATTTTATTAGTATGATTATAATCAAATTTTATTAATCAGTAGTAATCAGTTACATAAAAATTTGTTGATCAAATTATTCTAATATATATTTTTTTATAAAAATCAAGTTAATTAGACCATTATGAATATGCATTTAGGTCTAAAGATTTAAAAAATGTTGGCTGTGGCCTTTAGCGCTCTATCATGGAAGGGGAAATTTATATGGCGAGTTGCAAGAGGTCATGTGTTAAAGCCATGTGTTTCAAATATGACGTCGAAATAATGATTTTTACGTTGCCCATGGATTACTTTTGTGTAACTTTTGTAAAATATTTGGCATTAAATCAAGTCTAGTAGAAACTAGTTAGAAAATGGTTTGTAGAAAAAAATAATATAAGAATTGCGAATAAGTTTAGACATCTTTCTGGGTATTAAAATAAATCACGAATCTAAGGTTTGCTTCTTAATATTATTAGTTGAAAGTTAATTATATTGCTAACCAATTCTAGTTATTTTTTATCAGCGGGTTTTACTATCTGTTCGGGTTATATACTTATTTACTAACTAAGCTAATGGTTTTAGGGATTAGGAAGGCTATGTTTTAAGTAATTGTATCCACATTTACGTGGAGGGATAGTGGAGAACCATTATGGAAAAACCAACTCAATACACACTACCGAGATTCGTATCTCAATCTCCCCGTCATAGGCAGTATATTGTACTGTGAGAGAGGGTGACCTGGCGGTCTAGGGGTAAGGTGTCAGACTTCTGTGCTGGCCGGCCGGGGTTCAATTCCAGGTCCCGGCACAGATTTATCTGATTACCAAACCCTTCCTTCACCTCTGACATGACATCTTGTGAATGTGAGGAATGCCAGGCCTCCACCGTGGTTCGGATTCCACGTTAAACTGTAGGTCCTCCATTTCATCTCACGATCACCCTACTATTACACATTAGCGTAAGTGCGTATAACCCGAACGGGAAGTAATACGCGATGCTAATAATAATAATAATAATAATAATAATAATAATAATAATAATACTGTGAGAGTAGCGTGTTAGACCATGCAGCCACTGAAGTGGGTTCATTTTATTTTAAAATTGTGTACAAAAGGAGCTGGTTAAATTCTTTAGCACTATTTAAGTAAGTTTTAGACGTAGATGCTTCTTGAACTTATCATTTATAGCTTTGAGAAAAGAATAATATTTCCAATTGTAGGCCCGATTTGAATATTGTATCCACTATTAATGATTCAAACCCTTTTTTGCTAGTGATACTTATAATTCATTTACTGAAATGACTGATTATATAAGTACACGTCTTACAAACCAACCTAATACCAGAAATGACACCACATTCTTACTGAAGATTTATTAGTACAAATGCTTAAGTCATGTCACTAACCGAACCCAGGAATCTATATAATGAGTGAGGGTCTCTACATAATTAAATGTTTAAATCCATTTAAAATTAGGGAAAAAATTAAAATGACTAATTTTAATTAGCCTTATTGGTCAAGAATTCACTTGGAGAGAGGATGTAAAACAACGTGAAAATAACAATTAGTAGTGCTGTCTGTCGAGAATGAACTCAATTCTCTTTAAGTCAGGGATTTCCTAATCTATCTTTCAGCCACATGTTTTTTTAAAATTGGGTGTAAATGAAATAGTTTTTTTTTGTTTACTCCACACAAACTTTTTTTTACAAAGTTCTTTTAAAATTTAAAAGAGTCACAACAAAAAATACCCAAACTTTCCTCCGACAGAAACGCCCACTTTCCAGAACTGTAGCTCCTGCGGTAATCCGGTTACCACCTTTCCACCGCCACTTGCACTTGTGGCCAACACAATAAAGCAGAACCAGCCCGTCATGGGTGCGCCGGCACGTACACACGGTCATTACTACCGGACCAAGAAAAGAAAATAGCGTTCTTTTATTTTCATTCTGGGAGTTTTTTGGTGGAGAATTTTATTGAGGTTAGGTGAAGTCAGTCTCGTTCTCCCCGAACCCTCCCCACCCATCCCCAACCTTTCAACCCTTCCTGATGCTTTCCGCAGCTTGCACTGCACAGATTTGATTATGTGATGCCTCAAACCTCCTTTCTCTCTAACTACTGTCAGATACACATGTTTTCAGTGCTACCTCGTTTTCAGCACTATCACGTTTCCACATGATTTCAGCACTACCACATGTTTTCATTGTTACCACATATTTTTAGTGCTAGTAGATGATTTCTGTCCTACCAAATGTTTTCAGTGCTACCAGGTGATTTCTGCACTACCACATGTTTTCATTGTTAGATGTTTTCTGTCCTACCAAATGTTTTCAGTGCTACCAGGTGATTTCTGCACTACCACATTTTTTATGTCCTACCACATGTTTTCAGTGCTACCAGGTGATTTCTGCACTACCACATGTTATCATTGTTAGATGTTTTCTGTCCTACCAAATGTTTTCAGTGCTACCAAGTGATTTCTGTCCTACCACATTTTTTCATTGTTAGATGATTTCTGTCCTACCAAATGTTTTCAGTGCTACCAGGTGATTTCTGCACTACCACATGTTTTCATTGTTAGATGTTTTATGTCCTACCACATGTTTTCAGTGCTACCAGATGATTTCTGCACTACCACATGTTTTCATTGTTAGATGTTTTCTGTCCTACCACATGTTTTCAGTGCTACCAGGTGATTTCTGCACTACCACATTTTTTATGTCCTACCACATGTTTTCAGTGCTACCAGGTGATTTCTGCACTACCACATCTTTCAGTGCCATCGCATGTTTTCAGTCCTACCACATGTGTTTCTACACAAGATAAAAATGTTGTATTTTCCATTGTGTCTTATTACCCATTTTGGCTGTACAAATATGTAGTAATTATGCTAATTCTTCATGGGAGATAAGGTATACCCGCATTTACGTGGAAGGTGTGTAGTAAACCATTTGGTGGAAACACCCTGAGTATACCTTGGCTGGGATTCGAAACCCTAGTCTCCCAGTTACCAGCAGATCACACTGAATGAGCTTGATAGCTAGAACATTTATCCACTGATACGTGTAACAAAACATGTATATTTAATTTTAACTGGTTAATTTAGCAGAAATGGCAAAATCACTTTCTTTAACTTGCGTTATATCCACTTCCACATTAAGTTGTTTATGTAGGAGATGTCAGAAAAGGAGAGTGTTTTTGTAGTTTTTATAGTAAAACTTTTTTTCTCTTTAAGAAAATCAAATGTTGCTTCAGTACAAATGAAGAGTTTAATTTTCTTCACATGATGACCTAACAGTTGTTGAATATTTATCAAGGATGTCCCGGAATTTAATGACAAATTATTCTCTCATTTAAAAAGTTTTATCATCTAATGTCACTATGCTTGTGACAGATATTTAACAACTGTTGATATCTCCATGCGAAGAAAACTAATCTCTATGTTTCTACTGGAGCATTTATTTTATTTATTCTTTCCAAAAAAAGTTTCGCTATACAATTTGCAAAATCACTGCTCTTAGCTTTGGTTTTATACATTCCCACCGCATTTTAATTGGGCCTTATCTTTTCAATTAAAGTAGTTTATAATAAATTTAGTGCCCACGTCGTTGAAAACTTGGAATAAATGTCAGAATAATCCTATAAGTTTTTCCAGTGATGGGGAGGTCAGGACTAGAATTCCGGATGGGTAATTTGAGGGTAGTTTATCCTTAAGGGAATTGCCTATAGCTCATCTACAGTGGGAGTGTAGGTGAGAGCAAGAAGAAGGTTATTTATTGCAAACAATGGCTGAAAGTATTATTTGAAAGGTTTTATATTACTCTTTATTGATAATATATTATTACTAAGGAAATAATAACTTTTTACAAATAGGTTGAAAATAGTGATTTTAAGCCAATGTTTGTAATAAATAAACTTCTGATGACTGTCAATTATCTAGTAGATGAGCTGTACATGTTAGATCAGAGAGAGTCAAGATAGAATTAGCCATGTTGCTGTATTTACGTTTTATTCGACAAGTTTTCAGATAATTATAAAAAATAGTCTTACACTGTAATTTATTTGATCTGGTAGTAGATAGCTTTTTGTAGACGTATTTATTTTAATCGTCTACAGCTTAGTTTAATTGGGTTATTCATGGAAATAGACTGTATGAATCTTCCTTCCAGGATGTAGATTAATTAAGTCCGTGCAAGCATTGTGTCTATTTTATATAGGAAAATAGGAAAAGGTTGTTTTTAAATGGAAGTCAATGATATCCAAGCACAAATAGCTATTATTTATTTGAGGTATTTAATGTGCACATCCTGGGCTGATTGATTATATCAGCACACGAGAATCTCTATGAGTGAGAGGGAAAGGTCTTACAAACTCTACCTACAAAAGTATTCTCGCATATCCTCCCCAAGGTTTTTTTACATGCCACAATCAGCATGGGACAAACAACTTTACATCCCCTACAAGGGAGGTTGTACCAATGATTATTTTTGCCAAAATATATAATTACCGTGGCTGGGTTGAAACCCTCGACTATCGGACTGTAAGGCGAGAACTTTAATCCAAGATCACCGGGGTCGACCTCAAATGGTTTAATGAGTGTTAATACTCATTAGAGGAAGAGAGGAAGTATTAGTCACATACACAAGAGGAGTCACAAGAGTGATCTACTCATTTTCTTTACTCTAATTTTATTTTGTATATTAGAGTCTTAATGTCTCTTGCAGAAGAGCACGTGAGCTGATTTATATGAGCTGATAGCTTGAGCCCATATGAAGCTCTCTAGATCAGTGATTCAGCTCACATGAGTTTGTAAGGAAAAAAAATGCTTGTTGGTATTCTACAATACCAGAACAAGAAAAGGTTAACGTTTTAACATATACAGTTCAAATTAGATGGGTAAAAAACTAAATAGATATTTGTGGGTGCAGCTTGTACCAACTTTAAGGATATAGAAGGGCTTTTTTGATTAAATATTCCATCAACTTAGAAAACACACTCGCTTTTTAATTATTTCCTTTGTTAGTATCATTTTTTGATGAGCCTAATTGTATCTTTAATTTCTTTCTCTAGAAGAAGACACTAACATTTACAATCAGCCCAAAGTTTTTTCTCCCGATTAATACAATAATTGCATCGGGTGTACACAATGCAAGCCGTAATCTGATTTTAAAAAAAAAAGACTGTTTAGCAGGAAGACTACTACGTATCTCCCCATCATGCGAGACTTTAAAAACAGATATTTCCGTACTGTGCTTCAGATCACTCGTGTGAAAAGGTGTTTAACATATAATTCCCTACTGATAGCTTCAAATCTCGTGAGCCAGCTCTTGCGTGCTTGTGCGAAACGCTATTTATGACACAGTGCCCTACTGATAGCTTCAAATCTCGTGAGCCAGCTCTTGCGTGCTTGTGTGAAAGGCTATTTATGACACAGTGCCCTACTGATAGCTTCAAATCTCGTGAACCAGCTCTTGCGTGCTTGTGTGAAAGGCTATTTATGACACAGTGTCTTACTGATATCTTCAAATCTCGTGAACCAGCTCTTGCGTACTTGTGTGAAAGGCTATTTATGACACAGTGTCTTACTGATATCTTCAAATCTCGTGAACCAGCTCTTGCGTGCTTGTGCGAAAGGCTATTTATGACACAGTGCCCTACTGATAGCTTCATCTCTCGCTAACCAGCTTACTTGTTCTTGTTAGAAAGTCGTCTAAGTGTGATTGTTAATTGAGTGCTTAGTGCGTCAAGTTAAGATGCACACCGCTTTGGAAAAAAGCTTTGAAATCACCGAGTAAGTAATGCCATTAAGGGTTTCCTACATTTTCCACCCAAAAACCGATACATATTATTTGTTTTATACCTCCATCAGTCCATTTCTAGTAAATGGGATTAAATGAGTATGTCCGGGAAAGATTGTAAAATTCATTGAGAAATAAAAAGTAATTTTATAATTTATTTGTCACGTGTGTGTTGAGAAATTTGGCGTCCAATAAATAATAATAATATTTAGCGCCACGTATTCCTAGCCATTCGGATTATACGCTTTAAGTACTAATTACTCTAATGGATTAGGAATGGGGAAGGTTGAATTAGAGGAAGTGAAACCGCATTTACGTGGAAGGAGAGTGGAAAACCATTTAGGGAAAAAAACTCAGTTCAACCGACCAAGATTAGAACCTTGATCTCCCCGTCCTCAGCGGTTGAGCTCAACACGACAAGTGCGTTAGCCAACTACGCCACCGAGGCGGGTTAGTAAATATTAAAATAAAATGAACGTCTACATAGTAAGTATGAGTAATAAAAGGAATATTTCACCTTTATATAATATAATCCATCACGTAAGAGTAATTACGCAACTACTCACAAAATGTACTTGGTTTTTTTTCTATATAATACCAACCTACTCTCAATAACTTTAAGCAGCTTAGTAACCCAGGTTTCGGTAATATGATAACGTCATGAATGAAGAGGACATAATTTTTTCGCAGATGAAAAACGTAACCAGTTAAATTTTCTACGCTTGTTTGTTAAAAGGTTTTATGTTGAAATTCAAACAGATTTAATGAAAAAAACTATCCGAGCGTGAAACGGCATTAAAGAGAGGGATATTTTATACTTTCAAGAAATGTCATGATGAAGGTAAGAGTCGTAATAGGTCTGTCAGAGCCCCAAGTCCATTAGTAGATATTTCAAAACTTAGGTGGGAAAGAGAATCTTATACGCATTAAAGGTTTATTTGGTTTGAAAGAAACAGACGACAAAATTTGATGAGATCATGCTTTCACACAAAATATAATTAATTACCCAATTCGGGCAACGTAAAAATACCTCAGTTCAACTCAAACAATTTAAGCGAGCTTATATTGATATTATTGAATATTTATGATTATTATCAAATGTTTAATATGGAAGGTAAATCCATTGCTTTAACTGTGCATTAACTATTATTATTATTAATATTATTATTATTATTATTATTATTATTAACACCACCTATTACTATCCGTTCGGGTTATACGCACTTACGTTAATGTGTAAGGGTAGGGTGATTGTGATATGAAATGGAGGACCTACAGTTTAACGTGGAATCCGAACCATGGTGGAGGCCTGGCATTCCCCACATTCAACAAGATGTCTTGTCAGAGGTGAACGAAGGGTTTGGTAACCAGATAAATCTGTGCCGGGACCAAGGATTGAATCCCGGACCCCCAGCACAGAATTCCGACACCTTACCCCTAGACCACCAGGTCACCTTGCATTAACTAGACTAAGGATGTTGTTTTTAATGTTGTAACATAGCTTTTAATAATAAGCATGTAGATGAAAATAAGCCGACCGCAACGAGTCTATAGCGAAGAACCTCAAGAAATATTTTTATAGATGGACGGTTTTATACCATTTTCTATTGCAGAATATTCTTCGGTGGCCACATAGATTAACGTGCCACTCTCGCATTTGACTATACTACCGATAACAGGGAGATCGGGTCACGAATTCTGGTCAAGTGTACAGATGCTTTTTTAAATTGTTTTCCATTCTTCCTCAAAGCAAGTGCTGGTAAACGTACTCTAAATTAAACCTTCCTCACCCACAACTCGTTAGCGTAATTAGTACACATGTATATAATCTGAACATTTAGTGAGAATCGATGCTAAAAATATAAATACATATTTTATTTTTACTATTATTTTAGCTATATGGTTCATTATTTACTCATAATAGACTAAAAGAAAACTATGGTCATGTTTTTGATAGATTTCGGAAATGTGTGCTAATATATTCCTGGCGTGACCGATTGGACCGACACATCACATTTAATTTCATTAGCCAAAATTATGCTAAATTATTATATATTTTACAAGACGTGAATTAATCACTCATTGTGAATATGTAGATTTACAAACCTCCACCGTGGTTCGGTTCCAACGTTAAACTGTATATCCTCCATTTCATTACATAATCGCCATAACATTACACATTAGCGGAATTGCGTATATCATAAACGGGTAGGAAGACGCGGTGCTAATAATAATAGTAATAATATATTTGTGCTTCGCGTACCAGAAATTCACATAATTTTTGTACCATAATGTGGTCAAGATGAGGAAGGTAAAATTTAGAAAAAAGCATACTCATATTTGTGTGGAAGTATTCAGTATTCCAGAACAAATTTCGTGTTACAACCTCCCTGTTACCGGAAATGTAGTACATTGCGTGGGTGGCGGATGGTGGTGAGTGGTGGCTGGTGGTGAGTGGCCACCGATGTGGGTCATGATAGATTAGGACCTATTAGATAAAGTGTGAAGGGGTTTAAGACTTATATCAAATTGTTGATACATTTTGTTTCATATTTGGGATAATTAACTACTAGGGTTGTTTTAATTTTTTTTTTAATTAGCTTGAAATTTTACCCTTCAACTACCCTATAAGGTAACAAGCTTACCATGGATAGTTACATTATGGCATAGCTTATAAGGGAGTATTTTAAAGTGAAGAAAGATTTAAATTAAATTAAAAACGCTCAACTTATTACTTTGTATGCTGCACCACATAAAAGAGTCAAAAGTTAATTTAATAAAATATATCAGTATCATATATAGCAATATATTTATTGTGAAATATAACAGTATATTTTGTCATTATTTATATTAGCTTTGTATCTCTATGTGTACAGAGTGAGTTCCCATATAATACGACGGAAGCGCAAACTTTACGAATTGTACTTCTGTGATTCCTGAAGTGTGTGCGGGTTCGTCCCATTAAATTTCTCTTTACATAACCCCAAAGATAAGAGTCACATGTGGTAAAGTTTGGGGAACGAGGAGGCCATAAACCTTTGTTCACAGTGTTTTTTTTTTTTAGAACTGCGTCTTACTACCCGTTCGGATTGTACGCTCTTGTTTTGGAATGTTTTGGAATGAAATGTAGGAATGTAGGCTAGTGTTTTTAGGTATTAGGAAGATTATAATTATTGGAAGTGTACCTTCATTTGCGTGAAAGGTAAGGGAAAAAACATTTGAGAAAAACCACCCTCATTACACCCGACAAGATTCAAACTTTGACCATCGGCAGTCTATCTAGTCTACTACAATGCGTTAGACCGCGCTGCCACCGGAGCGGGCTTTGTTCATCCGCTTGGGAATGAATTATAAATTTAGGCCAGCGCCAGTTTGAACGCATGGCAAGAAGCCCCATACTGTTTAAATGTCCACCACGCCAGCTTTTTAAGGGTTAATTTGGGCATAAAAACTTCAACATATTCCCAGGTACACGTCATGTGTTGACAGTCATCTCGAAAGAAGATGGGCCCTATGAAACAACACGTGAACACGTCACTCCAAATTCTAGTTTTTGTGGCATGAAGCAGTTAGTTATTCGTGGTGTATGCGGAGATAATCGGTTGCCCAGTAATTTGAGTTCTAAATATTGATGTTCCCGCATAAATAGAACCATGCTTCATCTAACATAACATATTGAGACAGGGCCCAGATTTTGATGACATGTTATTATTTTTTCAGTCTTCATATATAATTCTTATAAGTATACAAATTCTGTTCATGACACCCTGGTTGTAGAAGTATATATTTTATAGGTCATTTGTTGCTGGATTATTGTGATTTTGGAATTTTATATCATAATTATTTTCTTTGTTTGCGTGACTTTTTATTAATTTTTAGACATTTGTGAGTAGTTATGAGGCATTTATGTTTATATTTATTGTTTTCAAAACAATATTTATGTTATGAAAGCATAAATACCCTAAATACATTTTTTTTAAATCACACAGTTATCAGAATAAGAATATATTGTAGTCAAAACCATTTGAATTCTCTTTGCTTGTCTGGTTGTAAAATACACATTCCTGGTGATACTGCAAATAAACTGGAGAGGGTGGCGTTGGAAGGAGTTAGTTATTACTTTTGAAGCAGATATTTGTAGATCACGGTCATACAAAGAATAATACAAGAGCTTAATGGTTTTCATTTCATATATATTTTTTAGTTTTCATGTTAAGTAGTGCATGCTTTATTTATTCGTGTGCATATATTATTTAATAGTGTTTGTTCATTTTTTAGATCTTTTCTTTAGGATTTGAAGTAGATTTTAGAAACCTTAGGTCATTCTATTGTTCATTTTATGAACAAATATAGGTTAATTAAGTCCGTGTCCTTATTATAACAGATAGCTACACTAAACATTGCTACTGAAAAACTAATTTATTTATTTTGGAAAAAAATATAATTTTCTTATATTATATGCGTTCTCTTCCACTTTTCAACAGTTCGATGTGCTATACGTTTAATTTATTATTTAATAATTAAGGACTTTACTTTCAATAAATTTTATTCACTAGGCGATGAAAGTTAAAAAATGTTAAGTTGCATAATAGTTTTAGTAATAATAGTAATTAATGTCGGAACAATGTTAATATGAGTACAGATGCCAAATTTCAGAATAATTTATCTCCCTATAATCCTTAGTTTATTAATGATTACAATTTGTATGAAAAGTTTTTGAATTGGTTATCAAACTAATTGTTGTTTTTGAGTGTAAATTAGTGAAAATTTTAAAATATTAGGTTATCTTAAGGAATTAAAGATATATTAGGTCAATTGATATTAATTAATATGTTATTTCGAGAATTTTAAAAGTGGTTTCAAATTATTTGTTACTGTCACCGGCTAAACGATAGGACCTATATTCTCCACGTTCAAGTCTGTATATTCCTCTCACAGCCCACCCTCAACCGCTATAAAAAAATAAGTTTAAAAAAATTGTGTAAGAGACACCTCCATAAGATGGGGGTGAGTGAGGAGGAAAAAAAGGTGTGGTAGGGGGTGGTGGTTAAGGGGGCGAAGGAGACACCACGACATCTCCTGTAATCAAATTCAAATTGATGGTGTTCCATCCCTCTAACCCATCAACCTTCCCTAACACACAAACCCCCTAGGGCTTCTCTATATTCACGTCATGCCCGTTATTCCAGCCTGTCTTCCTTTCCACTTTTCATATTCCCACCTTCAACTCGGGATTTTTCTTCTTGTCCCCACCCCCCTCTCACCCCGTATTCTTCAAATTCGCCTTTCCTCAATCCTCCATCCCCCAATTTACCCCTTTCCGCCACTACCCCTCTTTCCGCGTGAATGACTAGTCACTTACATACAACAAAAATCGAGTATCTGCTCTTACCCGATCTCTCTCTTTCTCTCTCTCTCTCTCTCTCTCTCTCTCACACACACACACACACACACACACATATATATATTTATATATAAACACGCATTTAAAAAAATTATACTATATATATATATATATATATATAATATAAATAAAATATATTTTTCTATCAAAATTGCAAACACCTACCTGTATGTTAATAACAATATTTTATGATACAAAAGTGGACAAATATAAACTTTTAAAATGTTATTTGATACACATAAGTTCTATATAATTAGGCCTTTAATATTGAATACATGTTATTTAGAGATAAACTATAAATTTAGTTCCCTACATTTTGATATTTTTGTTATAAAATTGACAAGAAATACATTTATAAACTATAAATGTTCAAAATGTATAGTTTCAAGTAAAATGATGTTTCTGACTATAAAGTGAATTTAATAACTATAAAATATATCAATTAGAAGTAAACTATGGTTCACTGACTCAAAGTTTATTACATAGATCGTTTTATATGTTTTAATATTATTTTATCATAGAGTATAACGCTTTATTCTTTAATCAAGCGCCAATCTTAATCTCGTATTAATATTAGAAGCTAAGCTAAAGAAAGTTTAAATATAGATTTGTATAGTTGTATACTGTATAGCGAAGAACATTTTTTAGTAGGATATGTGATTTAAATGTAATTAAAAATGACACCAAGACACGGGAATTGAACCCTAGACCCTTTACATACCTAAAAATGAGCTATCCAGAGCTAGTCGTAAGCTAGAGTAGTTTTCACTCAAAGTTAATGAAATTAGGATGGACGTATGAATTCGTTGGCTATTTAGAGCTCTATTTAATTACTACCTGTTCAGGCTATACGCATATATGATAATTACGCTAATAGGGTAGGGTTGAGGAAGGAAGTAATTTAGAGGTAATACTCCAGCTCGAGTGTCCTGCCTGAGTCATGTTAAAGAGGATCGCAAGTGACACCGTATTCTCATGACAGGAGAAGAAATATTGACCCGCCTCGGTGGCGAAGTTAGCTAACGCGCTAGTCTCATGTTGAGCAAGACTGATTAGGATGGAGAGATTGAGGTTCGAATCTTGGTCGGGAGAACTGGAAGTGGTTTTTCCACAATTGTTTTCCACTCTCCCTCCAAGCCAGTGTGGGTTCACTTTCTCTAAGTTAAACTTTCCCAATTCCTAGCCCCTTAAAGTAATTAGTACTTAAGCGTATAACCTTAACGGATATTAAGAAGCAGTGATAAAAAAACTAATATTTATTGGATGGATACACTTTAGTATTTTTATAATACTATTTATGTTTAAAATATTATTTTTGGAATGTTGTTTGTTTATTGGTTCATTTTTAACCATTTTTTTGGCAACATGTCTTACGTCCCACTCAGGTTGTGTGCATTTATGTATTAATTACACTAAGGGTTTTAAGGATGAGGAAGTTTAAATTTATAATAAGTGTACCCGCAATTGTGTGGATGAAGAGTGGGATACCATTTTTGAAAAACCAGCCTCAGTAGGCCTACAACCGAACAATATTCGAGCCTTGATCTCCCGGTCATCTGAAGTCTAGTTCTGCAAGAGATGCATCTAAACAATGCAGCCACTGAAGTTGGTTTCATATTTTTGAGAGCATCTGCCTGGAACTTAGATGGTTGTCCTGATTTGATTCAAATATAGTATCGGATATGTTTTAATAATAGAATACATCGATTAATTATGAATGTGAATCATAAAAATGCATGTACTAGTAAATTATCAGATTTTTACCATAAGGGTGACCTGGCGGTCTAAGGGTAAGGTGTCAGACTTCTGTGCTGGCGGCCGGGGTTCAATCCTCGGTACCAGCACAAATATAGTATCGGATATGTTTTAACAATAAAATACATCGATTAATTATGAATGTGAATCATAAAAATGCATGTACTAGTAAATTATCAGATTTTTACCATAAGGGTGACCTGGCGGTCTAAGGGTAAGGTGTCAGACTTCTGTGCTGGCGGCCGGGGTTCAATCCTCGGTACCAGCACAAATATAGTATCGGATATGTTTTAATAATAAAATACATCGATTAATTATGAATGTGAATCATAAAAATGCATGTACTAGTAAATTATCAGATTTTTACCATAAGGGTGACCTGGCGGTCTAAGGGTAAGGTGTCAGACTTCTGTGCTGGCGGCCGGGGTTCAATCCTCGGTACCAGCACAAATATAGTATCGGATATGTTTTAATAATAAAATACATCGATTAATTATGAATGTGAATCATAAAAATGCATGTACTAGTAAATTATCAGATTTTTACCATAAGGGTGACCTGGCGGTCTAAGGGTAAGGTGTCAGACTTCTGTGCTGGCGGCCGGGGTTCAATCCCAGGTCCCAGCACAGATTTATCTGATTACCAAACCCTTCCTTCACCTCTGACAAGACATATTGTTAATGTGGGGAATGCCAGGTCTCCACCGTGGTTTGGATTCCACGTTAAACTGTAGGTCCTTCATTTCATCTCACAATCACCCTACCATTACACATTAGCGTAAGTTCGTATAACCCGAACGGGTAGTGAGACGTGGTGCTAATAATAATTTTACCATAAGAGGCAGTCACAAAATGTTAATTTCCCTTTAAACAACTTAAACAATTTTTATTATCTTATGGTAATTTATTAAAAACTAATAGTACATGTTCAAAAAATTATGATGTATTCAGATATGTTTATTTTTCTTCGTATTTAGCAAGGCGATAATCGTCTTTAGGGATGTTCTTTATATTTGGTAGGATAAAAGATATTTTTTTTTTACATATTGATGTCGTTTACACTGTAAAGTAGAAAGCTTACCTTGTTTGTTTTCACTTTGATGAGGCCTATCTGATAGGATCATAGTGGAGCCTGTCAAGCTAAAATTGTAAGTTTTCACAATAAGCAGAGTGAAATGCATGGTCGAAGGTACATGAATTAAATGGTAATGTGCCATACAGGTGTACTGTTAAATGGGGGACACACTTAGGTGGTGGACAAAAGACAGAAAAACTATAAACTTGTGTTCCGTTTGACCGTTTCCGAGACACACCCAAATGATTCCACAAAACTGTTTGTACATCATAATCGATATATCCCAACCTGTTGACTGGGCTTATTCTACGGGTTATTCCAATGAATACGACAAATATCTGGTATTTTTAAATAGGGTGAACCATTTCGGTGGTCACATGGTCCAAGTCGATACACTCTCAGTAGACTATACTGTCTAGAATATGAGTTTTAGGTTCAAATCTCGGTTGGGTGTACTAAGGGTGGTTTTTCAATAAATTATAGCAATGCAAACCAGCCCTATAATGTAGTGATCAGTCCACCTGGTTAGGAGCCTAGGGATCCCAGGTTCTATTCCCGGCTAGTACATTGAGTATTTTTCCCTTGAGAGGAGTTTTCCCCAACGGTATCCATGGGTTTAATTAATTAGGCTTATGTTAGGTTAAAACTCCCATCAGTTCTACAACTTCATAATAAATATCATCACATCATCTCATTGCTAGAGCGACGTGTAGGCAACCTCCATAGGTGTACCCTGGGCAAAGTTGAGCGCCACCAGAGAGGCGAATAGTCTACACATAAGGTGACCGAACCTGGATATCATGTCCCTCCTGGACATATATGTCATACAATAAAAAACCAATAGCAACGCATACAACTACTGTTTTATTACAAATTATTTTCCAATCTAGCGTTCTATACTTTTAGACCCGCCTCGGTGGCGTAGTTGGCTAACGTGCTAGTGGTGTTGAGCTCGTCTGCTAAGTACGGGGAGATCGAGGTTCGAATCTCGGTTGGGTGAACTGGGGGGGGAGGGTTCCTAATTAGTTTTTCACTCTCCCTCAACGCAAATGTGGGTTCACTTCCTCTAATTCAACCTTCCCAATTCCTAATCCACTAGCGTAATTAGTACTTAGAGCGTATAATCTGAACGGTTAGTAAGACGCGGTGCTAAATAGTAATAATCTACTTTATTCAATGCTACAACACCACTAGGAACTTCCCGTTGGAACAATCAGAATTCTACTAATTGTTTATATTTAGGGAATTGGCCGGCTTCCCCCTGCTGGACATACCAACAGCCTAGTAGGCAACTATTTCATATATGACAAGCACGTAGTTACATTGATCTTCCGGGAGAGCGCTATATATATAGTCTAGAGGGAGGAGGTGGCGCGCATGGGTGAGGTATGGAGAGGATCGGAACTAGAAGTATGCAGCAATCTGGATTGACTAACCCCTTTCCCCCCTTCATTCCCACGCTTGATTGAAGATCATTTCAGTTAGCTCCCAAGCGATTGCCGCTTCGCTCCAAAACTGCCAATAACAGACCCTTTGGATTATTCCCGAAGAATAATTCATCATCACCTTTGACACTGACATCATCTGTTACCATCAAGTACGACTTCAGACAGGATTATAAGCGTTCTACCGACCAGTATATTATGAAGAAAACAGAATATTTTCCTCAGCAGTTTGTAATATGATCCAGAAGGCCGGGACCGAAATCACAGACGAGATCCAAAACGAGTTGACCTTTGTAAGAAGAAGGCTTGTAATGTCAATTATACTTAATCAAAGTTCCAAATTTGGTTTAGTAGGAATATAGCTAATTCGATTTCCCAATTGGGAATTGAGTGAAACAGTCGATCAAATATTTCGATTTAATAAGTAACTTAATATCCATTAATCACTGATGAATGGTAAAGTATTATGATCGTGAAAATGTTCGACCTTGATACCATAATGAATAATTCCTTTTAATGTGTGTCACCCCCCACCCCTACTCTCAAATGTGGATTTTACAATTATGTCCGTCACCATATCTGTAAGTCTGTCCCTTGCAATAGATTTTAAACAGTTCGGTCAATTTTGCTCAAACTTGATATTTATATATTAAATGGCAATACCTCAGGAAATTTTTTTCTTTTTACTCTATCCATAAATTTAAGGGTAGATTACTGAAGATTTTTTCTTTGTTATATAATTTTTGAAAATTGTTCTAATGGTTTCGTTTAAAATAGTGATAGGATATTTCGAGAATTCAAAATATTTCTGTAACAAAATTATTTAAAAGATATATCTAGGTAATGTTTATATGGTACTCAAAACTATAAAAGTTAGTGGTGGGTGACGGAGGAGGAATTTATATAAGAGTAGTTCATAAATGACTGATTTAAAAAATGGAATATTTTAAGAAGTGGCTTTAATTATTCGGTTCATAATGGGTATTTCTTAAATTTTTTACATTATAAATAATTATATAGATTAACATATATTTGTTTTACCTTAAAAATATTTCATTTCATTTTACTGATTATTGATTTATGAAAAAAATTGAATTTAAAAAAAAATATCTTTAATGATTTTGTTTAAGTTGGTGTTTGGAGATTCTGATGCATAATAGTAAGATATTGTTTCTGGTTTTCTAAAATAAATTAATTTAAGGGTTATATAGCTCATGACAAATTTTAGAAAAATAAATTGAAGTCTTTCAAAAATGGTCTTAAAAATGTAGTTTAGTAGAGGTGAGAACAGTGTTTCATGATAAGAAATAATACATTTTTATTTTTACAAACATAAATAACAAATAATTTAGGTTTATTTTACAAATAACATTAATTGAAATAGTCTTTCCCAGATTTAATATATTATATGGGAATTTTCTACGATTATTTCATATTATTCATTTTTCATCAACTTGGGAGTGATATTTTTTAACACCACGTCTTACTACCCCTTCGGGTTATACACTTTAAGTACTAATTACGCTAATGGATTAGGAGGGTTGAATTAGAGGAAGTGAACCCGCATTTGCGTGGAGGTAGAGTGGAAAACCATTTAGGAAAACCACCCCCAGTTCACCCAACTGAAATTCGAACCTTGATCTCCCCGTCCTCTGCAGTCGAGCTCAACACGACAAGCGCGTTAGCCAACTACGCCACCGAGGCGGGTGGGAGTGATGTTAATTCTTAGAATATCAAATCATACAGCCAGCCACATGAGCATATCTGGCATTTTAAAAAAAAACTATTTCAGGTATTTAAAGTGCTTTTGTTTACCGGATGATTATACTAGCAAATGACTTAGAAACCAACTTAGATATAGAGCGGATACAAGAGCTAGTCTCCAACCATTAATTCGTTCCTGTGAAAGAGTAAGCTCACATTACTTAAATGATTAATTTCCAAGACATCCTGAGAATTGAACTTGGGTCCTATAGCTTAGTAGACAACCCCTTTCAAGTATAATTACTGCTCTTAGGTGTTCTATCATATATAATAGTTTATGAAGTGCATTTTAAACTTCCCCAATTCTATCATACGAAAATACGCAATAATTTTGTATTATTTCATTTCATTCGATTTGTTTACTAGTTTTCTAGGAAATTATACAATTCCCTTGTTTGATTTCGGAATTAATCCAAGTGGTAATGTAGATAACAAAACACTCAATGATTATTGTAGTTTAGACGACCAGTGGATTAGAAATTATTATTTAGTTTTAAATTTCATAGTTCAATTCACACAATAACCGTCACGTTCCTGGATGTTTTTTTACACACATGAATGATTGTTGGAAATAATTTAGGCGTGAAGCTATTAGATTACTATACCTATTAATTTATTCACCCTGTAATGAATTTGCTTTCGAAATGTTTCCAAAACTGTTTTTATTTTATTTGAAATCTTCTGCGCTACTGATAAAATGTGTCGCAAGTTAAAAAAAAAGTGTACATAAAACTAAATATTGGAAATTTAGATCCACGTTGAGTAAAGGATTACTTTACTTTATTTGAAACTGTGGAAACTAGGATGAAACATTATCCACCTGTAACAAAACGTGATAAAGCTTTTAATAATTTAAAAGCCTGCTTTACCATAATGGAGAAATAACGTTCTGAAATTAATTAATTAAATTAATATTATGGTTTGTGTACTAATTTTACAACTCATTCGAAATATAGGACCTACATTTATTAATCTATTTATAATTATTAACATTCTTTTAGGTCATATTAATAGTAATACATTACATTAACGTGTTTATTGTTTGATATTTTATGATTGATTATTTTCACCCTTCTTTATTCAGGTTCGTTTTAAACTCCAAATCCTAGTGACTTTCTCAAAATGACTTTTCGGTCATTAAGTATTTACGATGATTTCCATAGATTTAACCAAGATTAAAATTTCAAACTATTTCTGAAATCCTAAGATGAGGGTAGAAAATTTCAGTACTTAACTATGCATTGTATTGATATTTAAGAGGTGACCTGGCGGTCTAAGGGTAAGGTGCCAGACTTCTGTGTTGAGGGTCCGGGGTTCAATCCTCAGTCCCGGCACAGATTTATCTGATTTCCAAACCCTTCATTCACCTCTGACAAGACATCTTGTGAATGTGGGGAATACCAGGCCTCCACCGTGGTTTGGATTCCACGTTAAACTGTAGGTCTTTCATTTCATCTCACAATCACCCTATCATTTCACATTAGCGTAAGTGCGTATAACCCTAATGGGTAGTAAAACTTGGTGATAATAATATTTTAAATAATATAATGTAATAATAATAATAATATATAATAATATTATTAATAATAATAATAAAGATTGTGTGTAGAATGAGTCTCCTATTGAGTGAATATATTTCAAAATGTTTGACACCAGTTTTGGTTTAATTTGAATGTTTATATATATATATTTCTGTATTAATTTGAATATAATATTTGGTGTTCTTGTGGTCCGAGTTTCTTGGTATAGGTCCAGCCACACCGGGTTCAATCCCCAACGCTTTCCAAAATGTATCTGTGAAACAGTGGGTCTAGAATGGGATCAAACTCAGCCTCGCGAGGCAAATGAGGAGCTGCGCAAATAAAAATGTACAATAACTGGTTTTTTAAAACGGAAATTAATGGCCAAAGGGCTCGCTGTGCTGACCACATGACACCCTCTAACCACAAATGTGACACTATCATCGCTAATGGCAGTGGTCGCTTTGTCGGTATAGCTCGCTGGTGGGTTCACACCATGGAGTGTCTTTTTTTTTTTAAAGCATTTATAGAAACAATATTTTTTCTGAATACAGTTCTAGCAGCCAGTACATAAACATTGCATAAAAAAAAGACTATAAATAATAATTATTAGCCTGAAGACAATTTTCGTTACATAACAAAATTTGCTAGAACTTGTGTAACTGTGTTTATTCACCATATTATTGTTTCAAAATCTCTATTTCAATGTTTACACTCAAATGTATAGCGTTAAACATTTCATTGAAAAGCAATGGCGATGGACTTGGTCGTAAGCTAGCTTATAGATGTTGATCATTATCATATATATTGATATGAATTTTGTAAATATTGATACATATATATTCATATATAATGTTATATAACTTTATTTGAATAATTTATTGTAGAGTTTTGTAAAAACGAGGAAGTAACATACGTAAAGTTTTACTTTTTCTTCATTAAATATAATAATATAAAGTTGAATCGTTTTTTCTTTCTTTTTTACAGTAGACCTTAGTGTCACTCATGGATAGAGCTGTGAGATGTAAAATATTTCTTTGATTTTTTTTCATAAAAAAAAATTCTTTTGACAAAAGTTCGATATTCTGTTTCAGGAAAAATATTTAAGTTATTTAAATGGAATGTATGCATCGAGATATCGCAAGTTTTAAAGCTTGGACTTCAGTTTAATTTCTCTAAGTAATTTTAAAACGCCTGCTTCGGTGGCTGCATGTTGTAAGGCGTAATTCTTGTGTTAGACTAGAAGGCCGATGACAGGGAGATCCGGGTTAGAATCCTGGTCAGGTGTACTGAGGGTGGTGTTGCCAAAATGGTTTTACACTCTTCCTCCACGCGAACGCAGACACACTTGCTCTGAATTCAACTTTCTTAATCTCTAACTCATTAGTGTAATTAGTAAATATGCTTATAACCTGAACAGGTAGTAGGATGCAGTTATAAAAAATATGCATTTAATAATTTCCAAATGTGTATTTTATAAATTTTACAATAAGTTGTGGCTAAAAGAGATTCTACATCATTTAAATTCTAGTTCAATAAGCTATGATTATGCAAGAAATTACCATATTATATAAATATAATAATATATATGTATTGGTATATATTAGATAAAAAGAGACTAGCAACATATAAAAATACCAAAACAATAAATAAACAAAATCAATTTATGATTATAAAGTTTTAAGACTTATTTGAGCAGAGTAGACTACATCCAGTAATTTTATTTATTTTATTTTAAATTTCTAGACCCATCAACTGTACACTCAGGGGTGACCCGAGGTAAAATAGGCGCCCTCCTATATAAACAGGGGATATTATAGTCAATTCACCATAGGAGTGGTAGTAACTGATAGCAAGCGAAAGTTACCAAACCTACTCTCATATATCCATTCACCAATTAAAATGATCTGCAAGACCACATAAATATATATATTTGTTATCTCTTTTGGCAGTCGAAACTTTAACAAAATACAATTTAGTTTAAATTATGTTTTTATTTTAATGGTTTTTAAATATTCTGCCGTCAGCTACCACATTTCCCATGATGAATGGACTCTAGCTAACTATGAAAATAATCCCCAAACCCAACAAATCCAAACCTAAAGTAACCTGAGCGTCATAGAAAAATATACTGAAGGGAATCTCCATAAATGGAAACTCTATATTCCAAACTATGCACTGCTAGATTGTATAAACATTGTTAGGTTTACAAAGAAAACTAATAGAACATGTTTTGTAGAAAATGGTTTCCTCTATATTTTACTATAACAAACAATTAACAAGGTAAACAGTTAACGTTATGATTGCGACAAACCGTTTTAGGACGGCATTTTTTTCAAGATGGACAATTCAAAATAACATTTTAAGATTGGTGCTATATTTTCTATTTTAATCACCACAAAAAACTCTAGCAATATGTACAATTTAATGTAAGTACCTATCAAAAAGTGAGGCTACGTTAGGTTAAGTTGGTGTTCTATTTGACGCCCTCCTCAAGACGCCACCCTGAGCAGCCACCTTTGTGTACAATAGTTGATTGCACGCACTTATAATTGAAATAAATAAATTATCACAGCAGGGTCATATTAACACTCTCAATAAAATATCAGCTTTCAACATTGTTATAACATTTGTATAAAATAAATAACTAAAGAATAAATTATGTATGAATCAATAAATGTTTAGTGAAAAGTTATGAAACTATAACAGATATCAGAGATAGTTATATTAAAAACTAAACAAACTTGAGAGATATACGTGAAATATAATTAATTATATTATAAAGAATGATGGTAAATAAACCATCATAAGAGCCTTTGTACAATAAAACAAAATATGTTAAAATTAATACATATTATATTTCAAATGATCAAGCTCGTGAATGGTGATGAAATATATTATTATTAGTTATATAAATATATAATTTTAATATTATTATTAACTTAATATTTTATAAACTTATAATTAATGATACTGTATTTTAATTAAAGTGAACAGAATAAGTAAAACAGTACTAATGTAATTAATAAACGTGCCTATATCCCGAACGGGTAGTAAGACGTGGTGCTAATAATATTAATAATTAACAAACCTTTCTAATATGATTCATTATACAATGTATCTTCAAGACTTTCTTAAGTCCCTATCAAGCAAGCTAGCTCAAGCTATATATATATATATACACTACTATACTATACTATTATATATATATAATAGTAACTCTAAACTTATAGGATTTACAGTTAACTTTCATTGGTAATTGGTAATAATTTCTCTCTTTTCCCTTTTAGAACTTACTGACAGTAGCCTGGTGCTTGCCCAGCTGTTTTGATAGTGAATAGGCTCTTCCAGCCTACTGCCTTTGACCATGCTGCCTTGGACGATTAATATTACCCGAGCAGCTACAAGACAATCCTATAGTTTGGACTTACTATATGTCAACACATCTTGTATTTAACGTAAAGTTTTCCGTGATCCACGATATGTTCACTTGTTTTCCCAGAACTTATATAGTACACGTTCAATTGTCAACCAGCATTAATCTTGTTTAATGATTGTAATCTTATATCTCATTTATGTTTTTATATAATAAATCTATTTGTTGTTAACTTAATTATTTGTCTTACGTAATGAATTATCTCAACGATAAATCAATTAAAAACTAGTGTTGGAAATTTTTGTGCAAAATGGTGAAAATTGAATTATTTAATAAAAGTAAAAAGTTAGAGTTTACCAAACTTTGTTTAAGAGGGGCAATGCAATGTGTACCTAAGCTATCCTTAAATGTATGCCACTACCAAAACATTCCCAGTTGTTATACTGCAGGGTATCAATACAATGTCGTGACAAAACACGGGAACTGGACTATAAAGTAATAGTAAACAGGGAAATACAAATAGAGTAGTCCAGTTAAATCAGTTTTATTCAAAATAAAATATAACTAACAATATAAATTGGTGCTACTCTTTCAGTGGACTAGACTGTTGATGACGGGGATATCAATGTTCGAATCTCGGTCGGGTGTACTCAGGATGGTTTTTACAAAATGGTTTTCCACGCATACACGTATACATCTCCTCTGAATATAACCTTTCTAATCTTTAAAACCATTGGTGTAAATAGTACAAAAGCATATAGCCCGAATGGGTATTAAGACATGATGTTAATAAAATAATAATATAGAACTTAAGTAATAAATTAATCCCTAAAAGGAAGATATTATGAAATAATATTAAACTTAAACGATGGGTTCAAAGCATAGAATATTTTCTAATTTAAAATTAGCTTATAAAAAGCTGATACACATAAATAGCTTAGTCTTTTCACTGTGGCCATTTGTAAATAAGGACTTGATTAGGTTTGTCCCAAAAAACAATCAGTTCTAATAAGTCCACACATATACTATATTCCGTTCACGATAGGTGTTTACCTCGATGACAGTTCGAAAATCATATGTTTAGGTTTTGGGTTGCCAACACTTGTAAAAGATCACAGTTTTGTTATCAATGTAAATATCTTTAATTACCTGTTATACATTACATTTAAAATAACGTAAACTTAAGTTTTCTCATACTATTTCATTTTATTAAATAATTTCTTCTTATCCAACTCGAAACAATATTTTAAACATAATTAAAAGTACTTATTTTTCGTTTTGGAACGTTATTGATTATATTTAATATAGTGCACACATCAATACCTTTTAATACAGGCAATGTATTTACTTGGAAAAGAGAAGATTCTTGTCATTTTTTTTACATACAATAAATTATTTTATGATTATTTTATAGTATTTTGAAATATTTAACTGAATAAAATATTTTCATCAACTGCGTTGTCTGCATCATTGTAAAAAACTTGTTTACCGTTATGTTCAATCATATGGTTTAGATTCGTCAAATGCCATTTTGAAGCTATGTTTGTTAGAAGTTTTTGTGAAAGTGGTGTGAATATTTTTTTAAGTGGAATAAGACTATAAATAAACTTTGTGTACGACCTCAAATAAATATATAAATAATATTGGCCTAAATTACTGTGGTTAACTATCACATTAATATATTACCATCTGTTTTCATTACAGTCATCCAAAGTGATAGATGTCAGCTGTTGGCGTAGTGATATATTAAGGATTACTTCTAGTCACATTTCGAGCTGTCATCCAGGTAAACTTAGCTCGTGAATGACTTAAACACACAATAGCTACAGGTATTATGAAGGAAAGCTTTATCTTAGGTCTCTCTCAGTTATCTGTTGCCAAATCTCCTCGCTCTCAGTTATGTCTGGAAGTGTGGTGTGCTGGGTTGAGGAGTCACTGGCAATCTTGACTGACCAGCGCTGTGAAACTTGTCTTATATTTGAAGTGAGATTGACCACACAAAAACGAGAGAATGAAAACCCGCTGTTTCTCCATAGTAACCATTCAGTTCCCTCAGCGTTGATATCCATTGTAACGAAGAACCGGAGGTAATTATAATACTGTGTTCGTTAAGAAACACAAAGTCTCAGCGCTGATAAGTGCAAATCCGTAGTCCATTGAAAGCCCAGATAACAATGTTAGCACAAAGGGTAACATCCTGACAGTCCCCATTTATAATAGTGATCAAACCAACTAAAAGTAATAAATATAGAACCATTCTCCCAAAAACCAAATAGATTTGAAACTAGTTTAAAAACTACGAGGAATATATCTTTACACTAGATTTACTATACCTAAAAGCTCTGTTTAGCACAAATGAGAACACTGTTTTCTCGAGAAGCGAAATGAGAATACATAACATTAGTAGCAAGCATAGAATACTGAATCAATTACTTTAAAGTCAAGAATTTACATAAATAGATTATTATACATAATATTACAATAACAATTTTTTATATACATTGTTAACACGTTGAAAGTATATACGTAAAACACGAGGAACAATCCAATTGCGAGTAAGTGAAGCATAATTGCATTACTAGCCTAAATCATGAAGTTGCATTAGTTATATTTCCAGGTGAAATATCAACATTTAAATAGAATATCTTATCAACACTTACATGATCACAAATATAGAAGACCCATGTATAATTACAACATAGACTGTTACTTATCAACCAATGTTTAAATCTCTCTACATCGTCGGCCAGACCATAAATACAGTCTCTCTGAAATGACAGGAGAGCAGTGACGCTGATCATAAACGTTTGTCTCTAGCATCAGGTCCTCGTAGGTTGGTGATTGAATAGTAAGCAGTGATTTCTGTGCCACTCAGCTGTAACCCATTACGAGCCTACCAGATACAGTGATGCCATCTGGTCTGTAAAAGAATCCGGGCCTGATTTTCTGTGTAAATACCGAGTCACAATCGTGACTCTTATACTATTTTTTTTAATGATTGATTAAACCTTCAGGTGAAACCGGTGAAATTTAGCTACAGAAAATTTACATTTGTCTGATAGTGATTGTGTAATGTAATGAATGATAGCACTGGATCTTGGGTAGGAATTTTTTTCTCTCTTGGGATTTGGAAAGATGTGTTTCAGGTATGATGATTTTTGTGATCTTAGCTTAGAATATATATACGATCATAATGTCGGATCAAGGAGATGAAATTAAGGAGAAGTAGGCTAATATAATAGACTCCCAGATGTAGCTGCCCCTTTTGTTGAGTGGAAGAAAAAAGTCACGTGATCTCTTGTGTTCGAACAACAGAAAGTAGTTGGGCGCTTCGCTATGAGAGCGTGCTCTCCCAGTGAGCAGTTGTTCAACCAGAAGCGTCAGTCTTGAATTGAATGGGTCGTTCCCACCACTGATCACGCCACCGAGTTCTTTTAGAGCTACGTGAATTTAAGTGAGTATCCTACAAGTAAACAAAATGTCGTTCACATAAGCGTATTGTCAGTAGTGGTTTATGTGAAAGATATTTAGAGAATGTCAATTTATGTATTAACTTTCCTTGTGATGGGGCCTTTTAACCCGTTACAGATCATTTAGCTCAGAATCTAGTTTTTTTTTAGCACCAAGTCTTACTACATGTTTGGGTTATACGCATACGTACTAATTTCACTAACGGTTTATGGATTAATAATGTTTAATTGAGAGGAATTGTACCCGCATTTGCGTGGGAGGAGAGTGGAAAACCATTTAGGGAAAACATCCCTTAGCGCACCCGACTGGAATCAAGCACCAGTCTCCCCATCTTCGGCAACATAGTTCAAACACAAGGGTAGCGCTTGAGACCCCATGACCACCGAAGAGGATTAAAATCTAGTTAATAATTCAAGTTTAAAAAAATTGAATTATTTAACTTTTAGTACAACCTACTTCGGTGGCCAAATGGACTAACGCGCTACTATCGCAGTAGACTAGACTGCCGATGACGGGGAGATCGAGGTTCTAATCAAGGTCGAATGTGCTGATGGTGATTTCCCAAAATGGTTTTCCACTCTCCTTCCACGCAAATGCAGGTATAGATCCTCTAAATATAACATTCCCTATCCTTAAAATCATTATTGTAATTAGTACATAAGTGTATAGCCCTAACAGTTAGAAATATGTGGTGCTAAAAAAATAAAATAATATACAGTTTTAACATTTTGGTTAAGTTGGAAGTGTGTCTATCCAATAAATTATTGGTCATGGGTTCAAATCCTAAGGTCACCTATAATTTTATCGCTGAAGAAATCGGGCTTCCTTATTCACAATGATGAAATTAACGGTGGGGGACTGTGTGTCGTGTCTGTTATAAAATTAAATTACAGTAGCCCCATGGCTTCTTTAGTGCTGACTGACAGCTCACAGCTGACTTCTAACAGTCAACATTTAGCAATATACCTAAATTATGACTGTAAAAACTGATAGCTGCTAAACACATGTTTTTACAGATCATATGGTTTGTCATAGGGATATATAATTTGGTCTGGTAACTTTTCAAACACGTCAGCTGTCAGCAGGCACCAAATTAGTCATGGGGCTAGTATAGTTTGTATGTAAAGCAGTGTGCTGGTATAATGAGTCGCTTCATTAAGTTCACCTTGAAGTAACTAATTATGATTTACCACAAAATATTTAAGCATATGAATTAATTTTACAATTGATTACTATTCCTTTATTTTATTTTGCACAGCGTTTTACTACAAGTCTAGACTTTCTTTTAGTAAATATAGTTTGATTTTTATAGAAATACCATTATTTGAAAACTTGAAACTCACGCTACCACAGTGGTGGTGAAAAAAAACATTACAATTACATTTACATCCTTAGCCCATTTAGTTAACGCAAAGATAAATTATAAGTAAATAATTAAGCATATGAATTAAATTTACAAATGATTACTATTCCTTTATTTTATTTTGCACCACGTCTTACTACAGGCCTATACTTTCTTTTAGTAAATATAATGTGATTTGTATAGGAATACCGTTATTTGAAAAGTTGAAACTCACGCTACCACAGTGGCGTGGAAAAAATATTACAATTACATTTACATCCTTAGCCCATTTAGTTAATAATGCGACGATAAATTATAAAGCCATCCACAAGCAAGTATATCGGAAGCTTGGTGAATTTAAAGATGAACTTTATATTTAATAAAGCCAATAAGAAGTATTTCTTCAATGCCATTAGTTTATTTCATTCAATAAAAATGGTTGAAAGTGAGCTTTTTTAAATACAAATAAAGGTTTAAAATAATGAGTTCGGGATGAGAAAGGTCTAGTTGATTGTAAATGTACAGTAACATACCTACATTTGCCAGAAAGGAAAGTGTAAACCAATAAATAAGAACCATTCTCAGTATGAAGGATTGGTATTCGAACCACCAAATACCCAATCCAAGACAAGCCACGTGTCCATCAATTCCGATTATAATGGTGTGAATTAAGTGCACATGCATATACTTGTGATATTTTGTTAGATATATATATATATACATGACGTGTTCGGAAACTCATTGCCCAAACTGCCCTTATAGCTTTTTGGACCAAAAATAACACAGAATCCCGATACACTTACATACAGAAAATTATGCTAACAACATTCAATTGTGTTAACAGTTTCGGTGTAGAGCGACTGGAGATCAAAGTTGTCAAATTTTTGGTGACCCGGCGGTCTAGGGGTAAGGTGTCAGACTTCTATGCTGGTGGCCGGGGTTCGATCCCCGGTCCCGGCAAAGATTTATCTGATTACCAAACCCTTCCTTCACCTCTGACAAGACATCTTGTGAATGTGAGGAATGCCAGGCCTCCACCGTGGTTCGGATTCCACGTTAAACTGTAGATCCTACATTTCATCTCACAATCACCCTACCATTACACATTAGCGTAAGTGCGTATAACCCGAACGGGTAGTAAGACGCGGGGCTAATAATAATAATAATAATAATAATAATAAAGTCGTCAAGCATGCGTGTACAACAAGTTGCATAAGAGCTAGGCACGCGACACTTCGCATGCAATAATGGCAAGCACTTTCTGTCATGTAGGGCATTTAATGATGGCCCTCAGAACGTATTTCCATATCTAGATAGACTGGTGTGTTGTTTACTATTAATTGTGGTATTTTCTGCTGTCGTGCTCCAAGATGTAGAAGTGTAGTGCCACGCGCCTAACTCCTATGCAACCTGTTGTAGACGTATGCTTTAACACCTTTGCTCTCCCAGTGCTGTATGCCAAAACTTGGAACACAATTTAATGGTATTAGCATAAATTTCTGGATATGAGTGTACAGGGATTTTGTACTACTTTTGGTTCAATCAAGCTATGTGTGCAGTTTGGGATATGAGTTTCCGAACACTCTGTGTGTGTGGGTATATATATAGATATATATATATATATAGATAGATAGATAGATAGATAGATAGATAGATAGATAGATAGATAGATATATACTTTTGTATCAACTTTTTTGAGCTGGACATCCGGGGACGGAGAGATCAAGGTCCGAATCTCGCTTGTATGAACTATGAACAGGGGTGTTTTTCCTAGATGGTTTTCCACTATTTTTCTCTCTCTCTCCACGCAGATTTGGGTGCAATTCCTCTCAAATCAACCTTCCCAAACCCTAACCCATTAGCTTGATTAGTACATAATCGTATAGCCCAAATGGGTTACGTGGTGCTAAGTATTATTGTATAAACTTTGTTTTTACATCTCCCATTCCATGATGGTTGTTTTCCACACAACAAACTTATAATGTGTTTGAGTAATCTAGGAAGCAAACTTACCAGAACTATGATGATTAAATCTGGTAATATATCGGTGCAAGTTGTCAAGCCGATTAACCCCTCCCTTGCACATGAAACTAAACTTCTAATGCATTGCTTTTCCTTCCAAGACAAGTTTGCGGTACCGATTAAATGTTAATATCCCTTCGATTTGAGAAGAAGGAACAGTACTATCTGAATTTCGAAGGAAAAATAAATCATAGATTTTAATTAAAAATATAAAATTACATATTTAAAGTATTAGAGTGAAAAAATACCTGATAATTTAGCGTGTTATTATAAAAAAAATATTTAAGTACATTTTTTCAAACTAAAAAAATATGTTAATTTTAAACATTACTCGTAGATTTTGTGGGATACTGGAATATAAATCATTAAAATAAAACACTAATAGACATTTAAACACACTTTTTAGCCAAGTTTTCGCTGTGACATACAGTTTCTGTAGGTTAAGAGATTAGAATAAACTTTAAGAATCTGTCTGTGACAGTGAAAGCCTGGCTCTAAAAATGTGTTTGTATTTTTTTTAGTGTTTTACTCAAACAATATATAGTCCACTATCACTAAGGTAAGTGTATTGATGACAATGCCTCCTAATTTAAACTACTATTTAGACTGGTTCTCTATGCCAAATGAAATGTATACTAAAAAAAATCACAAAAATTAGCCGTTAGCTGAATCAGAATAATTTTGGAAGGTTTATCTTTTATTTTGGTATATTTTGCTCTCAGAATTTATTGCCCTGCTAAAATGTGTAATCACAGAAAATGATATACTGAGCCACAAAGAATGATTGAACCCAGTGTGTCTAGTTTTAACCTATCTCTTAAGTTGGTAATTTCCATTTGGTTAAATTTCCCCTTAAAGTTTTGCCGCCGGGCGCTCCTTTGCGGGACTCCGCACGCAAACGAAGCGGGGGGGGAGAATGGGAGTTAAGGGGGGGTTCCCGGCTTGCCAGGGACTTGCTACTAATCAAGAACATGATGTATTGTTCTAAGGGTCACGAGTACAATCCCTGGGAGACTTGTCAAAACATTTGGCGGGAGAGCCACTGCTGCTAAGCTGAGCCAGGGTTGGTTGGTTGGTACCACTGGTGGTGTTGTGGGAGGGTGTTATTTTGTTTCTGCGGGATGAAAACTTTACGCTCAAGCGAACTTGAGCTCGGTAGGTCTTCGTGTCTAAAGGTTCTTGGGGAAACTTCTAGCGAGATTTCAAAACTTTCGGTAGGGAAGAGAATATTCCAAATAGTAGTGATAAGTCTTAACTCTGTAACTGTCCAATTATTTTTATTCATGTTATGTTCATTTAGCCAGCCTCCACCGTGGTTTGGATCCCACGTTAAACTGTGGGTCCTTCATTTCATCTCACAATCACCCTACCATTACACAGTAGCGTAAGTGCGTACAACTCGAACGGGTAGTAAGACGTGGTGCTAATAATAATAATAATAATAATAATAATAATAATAATAAGTTCATTTATAGTTGGACTATGGTAGGAAGAACCCTATCACACTCATGCGTCATGTAATGTGGTATGATATCACATTTTATGAATATGAAAATACCTTAAATCAACTAACCTTAACCGTGGGGGCTGTGAAAAGATTTTTTGGGGGCCTCAAAAAAAAGTTTAAAATGTAATTTGCTCACTAAAGAGTTCAATTATATTAAATCTTTCGTTTTGGAAGAAAGAATTCGATGAGCGTAAGCTTGTAAGTACAATAGACTCGATTTTGCAGGGCTATGAAGGGGAAGGAAAGCACAGATAATAGAAATCACGGATAGTACAAATAATCACCATATATTTACCAACGCCATTCAAAATTTGTAGCGTTTCGTTTCTACTTATTTATGTGCAAAGGAATTTTCAACAGTGGTAAATATTAAAACTAAGCAGTGATATCGACTCCGAATCGAATCCTGCATGTGAATATCATTAAGTAATACGATTGAAAGAAGAATGTACTAAGTGTTCAAAAGTAGAGGTCCCATTAGATATATTTAGGTAAGTTAATTTTTTATTTGTTTGTTTGTTATATTCAGTAAATAAAGCCACTATTTTAGAATAAATCTTAGTGATTAATATGTTAGTAAAACCGGGGGGGCAGTTATTAATATAAGGTTAAGAACCACAGCCTCAAATAACAATAAAAATACAGAAAAAACTTCTTCGGGGGCCCTCATGGCTCTAAGTTGTCACTCTCGCAAAAGATTAAACTGACATGACAGGGATTTCTGGGGCCGAGTCCTGATAAGGTGTATTGAGTATGATTTACCCTAAACGGTTTTCCACTCTCCCTCAACGCAAATTCGGGTACAACTTCTCTAAATTTAACATTACCCACCCTTAAATCATTGGGGTAACTAGTACATATGCCTGTAGTAAAATATGGTGTAAATATATGTTATTATTGTGGAATAGAAAATATTATGTAAGTATTTTATAAAAAGGAGGAACGAAAACCATGATGTTTACTGATGACTGGATGGTATGAGGGGGAATGAAGAAGAAATGCAGGAACTGTTACAGGAATGGAATGATGGAGTGAGATATTGTGGAATGAAATCTAGCACAGTGAAGTGTGAAGTGATGATAATGACAAGGAAGAGGATAAGAGTTAGTAAAGCTATAAGATTGGATGGAGTAAAGCTGAGAAAAGTTAAGAACGAAAGATATCTTGGAAGCGGGATTGAGGTGAGAGGTGGAAGTAGAGAGGATCTAATGAGAAGAGGACAGCAGGGAGAGTTGTTCTATAAGCGTGTAAGATACCTGCTATAGGGAAGAGAAGTGCCCTTGAAGTTCAAGGAAGTGTTGTAGAGGGCATACTATGTACCAATAATAAAATATGCAGCAGAAACATGAAAATTTAATGTAAGAGAAACTAGGAAAGTGGAGGCCCTGGGGATGAAGTTTGTGAGGATCATGTTAGCTGTCACGAGGAAAAACAGGATTAGGAATGAAGTTATCTGGGAATAGTGGGTGTACAGGGAGTGCATAAGAAACTTAGTAGAGAAAGCTATACTGGTTGGGCATGTAGTGAGGATGGAGAAGTAGTGGATGCCAAAGAAAATAATGTAAATTAAGTATGCAGGAAAATTACCCTACTAAAAGGCTAAGAAAGAGATGGGAATAGCCTATGAAAAAGTGTGCAAATGAAAGGAGAAGAATAGCAGCGCTTAAGGGAGGAAAAGTGGTGGAAGTATAAAGGAAAATGGAGGCATTTTACTAAATTGACCCGGCCACAAACTGGAACAGTTGCTAATAATGATGATGATGATTTTATAATCTGTTCTTACTACAATAATCATATTATAGAAGATAAAGTTAGTTTATAATGTTTATATGATTAAAATTTGTAAAATTTGTATTTGACGATTAACAAGCTTCTCTCTCTCTCTGATAATAAATAGATGATGATGATGATAATACTCTAATCTGCCCCGTTTAACACGATTATAAGGGCGTGAGCCACACTTAATGTGGTTTACCAGTGATGAGGTTGGGTTTCAAAACATGACCATCTGTTCTGAAGTGTTGCCCTTAAATGATTTCCCAATCTCCTTTCACGTTAATGTGGGTACATTTCCTCTATAATATACATTTCTGATTGCTTCTTAATTAGACTTAGATATGAGAATAGCCTTTACAGGTAATAATGGTTGAAGTGATTAATTCTCCTGTACACAACAAATCATTCTTATTAGACATTTTAAATCAGTCGAGAATGATTTGTTGTG
>CABFVX010000388.1:116672-173566 GCA_902151425.1 Timema shepardi
CTCTGACAAGACATCTTGTGAATGTGGGGAATGCCAGGCCTCCACCGTGGTTCGGATTCCACGTTAAACTGTAGGTCCTTCATTTCATCTCACAATCACCCTACCATTACACATTAGCGTAAGTGCGTATAACCCGAACGGGTAGTAAGACGTGGTGCTAATAATAATAATAATAATAATAATAATAATAATAATAATAATAATAATAATTTTAAAAGTATTTATGACAAAAAAAATTTGATAAGATAAATAAAATATCGCTCTTTATCAAATAGGCCTGTAGAAAATAGTTTCTTTCATATGATGACTTCAAAATCTCTTGAATATCTGTCCAGGGTGTTATGGAATTTAATGATAACTTTTTCTCTTCATTTAAAAAGTTTGTTAGATAATACTGCCATGCTCATGCAAGTTATTCAACAATTGTTTATATCAACACGTGAAGAAAATTATACACTCTGTTTATGCTGTAGCAACATTTGATTCATTTTGTACAAAAAATTGTTTTGCCATAAAAACGAAAAAAAAACTGACCTTTTCTCACGTCCTCTTCCATCACACATTAAATGTTTGCAATAAACAGTTTATGGTCGAATGACCTTAAAGGATTGTATATATATATATATATATATATTATTTCTGTTGTCAACATCTCTTTTATCAACTAATACAAAGTCTAGAGCGATGAATAAGGTATCAGTGGAAAGGATTTTTTACCTACTTCTGAATTCAGTTTACGTTCAGACACATTGTTATACAAAGAGGTAAATAAAAGACTAAATCATATTTTGGGGGAGAGGGGGAGGAGAATGTTGAATGTGCGAAAGTTTCGTAAGGATTTACTGGTAAATCATAAATTGGCAATCGTCCCCAACTAAATAATATTGATAAAACTAAAAGAAAATAGTCACCGCATCTCTGGTCGTCCGATCTAGAGGTTTCACTCTTGCCTTATATTAAATCGCTAATGGTGGTGAGGTAAGGCTATGAATCCTGACCACGTGACCTGAAAATGGTATCTCCACTGATGCCATAGTTAGCTGAAGACTCAACTTTCCTTCCCCCCTCTCTTCCTTAACCTTCCAACAACCAAGAAAAACAATCTTATCATTCATCAACACTTTCAAACTTTCTTCTATAGCAGTAACAAGGAGCTAGTGGTTTGGAAATAGAACTGGTTTATTTAGATTAACTCTTGTAATTGTCAAGTCCTTGGTATCTTTACAATCCGCCATAAACACTAATCAGGAAGGATTGTCTCCCTCATCTTTATTAAATTGTGAAGCATACCCCTAACCAAAACACCCCTCCTAAAACAACACCCTTGTACTCTCTTGGGACAAAGGGACTAACAATCCTCCCCCCTTCTTCTACTCCCCTGACATACCATACAAGGTTTCCCAGGGCTTGTATGTTGGTGGTACGCGCTGAGTGTGAAAGTACGCACCAAGTTTCACCACCTCCCCTCCACAAGCAGTGATACCAACTGTTCAAAGTTCATTACTGGCCTGGATCTCTGCTGCGTGTGACCTTGTACAGCGCCACAAACAAAATTTGATGTTTTTATAAAGAGAAACTATGGAATGGCTTCTGTATTATTTTTATATTTCATCCGGATTAAGAAGGCCAACAAGGGGGCCATGCCCCGGGCCCCGAACTTGACGGGGCCCCTAGGAAACTAAACACATTCATTTATTACAATTATTTCATATAAGATGTTAGAAAGTATAGTTTTTATAAAAGAGTGTTTTGAAAGTGCAACCAAGCGATCATTCCAACAAGTATAACCACACTCTACCTCACGCCCAGGGAGTCGAACTGGAACCAGACACAGTAACTCAAATTAACAGTTGTTTTTAAGGAACCAGAACCGGAATTGGAATCGATAAATATTTTTAGATTAAATAAGACTATTATTGGATTTTAACGGTTATAACTTTTAAATCAATTTATAATAATTACATTTTATGCCCTTCTATATGTTAATTTTAATTTGAAATATCTATTTTTTCTAATTACAAATTTAAAATAAATAAAATGGGGCCCAAAATTTTAAAATTGACCCCTAGTGTATGAATTTCTTGATCCAGCCTTGATTTAGCCACGTCTTACTGCCAATTTGACGCATACATTAATAATTTTTAGGTACAGTTTGAGAAGAAATGTATCTTAATTTTCTTGAAAGAAGAGTGGGAAAACATTGATTAAGAATCATCCTCAATCTGTCCAAGTAGGATTCAAACCTTGATAGCCCCGTCATCGGGAATTCAGGCTAACACGGGAGTGACGTGTAAGACCATACGACCACCGATGGGGGTAGTAGATTTTTTTAAATTTAGCACCGCATCCTACTACCCGTTCGGTTTATACGTTTAAGTACTAATTACGCTATTGGGTTAGGGATTGAGAAGGTTGAATTTAGAGGAAGTTAACCCACATTTGAGTGGAGGGAGGGTGGAAACCTATTTAGGAAAAAACACTCCAGTTCACCCAACCGAGATCTGTACCTCGATCTCTCTGTCCTCATCAGTCTAGCTCAACACGAAGATAGCGCGTTAGCTAACTACTCCACCTAGGTGCAATGGGGGTAAGTAGAAATTCTTACCGTTAGGAATGTGCTTATTTTTATATATCTGCTTTTGGCACCAGCGCAATGGCATTCGACGTCTTGTTATATCCTCTTCTCTTCAGCCGTGACTTACCACCCATCCATTTGTTCACATTTACGTGGAAGTAGAGTGAGAAACTAAGTGAAATAACAACCTTAGCACGCACCGCTGTGATTTGAACCTTGACCTTTCCATCAGTGGTAAACCAGACTATACAATATCGGAATGTTTTACACGTATCCACCTATGCGTGAGGCAGAGTATTGAATCCTGGCCTTCAAATTTACATTAACAATTTTTAATCAAGCTAAAAAACACATACACAACAAAATTAAGTTGAACATATTTGGCATTAATTTATTGTTATGGCACAATGTTCTTACCATACAGTTAATTCGGTTCAATGATACATGGTATCTGGTATAGTGGTGCTTAAGATGATAAAATATAAACATGTATCAGACAAGCTAAACGAAATTGGCAAAGTTATTATAGGTACTAAAAATATTTAAACAACTAAAAACAATGTTGAATGGTCGAAAATTTCAAACAAAAATTACGTTTATATATATATTCATCTAAAATTGAAATATTACAATAGGACACGGGAATTGAAACCTGGAACTTTTCCTTTTTCCCATGTCCATATGTCGTTTTTCAACTTAAAGTTTGATATTTAGGTGCGGCTTGGTCGGTAAAGTGTCTGTCTGCTGAGATAATGGTCCCGGGTTCGATTCTTGGCACGATCAAAAATTTATCATTGGTAAAATGTGGGTTTACCCCTTCTCAGTGATAAATTGACGGGTGAGGACTGGATGTTGAGCCTGCCCTAGTCTTACGTTACACTATAAGGCATCTGAATCTATGACAGGCCTAACAAGCTGGGAGTGGAAACATATTTGACTTTGATTAAATACTGACACAAGCTGGAAACAGTAATGGATGTAAAAAAAAAGACTCGTCTACAGGAAGGTACATGAGAGTATAGGAAACAAGACTGATGTGGTATGGGCATGTAATGAGGATGGAGAAGATTCCAAATAAATTAGGAAAATGAGGTATGTTGGGAAAAGATCATAAAGGAGGCCAAGAAGGAGATGGTAGGAGCAGATAACAGATCCGCTTCAATGGTTGCCTGAGACATTATTCTCGCAATAGACTAAACTGCGTCCAATGGTCTACCGACATGGCAATGTCGATGGAATTGCTTGAGGCAGATTAAAACCCGATGCTTACGTTAAGTACGATGCATGCGATGCGTACGATACTGACCAGTGGACCCACTCTTCGACATTTGCACCATTTACATTCAAAATTCTCAGCTTTATTCTCTCTCTTTGGTTTATAGATGGACAGTTAAGTGCTAACCTCATGTTGGACTAGGCTGCCAAAGACGGTGATATCGGGGTTCGATCCCGCTCGGGTGCATTGAGAGTTTTTTTTCTAAATGGTGTTCCACTCCCCCTCCACGAAAATGAGGGTACACTTACTTTAAATATAACCTTACTCACCCCTAAAAACATTAATGTAGGCTAATTAGTAAATAAGTATAAAGCTCAGATGGGTATTAAGACATCGTGATTAAGAAAATAATCCATAAAACAATTTTGGCTTGAAGTATGTATGTAAAAAACTGTTATTCTTCGTTGCCATGACAAGTGAACACGTAAAAAAAGTGACATTGTTAGTAATTAAGAGTACATTTGTGTATTTTATTGTAGCTCGCATTTATGTCTGCATGATGTTTATTTATGCGTTTATATCTTATAGTGTTTATTTTTATTATGTTGAGAATGTCCAAAAGTATTGTCAGGTAAATAAACTGTTTGTTTATGTCTAAGAAACAATTCTTCAATAATACGTACAGTCATACATATCTGAGTCATATGTTATTTAATTGTGTTAGGTCCCAGTCATATTTGTCCCAAAAGTTTATCCAAGTGTTTTGTCATCTTTTATCAACGCCTATGAATCCTGTCCTTAAATCTGGATATCCAGAGATGGGTGACTTGAGATACCCACTATCATAAACTCAAACCAGATTATGTATATAATCTGGTTGGGCTTGTTTATATATATATATCACAGCGTCTTACTACCTGTTCAGGCAAAACGGGTATATGATAACTACTCTAATCTGGGCCGGTTCTTGGCCTATGAAATCGAAGCGTCCACAGGAAGCCCCCAAGTATTAGGGGCCCAAAAGATATTTTATAAAATAAATAAATAAAAAGATGAGAGCAGTACCATTAAATTAGTTACAACCTTAATTTAAATAGTGTTTGTTAGTTTTTTACCATCTTTTCTTCAGGCTAATGTAACCTTAACATTACTAGCAATATCTTGCAATATCTAACATTTACAACGACTTACTATGTATAAAATATGTGCTGTACTCACTCATCGTATCTTCTGACTTAGCACGAGTTCCATAACAAACCTGTTCACACCGAATTATATGTTGAATTTAAGATTGACAATGCTATGAAAGGTGCATAGATGAATCACTTCAATGAGGTGATCTAGAACTACGCTAATTGGCGTACTCGGCTAACCGATGAACCTCAAAAGAGCTGAACTGCCAACGCACCAGAGTCCCGGTATACAAGTGTAGGTGACGTGTCAAGATGATGACGGTTGTTAGCAAGATAATCATGCTGCTAGCACGTGGAGTTATATTTTTAATATGAATATCACCCCCTCCACCTCCTTATTTCCATCAACTAGACATATATAAGGTTGGTACTTAGCTAACAAGGTGGACTATTAATTCCAACACAACCACGAGAGGTTCTGGTATGGATTTGGATATAATTGCTTCAGGATGTCAAAATATAAACTCTTTATATTTTATTAATTTTTTAAATATAATCATTCTATAATGGGTTTGGCTGTTTGGACACATAGTTAATTATGCAATTAAAATCGTTCAGTGTAGGCGTAAGTAATTTCTCACTAGAAGATTTATTTTGAAAAGTAAAATGGTTTTTATGGAACAATTAATGTTTCATTTTGCTACGTGGGTGCTAGTCTAGTTGTAAAATTTATAATTATTAGTAGGTGGTCACATTTTGATTCTTTTTCTTGCTTGAAATATTTAGTTTAAATATAAATTTTATTTCATTTGTAGTTACCAATAATAAGATAAATTTTAAAATTTGATAATGTTTAATTTATAGATACAATGTTAGAGACGTATATATATTTTTTAAATAAATTATAAATGTAATTTATTTTTGTTGGCTTATGAGCTATATAATTTAACAATTTCGATTCATTTAGTGAGAAATTACCTGTATTCTAATGTAATATTGATTTGTTTTCTATTATAATGTTAAATATTAACAAGTCCAAATCTTCTAGATTATTTCTAGGTTGATGGAAGTAATAGTCCCACAGAAGTTTTAGTTATTTCGGGAAGTCAAACCTTTGTGTAATTTAATTTGATCATAATTGATATTTAAATTAAATTTGATCTTAAAACTTAATGATATAGTTGGGATTCAAGAGGGGGATTCAGGCACTTTGTTAACTGTTTAGAGGAGCTCTTTAATCTCTTTATTTCTATAGTAAGGTTTCAAAGGGTTAATGGTTTAACATGTTTGTTTAGTTGGAATTTAAGCTCTTTGATATTCCAATGATGGAAATACCCTATACCTTTATATTTCAAACTCTTTATTAATATAGCAAAGTTTCAAAAGTTTAATTATTTAATCTGTTTATTTAGTCTGAAGTCACAAGAATGATTCAACCACTTTGTTAACCAGGTATAGGAAATCTTTAAGTTCTTTACTATTATATTAACGATTTTGGATTATTAATGGGTCTCTTCCCTACTAATTCATATAAATAAATAATTAATTATATAACTCTTTTGTTTCAAACATAGTTTACTTAAAGGATTACTATTACTTTGAGATTGTGAAATATATACTCAAATGTACTGCACAAGCGCAGTCACTGCCATATTTATATGTTTCTCAACACTCTCCAGTTTTTCTTGTGAGGCCATGTATTATTTATTTACCTCTGTTGTTTTACCTTGAATAAATGATTCCATTTTTTCTTAACCTTGCAAATATTCATATTTTTGTTACATTAAATTCATTATAGATTCCGCCCACCCTATTCCCGGCTATTGTGCCCTCTAGCGGTTAGAGTTGGAGGTGGTGAATAGTACACTACTATGCTCGTCTCCCCTGTCATCTCGAGGCCTCATCGCTTGTTTCTCCACTCCTCCCGAGGCCTCATACCTTGTTTCTCTGCCCCTACTGAGGCCACTTTTCTCGTCTCTTCTTCCCTCCTGAGGCACCGCCGCTCGTTTCTCCTCCCCTCCTGAGGTCACGTCAAGCGTATCCCTTTCCCTTCATTTTTGATTGTAGTTTTGTTTCCATGACCGTCTATTAAAATCAGTCCCGCACATTACTTGTTTACCTTTATTTGTGTGTGTTAATAGATTTTTGGTTTCGCTAAAAGTTATAGTTATTTTGTATATCCGTAAGACAAAACATTTATTGTGCTACAAATTTTGATTACCAAGAAAAATCACCAATTAATCAGCGATTATGATTCATTGCCGACACACAGATAATCGCTCTGTTATAATTAAATGGTACCTTCATCGGTCCACCTGTATCTAACATATAGAGCTAAACACCGATGCACGCAAGGATAGAACAATGAAGCTCTGTAGAATGTTTTATTTGCTTCATACCAGTTAGCGTCAGTTCATGGTGCTACATAATAGTAGATATTTTTTCTTATGAACCACCCCCAGTTCACCCGACCGAGATTCGAACCTCGAACTCCACGTCCTCAGCAGTCGAGCTCAACACTACTAGCGCGTTAGCCATCTACGCCACCGAGGCGGGTGCTTACAATATTGCAGCGTTGTCTTAAGAGGGTGAGCTACCCGTTTGAAATACAGGCTAAGCTATGGATCAAAATATTTAAATAACCATTAGTCCATATCACTTGTGGTTTTTTAAATTTTTCTTTAGTTAAGATTTTTCAAACTATCAATACAAAAGTATTATTTAAAATGTCATTTTTATTCATCAATATAAGTTTAAATTTCAAGTACTACAATAAATTTTAAATTAGAAAAAAAAGTTATTCAAAATAAAAAACATTGACAGTTTTTAATTTTTATCTTTTGAAAAACATTGGCTTAAACTTTAGTATTTAAAACAACTCCAAGATAGCCCTTCCCCTTCCCTATTTACAACAACATGTATTTGAAAACAATATTTCTAAAAAAAGACCATTAACTGCCAAAACTAACAATACGCTTATCTGTTGGTAAATATAGCATCTACCGTACAAGACTTGCCACACCCATCATTCTCTACCCAGTTAGCTGAAAAGGAGCTCTTCTATATCGCGCACTTCAGTTGTGGGCCTACTGGGCAGTGGGATGTTCGTTATGTGCCATATTGGACATTTACATTTTATTGCTGTAGGTGGGTAGGGGTAATAGTCTCTCAATGCATTTGTCACAGCTTCCTGCAATGGATGTCATTTTTAGTGTCAAAAATACAGTTTAGAAACTGTTAAGAAAATTATTTCATGTTGAAACATGTTATATTTAGTGAGATGTACCATATATATAATATATATATTATATATGATATAGTGTATATATCATATATATATTATATATGTTTACATTTTCTTCTTCTTTAAAAATATTTTGAAGATGTGAAGTTTATTAAAGGTGTCAAAGTGAAAGAGATTTTGGTCTTTTGACAATTTTTTTTAGTCTGATTTATATTATCTAACTTGTTACCGATATGTAATTTGACTATTTTAATCTTTTATTTAAAGAAATATCGATGGGGCCTACATCTTATAATTCGCAGGGGGCCCCAAATTGCCTAGGACCGGCCCTGACTCTAATGGGGAAAGGGTAAGGAAGGAAGTATTTGAGGGGTAATCTATTCGTACTTGTGTGGAAGGGGAGCGGAAAACAATTTAGGAGAAAAACCATCTTCAATATAATCGACTCGTCTTTGAATCCCGATATCCCCGTCTTCAGAAAGCCAGTTTAACATGAGAGTAACGTCTTAGACCATTTTGCGACTAAAGTGGGTAAGCTAGAATTGATTGACGTTTAGTCCACGTGTCCAACAAAGTCGTAAATAGACTTTGTTTTGAAAGTAATAATAATAATAATATAATGTTATGATAAATTGAGTAAGCAGGAAGTAATGTTTGTTAGTCCTTCTCTTAACTTTAATTATGTTCTACGACATACTTTTTTTTAAACTTTATTTTATTTTGTACTTTGTTCTTTTAAACAGACTCATGCACGGCTGCGCGCACCCACCATGTGGGAGTAAAACTTTGTCCGGCGACTTACTCCCTTCGTCCCCTCCCCCCTCCCCTCCAGTAGCAGGGTATCTTGCCGTTTTAATCAACGTAACTAAACCTTAGACCCCCCTCTTTCCCCCCAATTGCCCCACCAAGTTAGCCGGAGACACGACGTTCCTTGGGTGTGTGCGGTTAGAGGGGGCCTGTAGGCTGTGCTCCACCTCTAGAAGGGAAGGCTGAGGGCTTAAGGGAGGTTAGGGTGACGATGGGAGAGATGAGAAAATGAAGTTAAGAGGGAAAAGCGATGATTGTGCAAAGGATCTCACCCCCTTCCCCTTAAGACCAATGTACACCATACCACCCACCCCCGACCGTCCCCTAAACCATAAAATCCTTTGTATACAGACTTGTTACAATACACAAAGATATTCTATCCTATACTTCAGTAACAACTAACGAAGATATTCTAGCCGACACTTCGGGAGTAACCTTAACGAATTATTTGTTTTCAGGGCTTACTAGAGAGGTACCACATAGAATTTTTAAGTCTCTGGTTTAAGAGAAACGACACTTGTTTTATTCATTAAATTTTTTCGACAATTTTTTTTTGTCACATCTAAAATTGTAGCCTAGGACGTATTTATTTAAGGATTAAAACGCTAATTGAAGGCCAAAAATAGCATCGTACCTTAAAACAGAAACTTGCGAGCAGCTCATGTAACTTTTACCTTGATTTTCTTACGAATAGGCCTTTTAGAAAATACAAACTTTTTTGCCGTTAGCATTGATCATTTTTTACTATATTAATAGTTTTACCCCCTCCCCCCCACCTTAGTATCTGAGAGGTATAAGGTGTCACTATCGTATTAGATTGACCTGCTGAAGACGGGGATATCGGGTTCAAATCCTGGATGTGTCTAATGAGTATAGTTTTTCCTAAATTGTTTCCCATTCCCCTTCCAAGCAAATTTGAGTATAATACCTATGGAATGCTTTCTCATCCCTCCAACAACAAAGTAATTCTCAAATATGCGTATAGCCTAAACAGGTTTTAAGACTCGGTGAAAGAAGCAAACCCTGTTATTTTATAGGTATTGATAATATCTATCGAAAGTGACAGCTACAGGTCACCGGATTTGACTTATGAATACTTGAAAGTATATTTAGTAACATTTTATAGCTGTCAGATATGTCAACTCGTAAGAAAATTGAAGTATATTTTGTGTAGTTTTCAACTATTAGTTTAAGAGGGCAAGCTGGTGTTAATATATATATATATATATATATATATAGTATTATAGTATAGTATAGTATATAGTATTTGTATTATGCGTTCATGACTAAGGAAGTGTGATGGAGTATTTTCTGGAAAAAGGGGTCTGTAGTTTTTTTTTACACTTTTTAGGGTATATTTGAGCTACATCAATATATTATTAGGTCCTTAATGGCATAAACATCTTGGACCTTATAAAAGAATAACATAAAGATCCTGCATTCATAAATGAGCGTAATAAATAAATTTAAGTTTTAAGTTCAGATGATATATGGATTAATAATGGAATCTAATAAGACACTTTTTAATTTTACTCGGCTAATATCTCACTAAAAGCCAGTTTGTACAAAATTAACGTGTTTGGTAAGTTTTTTTTATTAATGAAGGGATCTATTAAAGTTTTAATTAATTTTTTATTCTCTAATAAGTGAATTATTCATGAAATAAAGATATATTTAAATGATTTTAAATTATACTTTCCAAACTTATAATATTATCGTGAACATTTCCCAATGTTACTATCTCAAAAACTTTATAATTTTAAAATAACGGTTAGAAAATAGAATAAACTCAAAATTCCAAGAATTTTTAGTTCACTTAAACCAGGTTTAATATCGTGTCCACGATCATCACAAATACATTTCACCATTATTATGTTCGTTAATAATATTTTTGACCTAAAGGAGGGATATCCTTTTTTAACTCGACAATTTGGCATTTCATCTGTATGTCTGTCTATTTGTTACGATAATACTGCCAAATACGTGGACTAAATAAAATGAAATTTGGCAGCCGAATTCTTTGGATCTATTCCAAACGACGAATGTACACTACATATTTATGTTTAGTTTATAATTTTGACATTTATTGTGAGAGTGGTGTATTGGATCAGGTGAGAAATGGTTATTCTCTCTGATATATATAGTTTTAATTTGTTTTCTGTCTAACGTAGTCACCAAGAAAAAATTACTTAAAACCTAGGGAGAGCCTGTAGTATCTAGTTATTTAAACTTGAAATCCAAATAGAAATGTTTCCAAAGAAAAATTAAATTTAATATTTGTAGTAACGTTAAGAACATGACGATAATTCTTAGCATGACCTTCTTAGAATTTAAGAATGTACGCATCAAGGCTTACTGTTCATAGAATTACAGCTAATCTATTTATGAGTTTCTTCTTTGACTAATAAATCACAATCTTACTGTAGAGTGCCGAGTGTTTTAGCATTATATATTGATGTCTGTTCTAAGCTGTCTTGGAAGCCCACCCATTTTTAAAGGAGCACCTCCAGTAGGTCATACTCGTGAAATATGTTTGTACATGTACTGTACAGTGAGAAATGCCATGCTTTGTAGCACATTTAATTAATTTAATCATTGCGGTTAGGAGAAAACTTGTGAAGTCACCAAAAAACTAAATTAAAACAATATGATACATTATTAAATCTACTAAAACATGATAAATAAACATTTTGTTTTATTTTCTCGACAAAGGATGTGTTTCCGTTCAAAGCGTTGGATCTCATAGAAAATCCAGCTACAAATTTATTTGAGCGTGTTTTTCTGACATAATTATAAAAAACAAAATTATTCTTGCATACACTGTTTAGTAAGAAACTATTATTTGGAGCTTAACGGTGCTTATTAACATACACGTTCCAACAAAAGGCTGTGTAGAAACCTATGCAATCTAAATGTGCACATGAATTAGGGATATTATTTGGAACTTTAATATATTAAAAATAGCTCTATGAAAATGGATGTCAATTATAAATAAATCCCAAAACTACAAAAGAAAAAAGTCCTCCTAATATTACAAATGGTCTGGGTTTGGTTGTCTGCAAACCATACAGATACCTTAATTTTCTCACGAATGGATATTTGGCGTATCATTTTAAAACAATATCATTATTTTTCAGTTAGTATTGACAACATTTTACTATACTATTAGTTTTATTGTTATTGATAATATAGCTACATTAAAAGTGATAAATGCAGATCATATGACTTGACGTATGAATACGTGAAATTATATCTAGCTAATCTAACTCTAGATCAGCTACCATTCTTTCGTAAGGAAATTGTGTATGTATATATATGTATATATATAGGATCTCCCAAATAAAGCCAGCCCCAAACACACAGTATTTTAAAAAATCTGTGTTTTAAGCTAGCCCCACCAGCCGCTATGCAAATGTTCAATTAATAAACGTCTACTAGTCGGTGAGGGGAACTATGCATAGTGGCTGGTGGTGCAAATTTCGAAAACAAACTTTGAAATACTGTGATTTTGGGGCTGGTTTTATTTGGGACATGCTGTAAATTAGAGAAAGAGATACAGAGATTTGACCGTGTAAAATGTCATGTTCTTATGTTCAACTGCCTTTGCCTCCACAACAGTTAATCATTTTTTAAGGGCTAAGTTTTTTAATAAATATCTAAAATCTGCGTTCCTTTTGGATACCCAGTGAACCTACTTTCTCTCCTTTAAATGCCATAACCTTTTCCATACATATAATCAGGGTAGTATTTAGTCCAGATAAGCTATGCAGATTAAGATAACACTTTTTTTTAAATTTATAAAACATTATCAGAATAATATGATTGAAATTATAGCTAATGACCTATTCAGTTATAATGTAGGGCGTAGAATTTCACTTCCGTTTTCTAAACACAATCTTTTCTTGGGTTAAAACTGTTTCAAGCTATTCTGAAGTCTATGTCAACGTTTTGCTTCACATTGAATTATACATTTTCTGTGACAAAGCATGTATTTTTACTTTGTTACAGAATAAGACTACCACGTTGATATCACGTTGGAACTTTAAAAATCAGTTGTTACTATTCATACATAAAAAAAAGACATATTTTGACCCCATGATCGGGTTATACCGACCGAACGGCCACCACCGCTCGATATGATGGTGCTAACTTTTGCGGAAAGAGGGTATAATTTGGTCAGCACAACGAACCCTCTGGCCATTAAAAAAAGCACTGCTTTCACAGAAAAGTTCTGAAAGTGCTGGAGATTGAACCCGGGACCTCTGTATCTGTAGCCAGGAGCTCTGGCAACTAGATCACAGAGGCGCAGGCAATAAAATAGTGAATTAATTATTCTAAAATTGATAAATTGTTTTGTAAAATACAATATTATATATATATAACCCATATACTAACTATCTCCATGATTAAAAAATATTATATTTTGTTGGCTAAAAGTGAATAACCTTTCATCGGACGGATTGAACGCAATCTTAAGTTTGGATAAACTGTCATTTAGCATGGTTTCCAGATTAGATTAAAGAGATTCATAGCTTAAGACTATTTTAAAAGATGTTTCATAAGACCTGCATCGGTATGCACGAGAAATAAATAATATCAGGATAATCTAGACTGGTTTCACAACTACGGGGAGTTTGTGGTTCAAATCCCAGACAAGTACACTATGAATATTTTTATATATAATCTAATATGGTTTACCATCTACGGGGAGTTTCTGGTTCAAATCCCAGACAAGTACACTAGGAGTATATTTATATATAATCTAATCTGGTTTCCCATCTACGGGAGTTTCTGGTTCAAATCCCAGACAAGTACACTAGGAATATTTGTATATATAAATGGTTGTTCACTTTACTTCAACGCAAATGTAGCTACAATTCATATAAATGTCCACCTTCCTCATATATACCTCATTGCCGTGATTTAAGTGGGTATAACTTATATAAGGTTGACATCGGTGGTCTTGGGGTAAAATACTTGCCTCATGACTCGATGTTCGCTGGTTCAAACCTGGCTGAGGTCGACAGATATTTTTATCAGTAAAAATCCGTAGCACAACTTCCTTCAGAGGGGAAGAAAATCCGTTGGTCCCAAATCAGTTGTGGTATGTAAAAGAACCTTGTTTAAGTATGAACGTACTTTTCAGGCAAAATTGGTAGGCTATCTCACGCTTGCTCATATAAATTCACTGTGGAAAACAACGGGAGGCCATCACACTTCCCGAACTCCCTATAGAACATAGTATTTATATCAGATGGTGTAGGCAGCACTAACCAGTCGAAGAGCTGAGTACATGCCCAGCTACAAATGGATATAAATTGTATCAACAAACCAACCTTCAGGTTGTTGACTTGGTAAAAACTTGGATTGGTTTTAGGATGCGTTGAGGTGGGGGGAGGGGGGGGGGCGTAAGTTCCATAAAAAGTATTCTAAATAACTTCTTGTACCGACTATCCTCAAGTTATTTAATGGGATTTCATAGGGGATTGAGAAAGTTTTTTACTATAGCTACTCTCAACTTGGGGGACACCTATTACCAAGTAAAACGATATATCCCAGTTATCCGCGCGACCGTCCCATAGGGCTTATCAAGGACTATAGCTTTTACTTACCCCCTACCCCACAAGTGTCCTGCTACCCAAATGTTTGTAGTGCCACGCTGTTTTACCCAAGTTCTAAACCAGGATCTAGCTTCAAATTACTACAGTGTAAGCTAACGGAACGATCTCGAACAATTTAATGACAAAGTAGGACAGATCGAATGAATTACACCAATTTTCAGATTAATTTAGCAAATAGAATTTTAAAATTTTTGTTCACATATATTAATATTGCCACATTAAGAGTGTTTAAGCTAGCTTTAACTTAGTAAATTATGAGTTTACTTTTCTTTATTATATTATTTTGGGTGGAAAAAGGGGGTGTGTATATGTACGCCCCTAATTAACAAACTTTTGTCCCAAAATAAATATTTTCGAGGAATTTCTCTAATAATTTGAATGCCACATAAAAAACTACCATGTTTATTGAAGTTATAGTGGTTTATTACATAAAACCACTATAAAAGTAATTAAATGCATTAGAGTTATTTTTAAATCAATGAAAATATTACAAAAGGCTTTTTCAATTTTTATTCTATGACAAAAGTTTGCTTGATCAAAAGAGTACAAATGACATATAATTGATATCAACCTACAAATTTTATGTTATAAACCAATTTAAAAAGTCTCTTAAATGCTCGTAGTGTAGAGAAATAGGCTTTTGAGAAACGCGTCCTTTATTAAATAATATATCTAGACTATGTCAAATAAATTCAAATTAATAATCTAACATATACAAAAGCCTGGTTATATTTAGTTTAACAAATGCACACAAAAATAACAGTTGCCTACAGAACCAAATATAGACTGAATTAATATATTATTCCATGCAGTTATTTTATATGTGGCATTCTCAGTGTTAGAAAAAAAAAGGAGGTAACAGCTGCAGCCATGGCGTGTATCGCTTTTAATAAAACAATGCATGCAACGGGAACACCTTGGGAGATGGCACCGTTTCAACATTCCCGCTGTGTTCCTGGGGACTCCCTGGAGTACCACAACCCTCAAACACACAACACAGCACGGTGGCTGTAATAGGGGGTGGTAAGGGAAAGAAGAGAGGCCGTTGTGAATACTCTCTCCCGCCGTGCGCGCACGTAAAACAAGAGAGGTTTTTTTAAGGGGGAGAGTTTGGATCCATTGCCAGATAAGAAATAAGATAATGTAACTTTTTATTATAATATTTAAATTATAGCTTTTTTAAAAAATATAATTATTTAGATGGTTTAAGGGTGTTTTACAAAATGGCTGTGTTTTCTGTTCTGTCCTTGGGGACGAGTAAGTTACATGAGTTCACTGTTAAGAGCGGAGACTCTGGTTTGATTCTAGATGCAGGCACCTTTTTACTTTGAGCAAGACTTTTTAAATTAATTTATTGGTTTATTTTATTGTATATTTACTTTATTCTACTTCTAGATCAAGTTATATGTACATGCCATTTACGTTGATGTATTAGACATGAACAAGGTTTTTTATTATTGGTGCGTCTTACTACCCGTTTGGGTCATATGATTATGTACTAACTACGCTAAGTTTAAGGATTTGGAATGTTATATTCAGAGGAAGTGTATCCTTAATTTTGAAATGCTGTTTCATCGATTCTTCCAGTAGCTTCTTACCTCAGCACACCAACTTCTGAAATAGCTGAAAAAAAGGATATTTGGTAAAAGTTTTTTTAACACTGCGTCTTACTATACGTTCGGGTTGTATGCCTATATACTAATTACACTAATGTGTTAGGAATTAGAAAAGTTTAGTTTAGAGGAAGTGCACCCGCATTTGCATGGAAGGAGAGTGTAAAACCATTAGGATAAACTATCCTCAGTGCACCCGACCCCTGTCCCTGTCCTTGGAAGTCTATTCTAACACTAGAGTAGCACGTTAGACCATGCTCCCCCCAAAGCGAGTTTTGGTAACAACTAAACGAGAGAAAGTGGATATAAAGTGCTTCTCCTTAAGATCTGCAGTTCCCTCAGAGGATTAATCAGTGTACCAATGTGAGTGAAGAACATGTAGGAAGATATTTTATAAAAATGTAGACTTTTTTTATTTGAATAGTGAGAGCATTTTGCTATTGAGTGTAACCCTCCTCGTGGTGTAGTGCTCAGCACACCTAGCTTCGACCTAAGTATTCCTGGTTCGATTATAATCCGGTAGCTTGGATATTTGGGTATTGGGATTGAAACCCAATCTCTCAATCTTCGGCAGTCTAGTCAACATGATATTAGCGCGTTATACCACGCGTGAATAATTAAAATGTTCACTTTAGGATGTCATCCAAAAAATCCAATTAAAGGTTGGTGTCAGCAGGATCTAAAGCTGATATGTTTAAATTTCGATCTATAAGATGTATAGTAAACTGCTCCAACACGAAATGGACAAGAAAGTAAAATTAAATAACTATAGATATCCCCGATCAATCAAATAAAGGAGTTTGATTTACTGTTATTCTTGAGTAACATATATTAATTACTGCGGAAATAAAATTAACAATTTCTAAAAAAGGAAGATACCCCTGCTAAATGAAGTGTACTAGCAACCTGTGTTGGGGGGTCCGGGGTTCAATCCTCGGTCCCGGCACAGATTTATCTGATTACCAAACCCTTCCTTCACCTCTGACAATACATCTTGTGATGCCAGGCCTCAACCGTGGTTCAGATTCCACGTTAAATTGTAGGTCCTCCATTTCATCTCCCAATCACCCTACCATTACACATTAGCGTAAGTGCGTATAGCCCGAACGGGTAGTAAGACGCCGTGATAATAATAATAATAATAATAATAATAATAATAATAATAATAGCAACCGCGATGAAAGAGAGAGAGCTAAACGAATTATCGATAAATTTGCTTAGCACACCCTGCCGGGATTCAAATCGAAGCCTCTCACACACCGTAAAAATAAATGTTTTGAATGTCTCCTTTGTCCGCTGTGAATCAATTATTAATTGGCATAGAGCAAAAGCGAAACTTGGGTAAGTTAAGGTATTTTTGCAAGGTTTGAGGAAATAATTATGCATTGTTTGTTGACAATTATTATTAATTGTTTACATAAATGTATCAATTACAGAATATAATTCCTGTTTACCGAACTGTGCGGTGATTTGATTGTTTGAACATTATTTAACGATTACTTTATAATTTAGATTATGATTAGCGCCACCTATAATTTAAAACGGGTAATTGAATGGCAAATATTACAGTCATAAAAAAAATACAAGATAAAGCTATCCCTTTTTTTTAAAAAAAATACACGTTTGTATGATTACATTCAAAATATATTTGATGTAATGGAAAATATACTTTAATAATGACATTATCAAAAAAGTCTTAAGTCCGTTCACGCTAATTTAAACATTTATTAGCAGTAACGAAAGCAAACAAATCAACAAAATGTTAAATCACCATGATGGGGTCTCGTAGTGAAAACGTCACGCTCATATAATCATATTTCAATTTGTTGAAAAATGGCACCTGGGCACGGGATTTGAATCCGGTCCCTTTGGTCTATCTCACTAATCCTTAATCATCGAACACTCCAAGATTTGACTTGTGCTCAGTGTCATTACTCACTCATCATTTTTAAGGCTGAGTTTGTGATGTAGATGTGGAATTCATCGGTTACTTGGAGCTAATGTTGAAACCACAGTCACCGGCAGCCCAGTAGCACAATTTATGCTTTATGTAATTTTTATAACTAATTGAAATAGGTCAATGACGGGGTTATCCACAATCTAAGATAATTACCTCTACAAATAATCAGGTTTATCAGTGATATAATGGTCAGAGGTTTAGCCTCAGTGGGTTATATTGGAATAGTTTTCCCTAAATGTTTTCCAGAGCTCCCTCCACCATAATAAAGGCTCACCTTCTCTCAGTTCTTCCATCCTTATCTCTACCATATTAGCCTAACTAATATTATTATAACTTAAGGATCAAACTGGTGTTGAGACGCTGCTGTAAAAAAAAAGCTAGGGTCATGTCACACGCAACAACGTTATGTTAGTCATTGTTAACAAAGTTTGTTGTTCACTCCCCTTAACTTTGGACTTTTAGGACAGTTGAGACGTTTCTAAAAAACCGTTATGAATTAATAGGTTCTACAAAATATGCTTTATAGATTTGACAAGTGCTAGAAATTGATTTCATTTGTCAAATTGTGACAAAAGAGCGAGAAGGATGGATATGAAACAGTTTTATTTTATCGACGATGTAGCTGTTAGAATTAAGAAAACTTAGTGCAAACCGAATATGTCATCTTTGAAGTTACTTAGGGTAAAAAATTATCTAGTGTTATTTTTATTGTATGACACATATGGCCGGGAGGGACATGACATATATGTTTGGTCGCCTTATGTGTAGACTATTAGTCGCTCTGGTGGCACAGAACGTCGTTCAGGGTGAACCATACGAGTTTGTCTACATGCAGTACTCGCAATGAGATTATGGGAAGATAGATATTATTATGTTGTGTAGCCGGTGAAAGTTTTAAGGCATAATTAACCAAATCATGGCAACCGTTGGAATCATTCTCTTTGAGGTCAAAATAACGAGGGTACCAGCCTTGAATCAAACCAGGATCCGCTAGGCTCGTAGCTAGGTCCACTGTTCATTACACCACAGGGCGAATTAATAGTTATTGGAGTGACCTGGCGGTCTAGGGGTAAGGTGTCAGACTTCTGTGCTGGAGGCCGGGGTTCAATCCTCGGTCCCGGTATAGATTTATCTGATTACCAAACCTTTCCTTCACTTCTGACAAGACATCTTGTGAATGTGGGGAATGCCAGTCCTCCACCGTGGTTCGGATTCCACGTTAAACTGTAGAGTCCTCCATTTCATCTCTCAATCACCCTACCATTACACATTAGCGTAAGTGAGTATAACCAGAATGGGTAGTAAGACGTGGTGCTAATAATAATAATTATTATTATTTTTGGTGTTACTTTGATATTATTAATTACGTATTTTCTATTTTCCTAAAATATATTTTTTGATTACGATGCTCTCATGAAGATTGGTTACAGTTTATAACTTAATATATAAATTAGGAGGGTAAATTTGCCCTATACTACGTGGCCACCCGTATGGACCTTTAAACTGTTTGAACACACTAAGGGCCAGTTTCATAGTCAAATTTAGTACGCCTCAAGTGCGGCGCTACACTAAGTACAAGACGACACCTACTTAAACTCGAATGGAATGGGCCGTTTTCGCATAGGAAACTTGCTCATTCCATTCTGGTTTAGGTAGGTGTCATCATATACTTAGTGTAGCGGCGCACTTGAGGCATACTAAATTTGACAATGAAACTGGACCTAATATTGTACCAATCTTTTATACTTGTCCAAAAATATTAAAACAATTGTTAATATAGAGTTTTAATAACTCATAAAATGTCAAAAAGAATATAATGTAGAATAAACATACTGTAACTTAACGGTATTTTTTTTGTATGTGCGCGGGATGTTGGCAAATAAAAAATGATTACGTTATGATGATGTTAGGGATGAATAGAGTTCAATTTATACTAAATGTACTCATATTTGTGTGAAGAGTGAGTGGTAAATAATTGAGGAGAATCCACCTTCAGTACACACGACGGGGATTCGAACCCCGTTTTCCATATCACTAGCTATCCAGTCTATTACTATATTGACACATTAGACCATTCCACCACTGATGTGAGTCAATAAAAGTTTTTTAAAGTCTTATTGTAGCATACAATATATTAAGAGTGCAAGTAGAAAGAAATTGCGTCATTATTTGCCTTGATAGAAGGTTGTAAAAAAAAAAGTTAGGAACAAATAAACGTTGTTTGAACCTGTAAGCATTGAGCCACGGCTTCCTATACTAGCCGTGTATCCAATCCAAATGTTGTGTAATTAGTATATTCTATAATTGGCTCAGTTAAATATATATAAACACTGATTAATTTTGTTTTCAGTCATTTAGGCCTACATAATAACATATTAGGTTACGATATGGCATTAATTAATGAATATATTGTTTTGTTCTCGTTTTGTGATATAAAACCATTTTAGAGCTACGTAGTCCAATTTTATGGAATTATTCAATAAAACAACAAAATGTTCACTGTTAAAATTATATTTTTTAAGTTTAATAATAGATTATACCCATTTATTTTCGTCCGCTACTAAACCTATTCACAACATTCCATTAGACTCAGTGTTTATACCGACGCACGCAATCATTCATCATATCGTACAATCATAGAGGATTAATAGAATATTCGGATAAGGGGTGAGGGGGAGGGGGGGGAGCATTATTTTTCAGTTTCGAATGTGTAGCACCGACGTGTCTCATATTGTTGGAGGTACAGTACACTCCACTGGTCTATTCAATGTTCTGAACTTTGGCCAAAGCGTTACACCCCCACACCTCCCTTTCCACCCCTCTTTTAACCAGTTTTCACTGCTACCACCATCTAAAAAAAAACAAGAAATAAAAAAAAACACGCAATCATATTTCCCATGTTTGGCACGAAGCGAGTTATATTGTAAAGCTAACTATAGGGTTAAAACGTAGAATTTATAAACGACAAATTGTTAATTTCTATTGTCCGTGTTGAAATAACGTTTAACCTCCCAATATCCCATCGTGAACGTTTTTGGAACAGGATTTTGAAAAGGGGGGGACGAGGAGCTTGTAAAAACTTAAGGAATTTGGAAAAGATGCTATGCCTCACTGGAGTCCTTTAAGCTTATGATAGGAACCTAACGATTGTGTCATGCATGTGGGATCATTATTATCATTATTAATGATAATAAGCCTCACCAGTAGGAACGTGGAGAAAGGCTTCAATCTCATCTTGTCTGGTCTACCGTTGATGGAGAGATTGAAGCTCAAATCGTGGTTGGTTGTACTATGGTTGATGTATTTTTTCTTACGTAGAATTTCGCGAATTTCGTGAATGCGTTTTCTATTTTCCAAATTATAAATTTTCATTATTACATTACATTATTATTGTAAATTTACGGAGAGCCCAGATGGTAAGTAAGACGTGGATCATGAAATGTATAAATTATATAGCAAAAATATGTTTTTAAATTGCAAATCATGGAATTATTCTTAATATTTTAAATCCGCTCTTGGGGAAATTTAATTACATAGCTTTGTAAAAACAAAAAGCACGTGGCGTAATTTAAAAATATTTTGTTTAGTATTATTTAGTATGCGTTGTATTATATGTAGGCTCTACGGAAATTAGAGTATGAAAAACACAATGTAAAACTCGTGAGTAAAATCTAGTAACACATTTCGTTTTAAATTTATGAAATTAAATTAATTTACAACTCCACCTAAACAGCAATATTTTGTTAAATTATTATAAATAATGGCAATAGGTGAGGTTTTTTTACTCACAGCAGTCAATAATACAATTAAATATATATATATAAAATAGATTTCACTACGATATACTGTGTTTAAGTTCTCTTACTTGGAAAATAAACATTTTCTTTTAAAAAAACTACACACACGTGCCCAAATACTCTCATTTTTACCTAAATATTTGTAAAACAAACTATAAAAATATATATTTGATTATTTTCACTTTTACAAGCAAACTAAATAATTAAATATATTGATATAATATAAAATAATTACTTAGGGATTATTTTTATTGTGTTTTATGGCGTTTAACAACCTAGATATTCCTTGATTTTCTTATGATTGAACATTCGATTGTCTTTTATAAAATACAAACTTATTTTTTGCTATCAACATTGATAACATTTTACTATATTATTAGTGCTATTTTATAACTATTGATAATACTAATCCTTACCAAACGTGACCAATGATCACACGACTTGTATAAATACAAAAAAGTAACTCAAGAAACTAATTGTAGCTATCAGATTATATCCGTTTGTAAGAAAACTTGGGAATTCATGCAATAACACAATTTATTCATGATCTACTATTAATTTAAACAGTACATTACAAAATACAAATGTCTTATTAAATTGTAAATCAAGAATACCCTGCCAAATATTGTATTAATCAAATGCAATTATTATCTGAGAATAGTTTTAATCTAATACAAACTTCTAATAGAATATTTAGATTGTGTTTGTGTTTACACTATAGCACTAATCACATTAGGAGGGAAAAGAAAATGAATTTGCTTGAAATACCTTTTACAAGTTTGAAGTATTAATTCATAGGCTAATATTAGTCTTCAGGACTGTCCACGAAAGGTTGAGTATAATAATAACCAACTTAACAAATCATAACCTTCAATTGATAAGCGCTTGGAAGGTTAAGCTTTGTTTGCAAATAAAAGTATATTTATGTTAATTATTACGTAAGATTGGCTAAAGTGAGAGTGAATTAATTTAATTTATATTTTTATTAAATAAAAGAAAATCTAAAAATTATAATTAAATATTGAAAATCCGACTCCGTTTGGTTCTGTCCCGTGATCTAAACAATATGTGTGCAAAGTTGCACCTTTATAGGTCATCTAGGGGCTTTTGGAGGGTGTGAAAAAGACACAAACGTACACACACATCATTTTAGCACTGCATCTTACTAACCGTTCGGGTATATAATTAAAATAATATACTGTACATGTAATTATTATTATAATAAATCCTTATATGACCTAGAAATATGAAACTTTTGCAATATTAAAGTATAGGCCTATATACCACGGGGCAAGCCGGATTTTCAATATATATTTTTATTTCCTTTTGTGTAATATATTAGAACTAATTTAGTTCACTCTCTTATATATAAAATTATATACATACGTATTGTTTCTTCCCCCTTATTACCAACCTTCTGGGCTATACGCATTTTAATTAGTCTAATGGGGTGGAGATGGAGAGGTTATAGGCTGGATAAGCCTGACATTTAGTCAACGCACTCACCAATGTGAGTAAATTAATAATATCAAGGCTAAATGTTATAAATAAAAACAGTTTTCACAGATTATTCTTTTAAAACTAAATAAACTATTAATATAATTCTAAATAATATTAATAAAATGATTAATATTATTAATTTATTACAATCTTTTCAAAATCAACTATAAAATAAAAGCAACTTTTTTCAGATACTAAACATTAATTGATATGTTATCGTTTACATATAAAATATATTTATATAATATAGTATTACTATGATAAAAGATATATAATTTTGAATTATCAGCTAACGCCGGTTGTCGTAAGTAAGACATACATTTTATTTGTTTGGATTAACCCCACAGCTTACACTAAAATAAACTCCTTCATATTTTTGTATTAAAAAACATTTCAAGTATTCTTAATCCTTAAACTCTTAACTCTTATTAATGTTGTTTCATTTCCCGCGACAAACTCACCGTAAACTCTACTTCCTGCGCATTTCCTCTTTGCCCTTAGGTTTCCCGAGAAGGAAGATAAACCTTTTTGTCTAAACTTATGACGTCAAATTCTATTTCATCAAAGAAACTTATTCCAAGCTATCTAAATACACACGGCAGCCAACCGTACGCATGAAACATTAAAATTTCCCACGGGAGACCGAAGGAACTAAGAGGGAGAGCCATACAGAGATAGATAGATAGAAAAAGTAAATAAAAATGTAAAAAAGAGAGAGAGAGAGACAAGAAGAGAAAACAAAGGGAATGAGATGGAGAGTGCAGGTAGGTGGATAGGAAAGGCAAAAGGAGATGAAGGGGAGAGGAAAAGAGAGAGAGAGAGAGGGAATTTTGAGTGTGTTTAGTCAGAGTCAATTTAGCGGCATGCACTTGCGCACACAGAAGCATACACATATGTATGTGCACATACATCTCCCACCCTGCCATGTGTAGTGTGTATACAAGAAAATAATCAATGTAACAAGTACAGAATGCAAATTAGAGCGCAAAAAGCGAAATGGAGAAGGAAGATAACAGGTTCCGGTACGTTTTGAGATAACTTTGGGTCTTTTCATTAGAGCGGTGTTCTCTTCCAAACTCAGAGGTTGTACTAAAGCAATCTTGTACAACTCGTGGCCTGCGAGCCACTTGCCGCCCTCTAATTCATTTTATGTGGCCCGCAAGATAAAATTGAAATACCTCAAATTATGGGAATAGGCCACATATTAGGATCTTGTTTTTATTATATTCGGGTATAGGTCCTATTAATACCCTAATAACTCAGCCAGGAAACGGTTGGACATGTTTGTTTACAAGAGGCTCCTCAATCTTGTTTCAAGAAGACTAAAACGTGTTTCAAACCCTTTGTAGAAAAAAAAATATATGTGATTTAATATAATTTGTAAATTATTATTACTAATTATTATTATTATTAGCGTCGCATCTTACCATCCGTTTGGGTTGTACGCCTATGTACTAAATTACACTAGTTATCATAATTAGCAACGCGTCTTACTACCCGTTCGGGCTATAAGCACCACGCTAATGTGTAATGGTAGGGTGATTGTGAGATGAAATGGAGGACCTACAGTTTAACGTGGTATCATAGCCAAGTGGAGGCCTGGCATTCCACACATTCACAAGTTGTGATTAATACACGTCTTGTCAGAGGTGAAGGAAGGGTTTGGCAATCAAATAAATCTGTGTTGGGACCGAAGATTGAACCTCAAACCCCCAGCACAGAAGTCCGACACCTTACCCCTAGACCACTAGGTCACCTACTAATATAATGCAAAATGTACCGTATGTATTATTAACATTTGTCATAATATAAATGTATTATTATTTTAATTAATTTGAATTAGTTGAAACATGATAACTGGATACGAAAATTGATCCCGGGACTTTTGGCTTAGCACAGCACATAGCTATTAAGAATTATTTCCATGATGAGGGACGTTTTTCATTCATAGTTTAAGGCTGAGTCTGTGATGGAAGTGTGGAATCGCCAGCTAGATATGAGTGACCAATACTGTATCGCCGACTATCAGATACCACAGCCATCTACAGCTTGGAAGAGCTGTTACGCTAACAATCTTGGGTAGCTCAATGTTAGAACATAGGCTTTCGATTCCCGTGTTCCAATGTCATTTTTCAACAAATTTTAATTAATATAAATGTGGTTTCTTCCATTCGGACAGTGCCGTAATTACAATGATTTTTCAACCTGTATGTTGCTATTCAACGAATGATTAATTGGCTAAGCTTTTAGCGTCAATACATTTGACTATTTACAACTTTAGCTATCTGATTTTTGAAAACATGTTTATAAATATGTATATCAAAGAAATTTCCAAATTCTCATCTTAAAAAATTATGCGAGTGCACACTGTATGACGAAACTACCTCAATGCGTCTTGTCGAGGATTGAACACCAGTATTTACCCGCCTCGGTGGCGTAGTTGGCTAACGCGTTAGTCGTGTTGAGCTGCTCGACTGCTAAGGACAGGGAGATCGAGGTTCGAATCTCGGTCGGGTGAACTGGGGGTGGTTTTTCCTAAATGGTTTTCCACTCTCCCTCCACGAAAATGCGGGTTCACTTCCTCTAATTCAACCTTCCTAATTCCTAATCCATTAGAGTAATTAGTACTTAAAGCGTATAACCCGAACGGGTAGTAAGACGGGGTGCTAAATATTATTAACACCAGTATTTAAAGTAATTCACACGTAGTTATATCAGAAATACGTTTTATTGGAATTTTTTTTTCGGAAAATAAAGGAAAGATAAAAGCAGACAAAATGACAAAGAAGAGGAATGGCGTACACATTTTTGGGGGGAAATATATAAAAACATCAGGTAAATTTGACGTATCTAGAGTAAATGGTAGCTTACATGCATTGATGAGCAAGTGGACTAAGCGCCAAGTCCGTATAATGTGGTTTGTCAGTTACAAGGAGCTTTGAGTTTGAATCCAAGCTGAATAAATTGAGGGTGGTTTTCCCTAATTAGTTTCTCACTCGCCTTAAAAATCTTTAACATCCTTGTTCCTACCCGTTCCTGCCCTACATTAGTGTAGTTAAGTATGGATATGCCATGATGGATTCTAGGACATTATGCAAGAAAGATCGAGTTTAAAATTATTAAATTGAACACCGGATGAATAAAATAGTAAACTATTAATACGTTTAACACTTCCGGTATTATTTTAAGCACCGCGTCTTACTATTGTTTAAGGTTATACGCATATGTACTAGTTACAATAATGAGTTAAGGATTAGGAAGATTTAATTTAGATTAAGTGTACCTGAATTTGTGCGGAGACAAAGTGGAAAACCATTCTCTAAAAAATAATCTTCATTACACCTGACCAGGATTCGATCCCTGATATTCCTGCAATCAGCAGTATTATCTATTGCGAGAGTTATGCCTTAGACCATGTGGCCACCGAAGCAGGGCCTTCCGGTAATATTCTTACTAAGTATACAGGAAGTACTGTAGCATGTGTGGCCCACTTCATGGGTGAACCTGAGACACAAAAACAATTTAAAAAAAAGTCAATATAAACATGTGCCCCAATTGACCTTGTTACCGGGTCAGTCATGTTTCTACTCCAGTAATGTGGAGCTGCTTAACTTCGTAGGAAGTGCTCAAAATATCCACCTTTAGCCTAAATCTAATCCTGCAGTGTTGTCGTTTCGTAGAATGCCGCACTCTTTCAAAAATACATCGGATTGCAATGCTAGCAGTCAAGCTAAGGTGGCCTTTTTGAGAACTTCCTATAGTGTTAGGCAACTCCACATTACTGGAGTACAGACATGACTATAGCTCGGAAACAAGGTCAAATGGAACACCAGCTTATATTAATTTTTTTCAATGTTTTTGTGTTTCCTACCCTCCACTGAAATGGGTCCCACATGTTATGTTACACTCTTTATATTATAAATAAAAGTTTACCAATGGTGAATGACATTTTATAAAACATTATAAACAAAATCTTAAGTAAGGCGCAGTTGAATAAAAGCTGAGACTTAGATTATTTGATTTTAAAGTTATAAAAATGTTGGCTTGGATTAATAAAAAAAAATAATATGATGTTGGAACCCAATTAACTATAAGAGAGGATTGGTGTATAGTTAAGATAACATAATGATAGCTAAACAATATTTAATCAACTAATACTTCAATCTCTAAGAGTTAACAAAAGGGAAAAAAAATCCATCCTAATATTATAAAATCTTCAATATAAATACAATCTAGCTATCCCCATTGGAATAGTTTAATATTAAATATTTTTTAATATGTTAGATATTGTTATTTTGACCATATGTTAACTCTTAAAGATTTAAGTATGAGTTGATAACATTTATGTTAGTTATCGTTATGTTATCTTAATTATACACCAATGTTCTCTTATATTGTTAATTTATTTAAATATCTTATTAGTTATTTGATTAATCCAAGTCAAAAACTTCACAACTTTAAAAACTTTAAAAAAAATTATTCATGTCTTAACTTTTAATGATGAATGGATTTTTGTTTCGGTCACTAATAGTTGTCCTTCTCAGGTATGATGAGCCGCACAAGCGAAACATACTTACTAATCGTTTTAGAATCCGAATAATTGTGAAAACATATGTAGATTTCTTTGTATGGGCACAAATCCAAGTACTAACGACGATCAAGGTAGGTTATCTTGGGTGTTCTATGTTAATGGTTCTCAAAGATGTCCAGATGAGAGATGGCGCAAAGTTACGTATTTGAAGTGGAATTCTCGCTTGACAAAATAAAATTCAGTTTTCAATCATAAAAACATCCTTTTAGAAAATAACTCTTTTTTTTAAGCTAAAACTGATATCATTTAACTATATTATTAATGTTATGTTATAGGTATTGATAATATATATCAAAAGTTACAGCTGCAGATCACATGACGTGAAGTATGAATAAGTGAATGTAGATCTAGCAACTTTTCTATCTGTCGGACCATGAAAGACCTTCCTATGAAAATTGGACTGTACTTTGTCTGGCCAGTGAGCATTCCGTTACGAGACTGTACCTCCACACCCTCTCTCAAATTGTTTAGTTTTTTTATTCCCAAAACACTTATGGACATTCCGACATCAAAGAATAATATTAAACAGTTAAACAGTTTAACCACGCCACCCACAGATATTACAGACCATTTATTGCAACTGTAAAGTACTAATGATAGGAAACACATGGTTAACTTTACTGAGCTCTCCCAATCTAATCTAATCCAATCCAATCCACGACCTACTCTTTGAAATCCATTGGACCTTAAAACTGTTCAAGAGAGTTTTTAATTGTTTTTATCATTTTAATTGTTTCAGGAGTTAATCTATTCTCTTGGGTATATCGATAATTTAAACTTGGTTTTAAAATAAGCATTATTATGGGCATTCCTTTAAGTTTTAATTAGGTTTTTATAAAATCCACCTTAACGTATTTATTGAAGTTGAACTATAATTTACTAATAAATATTTAAGACTTCAATAAACGCGTTGGTAGCTATACATTTTAATTTAATAAATATATTAGAGAAGGTTCTCAGAAAATGATTATTTTAAAAGAAAAGTTTGTTGTTAACGGAAGTACAAATAGTACCCTCTCCTTCCTCCTCCCCCTTTTCCACACACACATACAAAATCAAATGTTGGTAATTAAAATAAATTTAAGAAATATTACTTAATTAATGTATAGTAAAGTATACTGAAAGTATCAAGCAAGAAATTTGGGAGTTTGATTTGGATTAGAAAGGTGACCAACGGATTTAACAGGATAGTCTAAAAATTAAGAAAGCGCAGATACAGAAACTGATATTTGAAACTAGGAATTATATTTAAAGTCATAGGATGTTCATTTTGCTTATGATTACATTACAAGCTTGAACAAGCTATGAACGTGCAAATTACAGCTAGGGACGAACGAACGGCTCATGAACCGAAGATCATCAAGGGACGAACTGATTGAGAAGCAGTTCAGTTTTTCCCGTTAATTAATGATAGTATCAACATTATGCTCTCTGTATGACTTAAAAATAATATAAAAATCGGGTATTTTACACATATACGTGTTTTTTAAAAATCCAACTTTAAGTGTTTGTCATTAAGAGCTTGCATCGGATACCAATCATCTCTGTGATACAGTCGCCTATAAATCGTAGATTTACAGCAACATTATTGTACTAGGATCATTTATGATTTTATATTAATGGAGATAAAGAGCTAATAGATGTTCCTAATACTGATTATAGTCGACATATCAAATGGTATTTGGATAAAAACTGCCTTGAAACGGCCGTTTCTAACAATTTTAGAATGACTTCACAGGTAAACATCGTGCTCAAATCTTCATTATGTCATAATAGAGACCTACTGTAGATACTAACAAGAAACTTTGTCGATTTTTTCCCCAGCGTCACCGTGGAAAATGTCGAATAATCGTCCAAATATGAATGCACTGCACACATTTCTGGCGTATCAGAGGTATTGTCTTTCCCCTTTAACTTTCATACCTTGCGCTGAGCTGAGTTGGGGCTGCTAAGATGTACGCTCTTGGTTGTATTAAGCATCTCGTGTCATTAAATTAGTCAGTTATATAATATAACCTCTCTTGAGTATTTATTTAAATGTGTGTGAGTTCCTGTCCTCAATGAACTGGAGACAGGTCGTAACACGGGGGAAACCAATTTAAGAGTATACGTTTAAAAATGTAATGTAAGCCCACTGATATTATATTTATATAATAATTTAAGGTTGACGTCAGTGGTCTTGGGTTAAAGTGCTCACCTCAGGACTCGATCGTCATGGGTTCACTTCCAGTTGAGGTCGATTGATTAAAGTCCGAAGCACAACATCCTTCAGAGGAGAAGTAAAGCCGTCAGTTCCATGTCAATTCTGGCGTTTCCGGCAAAACTTGTAGGCCTTTTCACTCTCACTCATAGAAATTCTAGTGTGCTGATATAATCAGTCAGCTCAGTAAGGCACGTTAAATATTTCGATAAAATAAAATATTTTAAGATAGACTATATACTACTAAATAATGATAAAGAATTAAACGTATTTAAGAAAGACTGCTTTAGGCGTTTCCAAATAAATGTCAAGGTATTGTTCAAATTTTTGACTCGTGCTATTAATTTTATTCATTCAAGAGTGAAATATTAATTGTTGACACATTGATGATAAAATAATTGAATATTAAGCTTTTCTTATTTAAAAAAAATATGTCTTGTCTATATTGAACTGGTATAATTTTGCCACGTTTTGTTCTATCTTAAGTTTAACTCAAAATACAATATTTATATAAATTATTCTGCTAATATTAACTTTTATGTATATCTCTATTATAAATATGAATAATAATGAAGTAATTTTGTCAAAATAATATAAATCATCAGTGGTTTCATTTATTTACTAGGGAATTAAAGTTTGTGCACAACTTCAAAGCGAAAACAGAATTGTTTTATTTTTACATATAATACTTTTATTCTAGTGTTGCAATATATGGTTTTCTGGATAAAATAGTTACGTTATTTATTACTCCTCACAGTTGTGGCGAGGAATAAAACAATATTGTTTGTGTGTTGGTCAACTGTTTGTGAATAGAGCCGTGGTGTACTTTATAACACCACGAAATACAGTTGTGTTTTACAAAAGTTGTTGTAGCTCATTAAAATTTAAAATATTGAATGCCAACAAGCCCAATATATGAAGTTTAATTGTAAAATATATAAATCTAAACTTTGATATGGTTTAAAATAATTCCTACATGCACATTCCATATTAAAATTTTATTCAAATTATATATTATATATAACCTAAAAAATAAGATTATATATAACTTTGTATACATATATTCATACATATATACATAATACATACATATACGAGATTAACCTGAAACCCGTTCTCATTAGCTCTCTGTGTCTCTATGTCCATACATGTATACTTTTTTTTTACTGTTGATATTTTTGGCATAAATCCCAGATTCATCACCCTATATACAGAGTGTATACAAATTCGTTCAATTCCTTTTCAAAGGGCAAATAAGCAAAAAAAAATAATGCTTAGTTTCCCAAATAGGGGAGACCGTTAATTGGGGTATTTTTTCTTCTAGAATTTATTCTTTATTTTTTATTAATTAGATGCATTTAACGTGAAATTTCTGAACCGACTGATTATATCAGCACACGACTCATAGACTAACTTGAATCTAGAACAGACTCAATACCCAGCCTCCTACCTTTAATACATTACCGTGAAAGGGGAAATTCACATTTCACTGATGATAAATATTTCGGCCATGCTGGGAATCGAGTCCAGGACTCTTAACTCACTTAACAAACACGCTACCGACTGAGTTAAGGTGTTAGACGATTCAGCACTAAAAGACAGAAGAAGTAAAATGAAAGTATTCATCCGAGTATTCATATTGTACCCAGTGTTCAAAATGGCCACCATTCATTTCATGACAGGCGGTTGATGTGTAGTGTTATGTTACCCTATACACACCACAGCATGTCGGACGTGCAATTTCATCGCGAGATCGTCAATATCCGCTAAAGGACCTTCATACTAAAGTTATTTCAAGTGTCCCGCACAGAGACACATCTAATGGATGTATGTAAGGGGACCAAGGAGGTCACATCTATCTCTCTGGATATTTCCCGTCTCACCGCACTCGACTATGTCCTCCAAAATGTGGCGGTGCTCCGTCGTATTGAGACCAAAACCTCGGTCGTACTTCTAGGATCACATCTTACAGCTTCTCTGTTGAATTTGTCTCAAGACAATGACGATAATACGCAATATATAACCAGTTTAATACAATTCAATCTTAAGGAGAAAATTATATGAGAAAATACAAGTTTGTTGTTGTTGCTAAAATATTTAGGAAGTGTGTTTAAAAACTGACACTCCTCTTCAAGGTGTGATTTCTTATAGAAAAACAAGCCGAAAATGTGATAAAATGACACAACGAAATTCATCTGATGTTTAGTTTACGAGATAGTTGATACTTCATGGTAATAATGATGTATATTTATGTCTAATGTGTAGTGTCATTTAATATCACAAATCATAAGTTTTATAATTCTGTATTCATGCTATAATTGTGTTAGAAGATATTTGTACTAAAATGTTAATATACTGTTCACTGATAATAATTGCAAAGTTAAAAAAATGAGATGAAGAACCGAATTATTCCAAACAAATTGAGGCTGTCTTCACGAATACAGCTAAGATAGCTCTTGCACTTTTGGGGCGGAGGGAAAAGGATCCTGTTTCCAGTTTTGACACTGTTGCCAATATTGCAGCAAAACAAACTAAACAGGTGGGTAAAAAGTGAAACCAAACAATTTATATAAACAACCGTATTTTATATACATATATACGTATATGATACGGTTGTTAACATACATAGACACATTATATATACACATATGTATCTAAAAATGTATTTATTTATGTGTGACATTATTTCTTAAAAGAGTTTACAGCTGATTTTCGTATACTAGATCCAGACAATGCAGATTGTGGGATGTCTTAAAAGTAATTATTTAAAAATAATAAAGGTATTTATTTGATATATCCTATACAAATAATACATTACATAGATGAGTATTCTTTGCACCACTTCGGTGGTCGCATGGTCTAAGTCATTACTATCGCAACAAACTATTACTGCCGATGACATGGAGATCATGGTTCAATGCTGGTTGGGTATATTAAGGCTGGTTAGTTCTTAAATGTTTTTCGCACTAATATATCTCTCTCGCTCTCTCTCCACGCAAATATTGGTAAACTTCCTCTAAATTAAGCCTTTATAATCTCTAAAACAATTAGCGTGAATAGTATATAAGCGTATAACCTGAACGGTTAGTAATGCGTGGTGCTAAAAATAAAAATATTATTTGACTATATTTTTAAAGTAAAATGCAAACACTTTTTGTTTTAAACTATCACCAAAAATTATTTCCTAATCGGAATAACCGCGTAAATTAAAATGGTAATATATAATGACAAGGAAAGATTTTATTTTAATAATAGGGGAAGAACGGGCATAACGGCCAGTACGGGCATAATGGCCAAGTGGTGTTGTAAGGCTGTACAGTGCTGCTGTCCTGCGGTAAACGTGTGAATATTACCCTCACAGTCCCCTTAGTTGTTTTGAGTCACTAGAAGAAGAAAGAGGTGCGTGATCATAAGTTATTGCAATTTTTGTGTTTCTCATATCATCTCATCTAAGGTAAGTCCTCACTTCATGTACAAACTTAGTGAAACAAGCTAGGTTTTTGTAACATATTTGTTTTAAAAGAGTGGTAACTTGGCTACAAAATTCTATTAAGAAATGGTTCATCGATGTTTGTTGACGGCTTTTGTTAATAGCTTCTGAACGGGCACAAAGCCATTAGGTGGCTAATATGCCCACCACTGTGGCCATTATGCCCGTCTGCACTATTTCTCTTTGTTTTTAATACAATTATATTATAATTATAATAAATACAAGTTTTAAATATAATTATGTGTGATAAACAATTATCTGTAGCACTTCATGTTACCTGATATTGTATTAAACGTACAAAAATGATTATATTAGAATAGTTTTTTTCATAATTTTGTATGATTGTTTTAACTATACTTTAATTCTGTTTTGTTTTAGGAGCGATGGTTTACAATTACAATCGCATGGGAGAAAGGCAATTGTGGGATTCAGGTAACATTCTAAAATCAATAGAAGCAGTGAAGGACGGCATGGCTTTCTTAACTGCTGCAACCACTTATAATGTTCCTAGGAATACTTTGAAGAAAAGAGTGTTGATCCAAAATATGTGTGCTAAAGGCAACAAAAAGGAATTTGAAGATTTTAAGTCCGTATTTACTAGTGAACAAGAACAGTAAATTTGCAACCATCTACTAATGTTGGAGATGAAATTTTTTGGTGTGACTATTAAGGATCTGCAAAGTTCAGCATTTGAACTTGCTGAGAAGAACCACCTTCCTCATAATTTTAATAAAGATATCAGGATGGCTGGAAAAGGGTAGATCGCTGGATTCCAGAAACGCCATCCAAAATTAGCGATAAGGTTGCCTGAGCCAACTTCTTTAGCAAGAGCTAGTCGTTTTAACAAGGTTTCCGTTAAGACATTTTTTGACATCCTGATCGAGGAAAGAGGCAAACACAATTAAATTACCCAGCCCATCAATGTTGACGAGATTGGGCTCACTACAGTCCAGTATAAAAGCTCAACACTTCTATCTTCAAGGGGTAGATAACAGTTTTGGTTTCTCACATCAGCCGAAAGAGGGGTTTTGTCTTCTTTGGTAATGATTATGTTAGCTGGGGACATCTACACGCCCCCCCCCTTTTCATTATCTTTCCCCGGGTTCGGATTAAGGCTGTATTGACGGATGGAGCTCCTCCTGGGACTGCATTTACTTGCCACCCTACTGGATGGATGCAGACAGAGATTTTTGTACAATGGTTTATGCATTTTCTAATGTATGCTAAACCCATTGAAGATGATCCAGTATTGTTGACATTAGATGGGCATAGCACTCATACTAAAAACATTTAGCTAATTAGGCTGGCCAGGGTTAATCATTCTGCTGTGGTGTGCATACTACCTCACTGCAGCCCTTGGACGTTTATTTCATGGAACCCCTGAACAGCTTTTACGTTCAAGCAATCGAACTGTTTTTAAGGAACAACCCCGGGCGAACAGTGACGCAATTTCAGGTGAGTTGTCTTTTCGGAGAAGCCTACATGAAGGATGCTGTTCCAATAAACACATTTTCTCAGAAGAAGACTTTGCTGCAGCAGAATTAATGGAAATACCACTTCCACCAGCTGCCATGGCATTAGCAGTAAATGCTATAGAGCCCCCACCCACTGACAGGACTGCCACTCCTTCATTGCAAGATGGATCGTCGAGCAGTAATACCTCCATCCTAGATAAAACTTATGATCCACAACCGGGGTCATCATTTTACATCCACGCTGAGGATGTTTCCCCTGTGCCTCGTGTATCTAAAGAAAAACGTAAAAGCAATGCGTGGAAGAAAGATTATGCAGCGTTGTTGTCAGGAAGTCCTTATAAAAATTATATGTTAGCCGAGAAATCTGGTAAGGAAGCAAAAGAAAAAAATATGAAACGGAAAATAGCTGAAGAAAAAAAGAATGCTAAGACTATTAATAAAAATCCGAAGAAAAAGCTAAGAAACCCCCGGTCAACACTGGTAAAAGAAACCTGTTTGAAGACATCGATGAAGACTACGATTCAGAATATTTATATTGTTGTGAAAAATTTCCAACTAACAATGAGAGTTGGATCAAGTGCCAAGTATGTGGTTTGTGTGCCCATGGACTGTGTGCTGGTGTTAGAGAAGAGGACAATGGTTATCTATGCGAAACTTGTAGATAAACTCACTAAAAATGACTTCCCTTTAAAAAAAATATATAATAGGTATTTTTGAAGAAGAAAAAACACATATTTTGTATTCAACATGTTTAAAATCATATATTTTTTACTTTAAATAAATAAACATTTTCTTTAAATATTTTTTTTCTAATTTAAAACACGTTTTCTCAATTTCTTTACCACTTTCCAGCTATCTGGCCATTACGCACCACCCCTGTGGGCAATATGGCCACTTAAGTACTTTTTGGAAAATTGATTATTTAGCTACTTTCCCTTTTTCCAAACACAAAAAAAAAATCTTACATGCACTAGGATGGTTGATGTGTATATTCTATGATTTTGAAGTTTCTGTATCGCTTGAAAGTCAGTTAAAAACTTCAGGTAACCTTAGCCTGGCCGTTATACACGCCCTTCCTCTCCTCCCTATATTGTTCATAATGACAACAACAAAATGTATTAAATTAATAAAAAATCAATCTTACCTGAAAGTTTATAATCATGAAACCAAATATGCGAGTATGATGATGCCACCAATAAAAAAACTTTTGAGAGTAATTTAAAACTCTTCTTAAAATTATTGATTTTAAATTTGATAGACTTTTTCAAAGTGTACAGCGGCAGTACATTTTGTCTTGTCTTATGAATATATTACACCAGATATTATCTTTTTGAAATTTTATAGAATATTCTTTTTAAAGTGATCGGACTTGAATATGAACACTTGTTCGTTAATTGACGGTGCTACTGAGATATTGACTCTTTGTTCCAAGGATCATCCACTGATCAGATAAGTAAATATCTAGGCGTTGAAAGTGTTCATTATACCTACTACGCACTTGGAAACATTGTTTAAAAATTTGTTCGTAAACTGTTTATTGATGTTTCTAAAATGATTCTTTCTATTCAAAATCACAGATAAACCGTTTTAAAACATGGGAAACCCATTGTTTTGCAAACAGTTAAACATTATTTCACGTCAAGACTTTGCATGATCAAACATTGTTTCCCATTTATTTTAATTTATTTTTATTTCAAATAATGCCTATGCTCTCTAAGAAACCTCACACGAAGGGCTATTAACTTATTTTCATCTTCATTCGCACTAAGTGAAAACTTTTCAACAATCTCATTTAAGCATTTCATTTTCTGACGCAATTATTCTTATACAATATTACAATAATGTATTAGTACGAAATATTTATAGTCAGTTTAAGAATCTTGTCAGCTCTCCAATACATGACAATTTAGAACTATTCAGGAAAATGAGGAACTGATGGGCTATGTGTGAACAGCAGAATCAGAATAGTCTATTGTAAGTGATTTTTCTTATGCCAGCCTCCAACCCCAGGCAGGAGATCTTTTTGATCTATTCGGTTTAGGGTAATATGTATATATGTTTATAATATAAATAAATAAAAATCCAATTGAGTCAGAAGGGAAGGATGATATAATATGCAAATAAGAGGATTTCCAACTTTCCATCCACACATAATACTCCTTGAGCTGAGTACATGTTTACTCATATCTCTTAGTAAGAATAGCAATCCTAATTATTCATATCCAAACCAGTTTGTATGTATATGTAATTCATAGCTTACTTAATTAAATTAATTGTGTGGTTGGTTAGTTAGGAGAATTGGCGTTTGTGAGTTGGCAGCGATAGATACAGACAAAAAGTATTGTTGTTAAAAAAAAATATGAGCTTGAGAGAGACGCTTGGCTAGAGATTGCTCGTGAATGCTAGAGGTCGAAAATTAATCGTGTGGCGAGGAAAAGCTTGCTTGTGTTGATAGATAACTATCTAAGGGAGCCCAAGAGTATCCTTGATAGGGATTAGGTGCATGTTCAGAGATACCTAAGCAATCGCTGTCAAGGTATGTGTTCTTGAGCTATTTGTATCGCTGGATTTTTACTGTGTGTAAATCCGTGTGCTGGGACCGCCAAATGGACAGTTAGTTATCTCAACAGATGGTCACCATAGTGACCGTTAGATGAACAAGAACTCAAGGGAATATGTGAGGGGTTGTGAGTGAATTGGGAGTCGCAAAAGGCCAATTCAGAACAATTATAATTAACTTAGTTATTTTTCTCCTGACTTTAAGGTTTCTTGGCCAATTATATTCTTTAATGAGCTTGAACTTTTGTTGATAAAGTGCTCGGGCCTAGTAATAATGGTTTTTAGGATGATTTATTGTTCATCACCATCATTAGTATTAGAGTAAATTGTAAGGGGGTAAAGTTTTGATTTGTGGGTTATGATATAATAAATGTAAAATTTCTCCACAACATTGTTTTTTCTAACCAGTAATTCAGAGTATATACAACATCACTAAATGTATTAAATATTCATTTTCTTTTATTTTTCTATGCCCCTATGACGGCACCCAGAGGTCTCGTAGAAATAGGCTATTGCCTACCAGTATTGTACGGAGCAACTTAGCCGAGGGCCTATATGTAATTTAACTATTGGAGTCCCACCCAATCTTAAAGAAATACTATACTATGGATGACAAGAAATGTCGTTTAGCCTTTGGAAAAAGCAAAGAAAACATGTACAACTTGTTTGAAACAATTTTAAAACGATCTCAAACTTTTTCAACCAGACTATAATACATTTCGGAAACAAGGGTAACATAGTTTATAAATGTTTACAAACAAAGTTTCCGGCGAATATTTCCTAGTTAATACAAGGCTTAAGGCCTACTCCCAACAAAAGATTTATTTTTCGAATTGTGTATTACTATACAGTACGATTTGACTAATTCTACATTCTGAAAATTGAAAAATGACCCCTGGACACGGGAATCGGACCCGTGACCTTTGGCTTAGTATGCCAATGCTCTCCCTACTGAGCTATCCCGGTATTGTCTCATGCCCAGGGTCATTCATCACTCATATTTTAAGGTAAAGTCTATGATGGACGTGTGGAAATCGTCAGCTACAAATGTGTGAATTTATTAAAATCACGATCTATCAGATAACGCAGCCACCTTCGAATCGGTTGTTGGCTTTTGATTAATAAAATCACCCATTTGTAGCGGACTATTTCCGCACGTTCATCATAGACTTTAACTTAAAATATTAGGGAGGAGTGACCCCAGGCATGGAACGATCCCTGGGTAGCTATGTGATCAAAGCATTGACATACTAATCCAAAAGTCACGTGTTCGTTTTCCGTGTCCAGGTGTCATTTTTAAATTTTCAAAATAGGATATCTAGATGGAGTAAATCATCACTACAATCATTTATAATAGCTTTGGCTATTTGATTCTTAATTCTACATTGATTGATTCGAAAAATGAGATAATTTGAGCCCACCATGATTCCCCATGAAATTTCTATTTAAAAAAAAAATTAACTCGAATTGAAAATCTAATTTTAAAAGGAAATATTTTGATAGCTCTAAGTTTATCCATTGTTAATTTTTTTGAATTTGTACTCTTTTTAAACCTAAATTAACGTTCTTTAATAAATCACCCCATGTGCCTAGAATATTAAATAAAGTTGGAGTTAGTCTAAATAATATATTAAATGAGGAAGTGGGAAATTATGTACCGGCGGCGAGCGGGTTTCCTAATATAGGGGATGTATTGGCTCGGCTTTCGTCGCTTCTGATTTAAATTTGCAATTTTCGTATGCTAATTTTCCCAAGTTTTTATATAATGTGTTTGAATTCTTCTTGTTTTATTTATGAATGTATTTATTGTGTAGGCTATATATGTTTTATAATTATTATATCATATATAAAATATGTGTCATTATATATAGCATTTTAAAAGGTTGTCGATTCTTTGCGTTACAGCTGTCTAGATACTCATGTTAAGGGTTAATTAAAATTTTAGATATTTCATTTTTTTAAGGTATTCCTTGGAAATCGAATTAAAGAATGTCTACTGTAATATATGTGTTCAAATATTGCACGTTAAGTAGGCCTTCCCCAATCAATAAACAGAGAGAGATAGATAGATACCTCTGCTAAACTTGAAGCGTAGACATTTTATTTCGGTAGCAAATGACATTCTGGTTATGGTGGAAAGCCAGACCCTAAAGCTTGTTGGGGTGAGGGTGTTGCCTAGCAAAGATCACTTCCGTAAGGATTTGCCTTTCTTCCTCGTTCCTTAGACCAAGATGAGACTATATTAGGATATTCCACTGCTTGGAAAACATACTAGCCTGAAAGTCAAATAAATTTCAACCTATCAAGCACGTGGGTTTTTGTTTAATCTTAAACTGGGATTATTTACAACTTAGTATAAGGGGTAGGGATGACTACTTTCCCTTACAAGAAATTAATTTATTTTGGAATGGAAGAGATGAATGAAAAATTTGAAAATGGTAATGCTTTAAATTACGATTTAATAATACAAGTAGTCATGGATGTCCGAAGAAATTTATCTGGTGGTGGTGNGGGGGGGGCAAGACTTTATAAATTACATTTTTTGATAAAATTTTAAATAAACTATAGTTTTGGTTTTTCACTGAATAGGTATTTACCCAATGATAAAAATTCACAAAAAACACATATTCTAGTAATAAACTTTAGATATTGAAATGTCTTCATTGAAAAACAGAACTTTTTCCATTGAAAACACAATATAAATAATAGTATTTCAAAGAAGAAATACAATAATCAAATAAATAAACATTTTCTTTATACGAGCTAATTATAAAAGGAAACTTCATAAACATAACTTGCATCAGTGGCAAAACTTACACCCCCGCATACCCCGCAGTGCGGGTGGGACAATACATCGGACATAGTTACCAGCTGAATAAAAATTAGATTTTAAAGTGTGCAGTTAATAAACAGTTTGTTTACAGTGCTTACACAAACTTTTTGCCAACAGCAACAATGAAAATAAATCATCAATGTGCCAGTTAGATTATCTATTATTTCTTGATTTTTACACTTTGTCATCAAGCTTGCCAGATCTGTGTACTGCTTTTCGTTTGTTTCTTACTCTTCAAGTTATTGTTTCTACACATGAAAGATCCTTGAAGTTGATAAAAAAATTATTTAACATGTACTATGAGTCAAAGACTTTGTGCTTTCAGTGTATTAAGTATTGAATGTAAAAAAAGCACGTAGTCTCAACCAATCTGAATTGATTACATTAATTGCCTCTCAAAAATCCAGAAGGGAAATTGCTTGTTCAGTTTATCTTGACTCAATATTAAAATATGTTAGATGGCTATTTAATAATAATACATGTAATTTTCAGTTCCTAAAAGTAAAGTAGTAATTTTTTCATATTTTTACTTTGAGTTATTGTCTTTATTCCTATTCCAACCTCTTAATTACGTTAGCTAAAATCGCTCATAAAGTAAAGAGGTCAGGAGGACAAGATGTTTCTGGTGGGGGGACCTAGTTAAAGAACGTTACGCGACTGACTTAGACCACATACAACAACCTAAGTTGGGTGAATTACATGTAACTTATGAAATTTCAATTAATTTAATATCATAATTGATAGTATTTGAAGGCGAATAATAATCTTATAGGCTTTTGCCCAGATTTAATAATAGCTAGATTAATAAAATCTTGTTTACAATAAATGTTCTTCTGTGAACGCTTAGCTCTCAAAACCTACATAATCTCTTTCCGCTCATATTAGAACGAAGACATGTTTTCACTTTTCGAAGAGTTAGTCTACTGAATTGTGTGTGTAGCTGCAGGCAGAGAAAGCGAAATTAATAGAGCCTTTTTTTATGGAAGAAAAATCTCTGTATTGTAATCAGTAATTTAAGTAATTAATAGATGTATTGGTATTTGAGTTTTGACTAACCAAATATCATACAATATTGTTGATTCACATAAGAAGTTATCAACATCATATTATATTTTAATATCAGTTTCTAATTTGTCAAAAAAAAAGCTGATATTTTTCATTTGTTGGGAATGTAATTTTTTTTAAAACTAAATGTTTGTTTGTGTTCATCTGAAAATTAGGGTTGAAATGAGGACGTTATGGAATATACATATGAAAGAAGAAACGTCTTGAAATTAGGTCGACGCCACAGTACGTAATGTATAATATTGTCTTGTACGTATTATCATATTCAGAACTGATCAATTTGTAATGAATGATAAAGCACATAATCGGAGAGGGGGAAGAGTGGCCCCTCTTGACCCTCCCTGCAGACGCCCTTGCAGGCAGTATAGAATATTTTCATAAACCACACAAGTGTATCTCCCTACATCTCATGGGTTGCTACGACACCATCGACACAGACTTGATCTTACTTTAAGTGATAGGAACATATTTCAGGATGTGTTGAGTCCTGTTATCATCAATCCATGTGTCTCTCCTTCCATATATTAGGCTGCTACGACACAATTTACAAATGCCTAGCCTCACGTTATCTGATAAGACCATTTTAGAGGCAGTGTTGAGTCATGTTATCCTTCATCCATATCCCCCCTCCATCGACTAGGTTACTACGACATCCTCCACAAGAGGCTGATCTCACTTTAACTGATGCAGACATCTTACAGTCAACGAAACCTGACAACAGTGACGGCTCTTTTGGATACACGAGAAGAATAGTTGGCCCTGGCTCGAATATTGCCAGCGTCGCGTTGGTCGTCTCAAGGTGCTGTCAATACGACGGAAATATCAAGCAGCATATTAGAACATCCCTTACCACTCACCTGTATCATTTTAGAAATAGAATAAACCTTTTGTATAGTAAGAGCACCGTTAAAATAATGTTAGAGAAAATACAAACGTATTTGTTTGTATCTATTTTACTTTAGCACCAATTCTTGCTACCCGCTCGGGATATACGCCTATGAACTAACCACATATATCTATTAGGGATTAAGAAAGTTTAGTCGAAGTGCACCTATATTTGCATGAATGGAGACTGGAAAGCCATTTAGGAAAAACCACTCTCAGTGCACCCAACTGGGATCGAACCCCGACCTATCCGTCTTCGCAATCTAGTCTATTGCGAGAGTAGCACCTTAGCCCATGTGGTCACCGAAGCAGGTGTTTGTGACTATGATTTATATAAACCTACAGGGCCCCCTATACTTTTATGTTGGGAAATCCTTGGCTCTAATATATTGGTTTAAACTTATTGTATATTTCATTGCTTATTATGCTGTTAAAACCATGCATTTTGGTGTAAAAATAATATTTTTATATACACCAGTTTATCATTTATTAATTATTTAAGATTTTGGAACGAACCATAAATTATGACATATTTCATTCTATCAAAGCAATTTTAAAAAACCTACATTTTATACAGTAATGTAGATTTTTTAAATTCATTGAATACATAGGGCTAAGTTTAATGGATAAACCAAACTCTTAAAAACTGTACACATCTTTTATCAGCCATTTAAAGAATTGATGAAATTAGCTTAAAAAATATTAAAAATTTCACTGTTTTCGTGCTGTGAAAGTGGATATTATTTGTTGAGTCACCGAGATTTTACCATTTGGTGGTGTTAGTACATGTACTTGACTACAGATAGCCACACTAAAGGATTTTTTCCGTCGAGATTAATATATATATATTTTCATAACGGATTTAATCTGTGTGTGATAAGTGATTGGAGGGTTCGTTTTACGTAAATAATGTTTAGAAAAACGGTGTCAGCTGAATTAAAATGACAGATTATTGGCATGAGCAGTACCGGCATTACTTCTAGAGTGATTATAGCAGAGTTACATGTAAGTAAGTCATGTGTAAGCAATACCATAGCTGACAATACTATAGCTAAATTTCATGAGACAAGTGGTGTGGGACTCACAGTGGCTGACTTAAGGTTACTAGTCCACGAGAGGATCGCGTTATTGCACGAATAGCAAAAACTAGCGGGAAATCCAGTCTTCGTTCTGTATGAAGGGTATTTCAGGAAATAACTGGTAAAAAGGTATTGTCAATGACTGTTTCACGTCATCTACGAGATCAAGGTTTAAATTCATACGTTGCTTTAAAGAAGCCATGGAGTTAAGAAGGCAATTGTGTTCTCAAAGGAAGCACTGGAGAATGGAGAGGTGGGGAAAAGTCCTATTCAATGATGAGTCACGTTTTCAACTGTTTTCCCACCGTAGTGTTCACGTTCAGCGCACAAAAACTGAGCAATATTTACCTGATTGCATCTCACTCCAAGTTCAACAAAGGGGCAGTGCTGTTATGGTGTGGGGTTGCATTTCTGTGCAGGGCAAAGGTATTCTATGCAGGGCAAAGGTATTCTGCGCAAGGTAAAGGTATTCTGCGCTTTATACTTGGCTCCATGAATACGGCTGCTTATCTAGAAACCATACAGGATAACATGCTACCCTCTGCTGCCAAATTGCATGGAAAGTATTGTGTGTATCAACCAGATAACGCTCCATGCCAAAAATCACAACTAGCAATGACGTGGTTTGAGGAACGGGAGATCCAGTTGTCACCATGGCATGCACGGAGCCCAGACCTCAATCCTATTGAAAACTTATGGAATATGATGGCAGCTTGAGCTGTGCGTGCGGCTCCACGAAACATCCCCAAGTTACGGCTGCAACTCTCACAAATGTGGAACGACATTTCTATCGCAGAGTGCCGAAAGCTTGTCAGCAGCATCCCAGCACGGGCCCGTGCCTGCATAAAGATCTGAGGAGGCCCTATTAATTACTAATAAAGTGTTGAGCCCTTTTTGGAAACATCTGTGCACCGTACAGTACAGTGTTATGTTTTTAATTTCTCACTATCTTACAGGTAGAGAAACTTTTGTGATCGTAAAATAAATTGAACTCGAGATTTTGATGAATGTTGACGTTTCATGACCCCCCGAATAAGAAATTGTGGTTTTTGAATTTCCGTCTGTCTGTCTATCTGTACCTCCAGCTATAGCCTAAACTGTTTTACCGATGAGGCTAAAACTTGGTATCTAGGGTTATCATAGGGTTTCCCCGAGGGGTTTTGGAATTGGATATCTTACCCTAAAATTAAGGGTAGTTTACTGAAGGGCCAAAAGAGAAAAAGTCGATTTTCTCAAAATTGGCTTTAACGATTTTGATTAAATTTGATTTCTAAACATTTATACATTTTTTATACAAAATGGCTTCTCTCAATATTTCAGCAAAATGACTTCAAGGGCTCCGGTCTGGTGTGTAAATGATTTTTTTTTTATAATATCTCCTAAACTATTTGAGTTATGAAATTACTTATCATCACAAATATGTAGTTATATTTATAATACAAATATTTTATTCAAAGCATATTTTTATAAAACCAATAACATTCAAGCCAAACGCAAATATATATATAACTTTTTGGGCACAAAAGTAATATATATATAACTTTTTGAGCACAAAAAGTAGAGTATTGCGACCGTACAAAAAATCTAACCTGAGACCTGAATTTAACTCGAGATTTATATGGATGTCGACGTCTCATGACCCCCCGAATCCTAAAAGTGGTCTTTGCAATACCGTCTGTCTGTGTGTCTGTTTAAACTTAAAATTAAGAGTAGTTTTCATTTTCCCAGGAAAATGACTTTTAGGGTTATTTACAGAGGCAGAAACTTCCGTATCTCCATAAATATTTGAGACACTAAATAACTTGTCATTGCAAAATTGTAGTACTATTAAAAATAAAAATAAATATATGAAATATATTTTTATAGAACCAACAATTTCTAAGATATTGACAAATATATTAATACAATTTTGTGAGCTTTAGTTTTAAAGTAAAACAACTTAAGTTTAAACGCAGTAATTCTCCAATGCCATAGAGTAATTAAAAATAAGTTGTTTTTCCTTAAACCTCTTAAGAGAAATGTTTGTGAAACAATGATCTATCTCCATTTTAGACTCAATAGTCAATATTTATAATTTTATTGGTCAAAATTTATAAATGAGGAATTTAATAGCAATGCGATGGCATGAAGATTTGCAACAGCTAATAAAATGTCGAAAATATTCAACCGGAAGTTAAAATTTAAACACAAAGTTTTGACCCTTGTGGACCCAATATTGATCTTTTTTTTTGTCGGTCCAAACATACAAATGAGGACATTAATTCTTTAAAAATAAAATTATAAAATTTAAAACTGGGACTAGAAAAAAAAAGTTTTACATAAGCATAGTGCTATTTAGGTTTGGGTTTGCTAGTGAATAGTATTATTTCGTTTAACATATATTACGAGTTTTGGGTAAATATCTCCGTTTTTAAACAATAGAGCGAGAAAGTCCGTGCAAATTTCCGTAACATTTATTTACTGTGTGAACATATACAGTACGCATCACGATTTGGATTCACTGTATATGTAGATCTTTTTAATATATACAGTAGTACTCTGAATGAAGCTATAACACTGCACACCTTGAACATATTCGATATTTCATATACAATAATTTGCTCTGAAAATATCCTCCCATTAGTAACAAAACACCTATTATTATATCATGTTGTATTGTTTTGTGTATAATTTCTTAAAAAAGAAGTAAAAACTTTGAAGATCCAAACGTGATAGTTTACGTTCAGGATTAATGTATTAATATATTGTTTAAATGTTACTTCAATATGTCAATTATCAATGGTGTTTATCGGATTCAAGTTCATTATCTATCTAATTTCACTGATGGCCTATGTTTTGGTTACTACTGCTGTAGTATAATATTATTGTAATTTTTAGGGGTGAGTGGAGGTTATTTTTAATGACGTAGCTAGCCCAAATCATTGTTAAAAAAAAACACAAATCAAAGTCGAAGCCGAGGTTGAAGAAAAGATTTTTATTGCTGTCACATTGCATGCTTTAATTTTTTGTATTATTCACAAAGTACGTTTAGGTAAAAATAAAGGCTTGGAGAAAAAATAAAACACAATATAATATCCTTTCATTCTGACAAATATAATCTATGTTAAAATACTGGTGAGTAGCTATTTTAAAAATGATTATATGTTGAAATTGTCATAATAAGTGAGATAAATACATTTATTAGCACCACGTCTTACTACCTGTTCAAGTTATACTCATTAATTACACTTATGAATGAGGAATGAATAAGGTTAAATTTAGAGAATGTGTACTCGCAGTTGCGTGGAGGCGGACTGGAAAACAATTTTGGACAAAACTTTTCTGTAAGCACACCGGGATTCAAACCCCGATCTCCCTGTCATCGGCAGTCTAGTCTAGCAAAAGAGTGACGCCTTATACCATGTGTCCACTGAATCAGGTGAGATATATTTAAAATAGATTTAAGTTTACTTATTTACAAATATTTCGTAGATGCGAAGGCTGACGTGAGTTTCAAATTCAAAGAGAAGGATTTTTGATTTTAAACTTCGACATTTCAAAGATTCACACACCCCTTGTGATTTTATCGGGAACCATACAGTTTTTTCCCCTCACCGCATCTTTATATATTTATATCCTTTAGGGCTATTTACATTGTAATAACACTTGTGGTAGGGATGAGGAGTTAAGGTTTTAGAAGAAATGTACCCTCATTAGCGTAGAGGGCGCGTGGGAAATTATTTTAGTAGAAAACTCCCTCGCTACACCTTATCGAGATTCGAAGCTTAATCTACCTTTTGTGGCAAACCAGACTAAATAATCTTAATATTTAGTCTGTGTACCCACCGATTCTGGTATGAGGGCATGTTAAGATCAGACCTAGGGGTCCTGGCTTAAATTCTTGTGGGATAAAGCCTTCGGATTGACAAATACATAATCGCTAGTGCTCCATGAGAGGATCACCTAAATTAAAAGAAATAATAATAAAAAATTAACATCCACTTCAATGGTCGCAGGCGCCACTTTTTCAATAGACTAGACTGCCAATGCCAGGAAGATTGGGGTTCGAATCTCGGTTGGGTGTGCTAAGACAGACTTTTGTAAATGTTATTATACTCTCCCTATACTCAAATGTGAATACACTTCCTTTAATTCAACATTTATTATTCTTAACACATTAGCATAGTTGAGGATTTGGTTAGGGTGGCATAATAACCCTCATTTTATTAAAAAAAAAAGTGTTTACAGTGTTTTCTGATAGCTTAACACTTGGGTTAAAATTGGTTTTTATATACGAAATATCATCGCTGAGGGAACTACATTACTACTTTTGGGGAAACAGCGTTACCATTCTCTCGTTTTCGTGTGATCAACCTCCCCTCAAATATAAGAGATGTTTAACCAAGATGGTTAGTCGAGATTGCCAGTAGATCCTTCTTACCCCAGCACACAAGCTAAACTGAGTTCTTGGAACTACTTGAGCTTTAAATGAGTGTTTGAATGAGCTTGCGAATGTTTTTCTACTTATTTGAATATTCCTTTATTAAAATTAGTTTTTATTTCAATAAATGTAATAGTGTATGTTGTATTCAAAACTGGTTAAGTGGGAGAGAATACTAACGCCTCAACTTCACCCGATACATAAAGGCCATTATTACTATTATTATTATTAAGGCCATACTACCTTCTGATATAAATGAGAGCGAGGAAATTTGGCAACCGTTAACTGAGTGGGAGCGAAGATAAGCTCTTATTCCGAATACCAGCAGTTCCTTCAACAATGATATTTGGTGAGTTCAATCAAGACCTATAGAATACATATCTTCGAACATGTTATTTATTTTTTATAGCTAGATTTCAATATTGTACAGAAGTTTAAATAGTGTAAAACGTGAGTATATGAAATATATGAGAGTTATAATATTTTGGCCCCATAGGCATATAAACTGTACAGGCAGTATTAATAAAGTGCGTGGTGCTTATATAAAAGAAGAAGAGAACATTATATTTGTATATCACTTCTTTCAAAACAGGGGTGAGACATCACTTAACACAAGAGGGTAGGGATGAAAAAGGGTATAGCTTAGATAAGTGGTTTTTAACCCTTTATTTTTTGCGGCTCCCTAAATATCCTAGAATATTTTCACAACCCCCTAGTTTTTACTAACATATTAATCATTAAGATTTGTTTTAAAATAGTGTTTTATTTACGTATTATAGTAAGAAATAAATAAAAAATGAGAAATTAGCTTACCTAAATACATATAATGGGACCTCTACTGTTTACCACTTTCCCCTAATTTGTCCAGTCTTCCTTCAATTGTATTACTTAATGCTATTCGCATGCAGGAGTCGATTAGGAGTCGATTTCGCTGCTTCGTTTTAATATTTACCATTGTGGAAAATTCTCTTTCGTATATAAGTAAAAACAGAGGGCAACCAATTTTGAATAGCATTGGTATACAAATGGGTATTATTTGTACAATCCGTGATTTCTATTATCCGTGCTTCCCCTCCATTACCCCGGAAAATCGACTCTAATGTACTTGCATGCTTACAACCATCGAGTTATTTATTCCAGAACGTAAAATTTAAGATCATTGACCTCAGTTATGAGCAAATAACATTTTAAATTATTCTTTCGAGGCCCCCGAAAAAACATTTTGTGGCCCCACGGTTAAGAATCGATGAATTAGATTAAATATACCTTGCATTGGCGTGTATATAAAATGAGAAACCATTTAGGAAATTCTAAACTCAGTTCACTCGACCGAGACTCGTATCCCTTGAATCCTCGCTATCGGTAATTATTTCTACTATGAGAGTTATGGCTTATACCAGAGTTTCTTAAACAGTGAGGTGCACCTCAACGGTGAGGCACGAAGAAGTTTCAAGTTAGGTGCAGCATTGTTATATCTTCTAACTGATTGTTCAGTTCATCTGACTTTCTAAAATTTTGGTTAACTGTAAACAGACCCATTTTGGTGGTCGAGTGGTCTAAGACGTCACTCTTACTATATACCGGACTGCTGATGACGGAGAGATCGGGGTTTGATCCCGGTCGGGTGTACTGAGGTTGATTTTACACTTTTCCTCCAAGCAAATTTGAGTATACCTACTCTAAATTTGAACTTCCTAGTCCCTAGCACATTAGTGTGGTTAGTGAATGGTCGTATGTCCTGAATGGTAAGTAAGACGCTGTACTTGAGAAAAATTACGTTGTATGTATAAATATGTTTGTAGATAGTTTGTATACTTCATACAAAAGCATCATAATTTCCGTATTCGTTATTGTTTTGGTTATTACAAAGTTTCCTGGGGTCCACGGCCCGTTGTTTGTTGACCGCTGCTCTAGATAAAAGCGTAATATATTTGTTATATAAATTAAGTAAAGGTTTGCCCGTTAAAATTAGTAGACACTGTATTGTTAATATACTCGTATTTTTAACCATACTGTGCCAAGGACGAAAAGTGTTCACATTTAATGCCCAAGATGGGTTTAATTTTTATATATTTAAACTAACTGGCTGCCTGGAAATATAACTCTCAAGATGAGTCTGTTATAAGTAGCCATTTCTTTAAAATACAAACATTAAATAAACCTAATTAATAACAAAATATATTGGTGCACATCTACCTAATATATTTTCCTAATATGTGTGTCTTTTCACACCACTCAGAATCACCTGGATGACCTATAAAGCAGAAACTTTATATATATATATATATATATATATATATATATATATATATATATAAGGGGGGGGCTGAACAATTAGATGATTTGTGCTGAGGAAAGTGATGAACGTGTTGAGGTTTGTCTGACGTCCGGTGGAGCTCACCTGAGTGACATTATCTCATAAAAGTGAAAAGGTTTAATATGTGGTTTGCTTTTATTTAGCCAGTTAATATTTACTTTTCAATTAAAGGGTTTATTTTCAAAATACTTCTCGTTTAATTGTTTCGAACCCACCCTGTAGTGTAGACCAAAGGACAGAACCCAAAGAAGCTAAATTTTCTAATTTTGTCGACAAATTTTTTATTTTTTATTTTAATAAAAATTAAATTGGTTTAGTTCACTCTAACTTTATACCCTCTCACCTAATGATTGACCGCAAAGATACATATTTTCTTTACAAACAAAGCACAACCTTCAATGCGGTTATCAATAAAATTGAAAGTTAGGTTTTGTTAGATTGGTTTGTATTACAATTAATTTGTAGAAAGACCTAAAACGAATACAAAATAAAACGCCAAACTCATCTAGTTTGGCTTGCAGGGTTCAAACTCCAGCTGGATCTATACTGAGAGCGTGTTTATTTTTTGCCTAAATGTATTCAAACTCTTTCTTTCACAAGAATTTGGATACATTTACTCCTAGATTTCACCTTTCTTTTACCTATTTCAACAGTGAAATTATATACGGGTAGCCCGCATCGGTAATCACATGGCCAAATGCGTCACTCTTTCATATTGGGCTGGATTGCTCGTGATGGAGAGATCGGATTAAATCGTGTTTGTTGTACTTAAGGGGTTTTTATTGGTTAGTACTGCGTATTACTACCCCTTCTAGCTGTACTCTTATGTGCTAATTACGCTAGAGGTTTTAGGGACTGTGAAGATTATATTTATAGGAAGTGTACCCGTGTTTTCGTGGAGAGAAATTGAAAAACCCCTTTGAAAATAAAAACACTCTCAGTACACCCGACTAAGATTCTAACCTCAATCTTCCTGTCATCGGCAATCTAGTCTACCGTGAGAGTAGCGCCTTAGACCATGGGGCCACTAAAGTGAGTCTGGGGGTGTTTAGTCCTACTTTGTTTCTCCCCCTCCCTCAAGGTATATTTGAGAACACTAGTTGGAACAAATTATTTCGAACCATTGCCGCAAACAAGCGTTCGATACTGTGTGGGATACGATCAACAGACAAAAATTGAAATTAATGAAACAAAACAAAATTTCCTCAAATAGCCAGCATGGTGACGGGTGAAGAAGACATGTATTTAGTTATCTCTTTGACTCTTTGTCTTCTTTTTCTCGAAGAAGTCAAGGCTGCAGATAAATGTGAGCTATAGTCTCATCCAACTTATGACACACAGTCTACTTCCGTCTCTTCTGTCATGATTATATAAATCACAAATATAAGCTAGACCCTACTTAAACACAAGACTGTGACGTACAACAAGACTATTTTCAAAGGTAAAGGAAGTGGGTAAATCTCAACTGTCCAGTTTGCTTTGTTCTTTGAACGTTTCCATCGAGCATTGTACAACCGCACTTAAGTAAGATAGTTGTTTGATGTTCGAGAAACAAAAATCCTCTTTTAAAACCAAGTTTTGTTTTGTGGGAACGCTTCAATTTAAAAAATAATGTAAATATTTTCGTCGAACAGTTTTTCTTGTTCGCCGGACAAAATGTTGTGTTCGTTGTTGGTTTTGTTTCGACAAGCGAGTAAGAGGTCTTAAACTCTTCCATGATCATTAATATTTCATTAACGTAATTAATGTATACATATAGCACAACCGGGAAGTAAGACGCGGTAAAAACAAAAAAGCGAAAGTTAATGTACTTATAACAGGAATATTACACATATTAAAGCTTCAGTCTGTATTTTAATATATTTGAGAGAAAACCGCACCAATGATTGGTTTTTTGAAGTGTTTAATTTCAGTTGGATTTCCATTGGGTGTTTGGGATTGGCATTCATTTTTTACTGCATCTGGTTGAAACCAAATAAAAAGCATGCGCAATAAAACGTCGTCAAACTGGAGATTTCGTAACGATCTGATCATAAATAAGTTGTAAACAACCTCGATGCTAAGAGCATCGATAAACTTGGGTTATAAGCATCTAGATCAATTCAATGGCAAAAATTAGCCTATTAAAGTTTATATAGTTATTTTGTGCTCCACGTCTTACTGCCTGCATGGAATAACCGCATGTTTACACTAATAGGGTGGATATGAAGATATTTTATTTCTAGAGAAAGCTTAACCAACACCAAACCATCCATTTTAGTACCAAGATCAATTAAAAGTGAGACAAGATTTTTATTTCAGAAAATGAGACGTTAGGTTGATTTGGGATTTGGTATAAACCAATATTCATAGTAAGGTTACTTTGAAAATTACAGATCCATTATTTTCGACCAACATTTATAGTTTGTTACTATATTAACAGTGGTATTTTAATAGGTGTTGATAATATCTATCAAAACTAACAGTTGCAGTTAACAACTTTACGTATATCTATCTATCTATCTATCTATCTATCTATCTATCTATCTATCTATCTATATATATATATTAGGGAGGGTGATTAATAAGAAATTCGCCCCTAAATAAAGTAGAGAGTACAATAATTATAGATTACTGTGTTGCCATAGCAGGTTTAAATCTCAGACAAGTGTAATGGTAGTAGTTTTACACATATAATTTATCACTCTTGTTTTCCCATTTCCTCTACATGCTAAAGTGGGTACATTTCATTAAACCTTCTCTCATTTTATTGAGTTATTATTTAAAAAAACACCTAATCCTACTACCCATTTGGGTTGTATGCATAGTATGCACTAATCACCCTGATATGTTGGAGATGAGTACGGTTGAATTTAGAGAAAGTGTACCCAAATTTGCGTGGAGGGAGGATGAAAAACCATTTAGGAACCTTCCCACCCTCATTAAGACTGACTGTGATTAGAACACCGTTACCTGCAGTCTATTATGTTGCGAGAGTGACGCTTTAGACCAGGGATTCCCAAACTATTCCTCTTCAGGCCACACTTAGTTGAAGACAATATTTTCACGGCACACTTGTATAAAGACTGTAATATAATACTCATTTTAATAAATCTAGATAGAAACTAAAATGATTATCATCTAAATTCAGTTGATAATAAGGGTATTTTTCTATCTGTGCGCTCATGTAGGCCTAAATGAAAAGCAAATTGCCTATTTGCTTTAATTTTTTCAACAACATTTTAATTGGGATCCTCACACATTTCAATAAACGTTGGCCTATCGTATTACTCGACTACGGCACTTTTTAAATTTGCTCTTTTGATTCATTTATTTAAAAGAACAGTTTCAACAATTACCTGAGAAACTGGCCCAATTATTTTTTCCAATAAAATGTGTTTTTTTATATTTTCTTTTGCAATCGATTCAGCAACTTTGAATGGAGTTACAGGTACACAATTTAAAATGTAAACCCTTTTTACCAATAATTGCTTCTTTGTTTTATGATTTAAAAGGCGTTCAAAATAATATGATGGTTTTTGAGACATACCGAGATGTTTGATTCCACCGCCTCACTTCGCTATAAACTGTTGTTTCGTTGTCAGGAGTTCTCCACAAAATATACAGATAAAATCTGGTCAGTCACAATCTTATTTTCAAGTGAAACCGAAAGTTAGATATTAAAAAATTATATTTTAAAGTTTATTGAGGAAATATGATATATTAATTTATAAATAAAACAATGTGTTAAGAAAGGAAAATTTATAAAAGGTATCAAAGGGCTATATTTAGTACTAAATAAGCTTGTAAAAATACGTGAAAAATTATTAATTAATTTTATATCATAAGCACTAATGGACAAAACATTTATCATACGAGCTTTTGTAGCAATTTATAGAAACTATTATAACTAAGACATATTACTTTTAAGATTATCAGGCTAATGATCAATGGTAAAAATAATTTGTTACTCTAAATATAGTTTTTATATTATTCACTTAATATTTAATTAAGCTTAGAACTGATGATGCTGTATATTTATTTTGTACACTTATTTGAAACCGAAAAAAAAGGAACCTAGTTTTTGAAAAAGTTTTGCAAAATGAAAATTGTATTAATTAATTAAAGTAAAATTTGGAGTTAACAAATTTCTCTTTGTGCCGCGATGCTGTGTGAGCAGCCATTATTTGACGACTAGTTTCGACGTAATTTTACATCATCCTAAAATATTTGATAAAGAAACATTGACAAAATATGGTTAAACTACAGTGGCAATTGAAAGAGTGCCAATGGAGTAATAAATTAGAAAATTTTGTAAATAAATTAATTTATTAATAGACAGTTAAATAGCTATTGAGATATAGGAGGCACAAAACTATAAGGTGTAGTAGATAGGTACATCATGAGATGATTTGTAAAATTAAAACCCTGGGAGATTTGGTGGCATACGTCCACATTTTTTGGAACACTTAGGTACCACGGCACACACGTGTTAGTTAGGAACCATTGATTTAGACCATCCGATCCCTGAGCGAGTAAGCCGTTATTAATCTTACTGTTGAGCGTACTAACTAAAACAATTAAGATCTTCTTATAAAATACAAACTAATTGGAGACAGCAATGACATTTTACTATATAATGATTAGTGTTATTTTATAGTTAAAAATAATATATGTCAAAAGTTACAGGTGTATGTCATAAGATTTGACAAATGAACATATTACTGTAGATAAATAACTTTTATATCAGCTCTTCCTTTGAAAATTTAACTATATTTCTGTGGAACTAATCAACAATGTTATTTGCATAGATTATTCGAACTAAATAACGTCATACATATAATTTCAATATATTTGCGCCTCGAAGATAACAGAAGTATTTTTAGTATAGTTACAGTAGAACTGCAGGCTTAGAAAATACAAACTTTTATTTTTGTTCTCAATACTATAAATTTATTAGTTTTTTATTATTAGTTTATTAACATTTTCTGTCTAACGTTTCAAATTTAGATAATGTGATCAAATGACCCGACACCTTAGTTCAGTCAGTAGCGTGTCTGTCTATTGAACTAAGGGTACAGGTTTCAATTCCTGGCATAGCCGAAAAAATTATCACTGGGTAAATGTGGGTTTATCCTTTCACATTGATAAATTGACGGCCGGGGATTGAATGTTGTGCCTGTCCTAATATCAAGGTATATTATAACGCATATTAAGTTATGAGAGACCTAGAAATCTGGTAGTGGAAAATATATTACGTGAATGAAAAACTGACCCAGGCCACAGGTTGGAAAAAGTAATGGATGATTAAATGTATGTCTATGAGTTAGCTGTCATATTATAACCACCCTTCTTATCGTGTATCACTGTAGTTAGATCTAACGTAGAACAAATATGCAACCATTAAATAAAAAGAGCGTGTAGCATTTGCTTGAATTTCCATACTAATGTACGTTAATCTACAGTTGGTTCGTCTATTACTCGTATATAGCCTTATAGAAGATATACATATCTCTATGGTGTCAGCTCATGAGCGACCAATACCGACCGAGTGGTCAACGAATGTTGGCGAATATAGTGCCAACATTAGCGGATGGAGGGTATCATATGGTCAGCACAACTAATCCTTTGGCATTTAAGGTGGGATAGAAGGGAATGAGAGAAAAAACAGTGTTTGTTTGCAGTTTTTATGGCAAAACATTTTTTTTTCCAAAATAAGTAAAATAAGGCTCCAGTATAAATATATAATTTAATTTTCTTCACATAGTGACATCAACAGTTGTTGAACATCTGTCAAGGGTGTCCTGGAATTTAATGAAAACTTTATCTCTTCGTTTAAAAGTTTGTCATATAATGCCGCTATTCTCATTACAGATATTCAACAATACTGTTGATATCAACACGCGAAAAAATTAAATTATTTGTTTTTAATGGAGCTATATTTTTTATTTTAAACAAAAAAATGTTGCTATGAAAACTACAAACACACTGGCCTTTTCTTACGTACGCTTCCATCCCACCTTAATCTCAGTTTTCTAGACTGTAGCTTCTACTTCTTAATTTAAGTAGCGCCTCATTTGTTCTCACTATGCTTAGTTTGAGCTTGTTTGGGCCTGATGATTCACATAAAATTCTAAAAGCACTGGGGATCTAACTCTGAACATCTACAAAAGTTAAATGTAAAGTCATGAGATTTAATAAATGATGGCGTACAACCTGACGCGATGCCAAAGAAAATAAGTGATTGAAAAATGAACATTATTAATTCTTAAAATTGGAAGACTTTCTATAAGTGGCTTAACATGCAATTATATTTTTCTAGTGGTATTTAACATGCACTTTACGAGCCAACTGGCTATACGGGACCATGACTTACAAACTAACTTAACACAGAACATAAACAGAGCTCAGTCCCTTTATCTCACAACCATATATGTAGCCATACGGTTCAAAACATCAATCTCGTGTTAGAATGAACTTCTTAATACGGGTAAATCGGGGTTTTAATTACAGTCAGGTGTAATGAGGTTTCCCC